>CM057826.1:80939869-81409869 GCA_030068075.1 Paguma larvata | reverse complement strand
CTTTTTAAGAGGGAGCGTAATTAAGCCCTTGGTTTTAGTGTTCTGAGTTCCAGCTTATGGTCCAGGAGCAAGGTGTAATTGAATACATGAACTGGCCTTACTCTAATCAGAATGTCCCAGCATCCCTACCCTTATCAGCATTGTTGCAGTATTTGACCGTTTCCATTTATTGCTCTATTGGAACTATACTGCATTATGCCATTTGTTCAGGCACTAATATCTTCTGTGTTTCAAATATAAATGGACACACTGCAGGACCTTCTCTTTAGTCTCACAATGAGAATTATCTGGTAGATCTGTTTTGGGAAAAATTAAGCACTTTAGTAAAATCCTTCTATGTAACTTAGCATCACTTAATTTTGGGTGCTAATTACAGATTTTGAAAAAATTCCCCATGTTTCTGAGTTTTCCATATTCTGAGATTCTTTCTGGAAAATAAAGAGACATGGTGCTATCTATACTAGTGCTTATCTATATGAGTGCTATATCTATATTATATCAGTTCCGGGGTGGAGGAGGGCTTTGCATATCACATTAAGATGATCATATCAGAGTCTCTGATTTTAGAGCTGTTGATGACTGAGACAGTATTGCCTTTCAGCAGCTAATGATTATTTTCAGGGGGAGTCCATATTAGGAGGAAAATTCATGTCTCTGTTTTTCCCTTCTTTTCAGTAAACAGGGAAGGTTCCTGTATAAAACCATCCTTGCTACAGTAAGACTTATTTGAAAGTAAAGCTAATAACACTTGCAAATAGAATGTCTGCGTTGTTACATTCTTGAAGAAACGTGAGTCATAAAAATTTCAGCCTCACAAGATTTTAATGTAATCGTCTCTTATCGTTTTACCCTCTGTTTACATTTTTTGGAATTTTATTTAGAAAAATAAAATTTCATTATGTAACTCATTATCTGCAAAAATATGGATATACTAAAGTCGTCCATATAAATTGCGTTGCTACCAATTTTTTTTTGTTTATTTTTGCTATCTGAGATTATGTATTTTTTCTTCAGGTCTGTATGCCGCACCATAATTCTGGTAAAATAATGTATTTCTACAATTGAGAGCTCTTATCCATGGGCATATCACAGGTTTTCCTATCGATTTGATATGGTTATGCACACTGGTATACATTAGAGACATTTGAGATATCCAGCTTATTGCTATTGTTAACTTATCGTTAGCTTGGCATTTCTGTAGTATCTGAACCAAAAACAGGGACTTAAAAATGGGTCATTTCTGTTTTTATTTGGGGCACAAGAAGGAAGACCATTTAAGTCATTTATTTTTTTAAGTTAATTGTGAACTTGTTTTTCTCTGAAAATGTTTTATCGGTATTGTGAAGTCTTTCACTTATACATGAGTCAGATTTAAAAATCCCAGAATTGTCAACGTGAAGGCTTGATATGGGTTTAACTTAGTGACATCATGAAAATATGCTACCGATTTTTATTTAATTCAAGTAAAAGCAACTTTGACACAAAATTCACATTATTGTTCTTGGTTTTGTCATGAAAGTCTCTGCCAGCACATTCTTAAAGTTTTGCTGAAACATCTACATTATAGACTTTACAAAGAATGGTGTAGAAAACAAAAGGTCTGAGAAGGTGGACTTTCATACTGAAAGAGTTCAGCGGTAGAGTGAGTTGCGGTGACCTCTTTCTTTACCTACTGTTTGCAGGCCTGTGCTCACCAGAGGCTCACCGTCAGATTGCAGGGCACCTGGCTGTCGGATGTCTGCCTTTTCAAGATTTCCTGAAAGCAGCCATGTGAGCTTGTGATGTTCATTCTGTATCATCAGAGTACACGGGGCGGTGGTATTCCCAATCTATAATTGCTACTTGAAACACAAGGGAAAACACTTTTCCCCTTTTAATATTATAGTGATTAAAGTGGTTTTAAAGAAAGAAGGACTAAAATTCGAAAGCAGGCATGTAAGACAGCTTTAAATTATGTGATTCACACTTATGCCAGATGCTGCTAGAGGAATTCCTTGGTTTCTCATTAACATGGAGCAGTCCCCTTAGACTTCACACGTAGTGGCCACTCACAAGCACATACACATTCATGTAAATGTTAGGGACAATCAACTGCATGCCACCAACTGTACAAGTTCCAACAGAGGATTCAAGAAAACAATTCATTTCAGGGAGATGAGGTGCCATTAAAAAGCTGTCCTTCCTTTGCAAGCCTTGATGTACTTGAAATCAGTGTCCTTAATGAACTTGGCTAATTGTTTTGTGATGTCATTTCTGAGTTTATTCAAAATCCAGTTAGGAAGACTCTGCTTAGACATGGATAAAATTAAGATCTAACTTTCTAGGTGAAACTGTGATGGTGGTAGTATATTAATTTCTGTTGGTAACTGCGTTTGTGTACAGCATGCTTGCATTGTTAGAGCCATAGCTTGAATGGTCATGTGGAGATTTATGTCAACAGGTATTTTCAAGTTATATTTTAGTTTCCAATCATAAATTGCTCTCTGATTGTGCCTTCGTCTATGGGTTGAACTTCAGTTTTCCTTTTATGGGTTTATTTTTTGGTCTTTTATTGCATTTACACGTGGTCATTTATTGAGTTCTTGGAGTACACCACTTTGATAGGTTCTGAATCTCCAATTACAATTCAGAATTAGAAAGGGTTTGGTTGGTTGATGTCAAATCCCTAATGTTTTTTGTCTGGACGCTACAGGACTTCTTTCTGTGTCTTTAGCAAACCAGAAAACATGATGCAAACTAGAGACTGAAGGAAGTGTATCATAAATATGGATATTACTAAGAATATTCTCTCTTCTGCTTAAAACCAGAATCAGTAACGTAACACAGCTCAAAGTATTGAATTTGTTTGCATTTCTACCATGCAGTTTACCTATTATTTAGCTATTAATTACCTATTATTTGTCAATTGCTAAATCTTTTCATTTATAACTCACTTGCTTTTCTTTCTCCTTGATTCTCTTGAGGAAAGCACATTTGAATAAGTTAATGGAGAAGATAACTATTACCTTTGTCCTAGTAAATATACTGGCTGCATAGTCTTAATGTAAAAGAGACTGTAGGGATCTCCTGTGCTCTAGTAAGAGCATAACTTAGAGACTGTGCTTTAATTAGTTATTTTGTTTTCAAAGAGAATGTAATCACTGTGAAGATAAGGATGCCATAGAATTTCTTTCTTTATATTCCTTTTAAGTCATGTTTCTGCCCATAATAAGTATGGTAACGTCGACTGACCTGCAAAATGTATTCAGCCTTGCAATTCATATAATTTGTAAAAGTCAAACAGGATAATAAGTAGTTAACAGGGTATTCTTACTAAGGAGGGAATGTTTAGAAAGAGAAATTTAAAAATTACATCATTGGGAGTTAAAGATGGTCTTAGTTTTCATTCTAGTTCACAAATTGAAGTTCTCCGATTTCAGGAACGTTTATGAAAATAATGTGTTTTTTAAAAATACCACCATCATCTAATAAGGGCCTAAATACCTGCATCACACTGCAAGGGTTAAATAGTTCCTCTGGAAGCTTTTCTTCCTTTTTAATCTAAAGAAATGACATTCACATGGAGAGAATTACAAAAGAACGTACTGACAGGAGTAATGAAAGATGTTTCACAAAGAGCATGGATCATAGATATATTTATATTAAAGTCAAGTGGGTTGTTTATTTCTGGTAGAAGAGTAGGTATTGACTGGTGAGATATTAGACTTGAGGAGAATTTGGATTAATGTCCCTCAAGTGGTCAAGATTTCTTGGAGTAGTAACACTTCAGGCAATTTTTGAAGGAAAAAAGGGAAAGATGTCTAGATCTTGGCAGTTTGGTAAAGAGGACATAACAAAGCTATGCTTAAATACATCCTTTGTTAGAAGTTAGGTTATGAGAAAGACGTGATGCAGCCGACTTAATATATCAAAAAATCTGGAGCTTATATAGTAATTTTAGAAGCACGATGAGAGAAAGGGTATATGTCCATCCAAATGTAGTTTAAAAACATCATTGTGCAAAGAGATTCCATGACTTGAGCAAAATCTTTAGGAAATACTCACTTTTCCCTCATGTCACTGAACCAAATGATGACTTGAATTGTTAAATCCAGAGATACGTCTCTATACTTAAAAAAGATACTCTGATGGAAAGAATATTAACGAAGTTTAATTTAAAGGAATCAGCCTGTACTAAGCAAATAATTTCTCACGCTATCTTCCTAACATCATTCAAATGTACTTTTGTAAATTATACTCTTCCTGGAACTATTAAAATAATCTACTAATTCTGATTCTAGTTACAGCTGTCACTTAATCTATTCCTGATAAATTGTCACACTTGTAACTTTGTTCTTTTTCTCAGTTTAAAATTGCACAATGTTAGTGAAATGTTTAGACAAGTAACCTTATGAAGGAAGAAGTGTAGGTTAAAATAAATGTAACATTATATAATTTTGTGTTGTCTCTGCAAATAGTTTAAAAATAAAAGAGAATAAAATTACTCATTTGACATTTCAAAGCATTGAAATAAGCCTTGATCATACCTATAGTTATCATGAACTCCCACGATCTGCGGTGGAAAAAAATCTTTACTTATGGTTGGAATTCATCATTAACAGGTACAACAGCTGTATTTGCTAAATTTATTGAAGCACCTTTTTCCCCTCATTTTTTTCCTGTTTGAATATCAATTTATGATTCTCATAATTAGTACACAAATCCACCAAGTTTAGATAAAATATAGGTGGGAGCGTACGTCATAAAACCAGGGAATTAGGATGTGTTTGGAAAACCCGGAAATTGTGAATGTTTACATATTCACATTCATGGGAAAGCTTGGTTATTTTTCCAAATATTTTAAACATTTGGATAACTGGTACAAATGGATGAAATATGGGAATTTAAGGCTGAATTTTTTAGCCTCTTTTCAGATGATTTTCCTCCCGTCTCCATGGACCACATATGTTCTCTCTTTGGGAGTCCTTTAGATTATAATAGCAGTATTTTAACTGTACATATTGCTGTTTCATTTATGACTAAAATATTAGGGATTCTCTTCCTTCTGAATTGCCACAGGCAACTTAGAGATTTCTGAATATTATGTATAATTTGCGTTAAAGCCTTCATGCCCGCCTGTTTTTTGAGGTAGGTTTTATTAATGCAATTCAACTGAGCAGCAATTGCCTGCCTACATTGTCCGCACACCAGCAGTAATACTCCGCAGCTGTACTGTGTGTAGTTTGCATTCAGAGAGAATTGGCCTCCGAGTGTCAGAGAGAATGCATTCAAAGGTGCCCCACATATGGCTCTTGGTAGCGATAATAAAATGAGGGCTGTAATTAAATGCAGTCAAAGAGTTAAAGCTAGAAATCAAATACATTTTAGTTTTTCTGTGCTATGATGCAATCATTATTGCTTCTTAAAAATAGGATTATAATTTAAATTGCTTTCTCATTTGATTTACTATTCTGAATATGGAGAGATTTCTTTGTATATTTTTTGAAAATCTGAAGAGAAAAAGTGGAATGGAAACATCTGGATCACATCACAGATTCTTAGTAGCAATAAGTGGTTCTTTCGGATTCCCAGGGAAGGAGAATGACTGGCAAAGTCAGCAATCCTCACCCTACTGTTACTCCTGGCCAAACGGATGAGCTTCAGAGTCCCGAAGTTGATGAATAAAAACCTACCCATTCAGAGATGATCCCCTCGACGCTACTTCCTGGGTCTTTCATAGTTTCACGGAGTAGGGCTTCTCAGTGTGAGACACAGCACTGAAAATATGTCACTAGATCCAGTTATTCCTGATGTGTTCGGTTGTTTAATATGCTCACACCGAACTGGTCATCCTTTTCCACGTGTGAAAGTTAAACTCCATCAGTGAAAAAGAAATTCACCCTGAAGTGAGCAGCAGGAAGGATTGAAAAAAAAAATAACGTCTTTATGTTTTCCAGAAAGCCAAGTTATTATGAAATGAGATATGGGTCTTAATCACACGGACTAAGGGTACTTCAGAAGTAAAATCTGAATCGTACCGGACCAGATAACGGGAATATTTATATAGCAAGCTCCCTTGAAGTTTTAGCTTGGCATTCGTGGTTGAAGCTGAATTTTTTTCCGGAGGTTGGTCTTGAATAAAATTCATGTTTTAGTAGAATAGGTTCTAAATATTGACTATTTTTATTTTGACATAGTTAAATAGTATTACAAGTTACTATTATTTTGTGGGCATTTTTAACTTAATGGAAGGTTTCATCAGTTTATTTCAATATACCCAACACGAGGAAAACTATTTATATTTAAGAATATGACACCATTTACTTCATTATTTCACTTGTGAAAAATATTATTTTGTCATGCTTTTACAAAATAAGGAAAATTGGTATTTAAAGTTTTAGTTTCATGAAGAAGAATATTTAAATATTTCCATTTTACTGTATCTAGTCACACTATGATTTGTGTAATAATTCCCAGTCTCACATCTTTAAAATAATTACACAAAAACTAAATTGGATTAAAGACAAAGATTGCAAATTTTCTGGTATGTCTAGTATCGTACTTGGTACCATTAGAACATCTGACCAAAGTTCCCATTTAGTGTGTCTATGCAATAAATCCATTCTCCCTCCAAGTATTTCTGAAAGTAAAAATGAAAATAGACATTTATATGCAGTCTGAGCTAGAAAGAGGTGCTGATACTGTAATTAATATTGTACCACAATATCTTTTTAATCTATCATGCTGCCTTTTGCCCTTTATGGTATGTCAGAGAGGAGTGTAATGAATGAGTGTGTCTGTGAGTATCAGCTTGAATTTGGTGAAAAGCGAGGTAACATGACATTTAATGTGATTAAGGCAGGTATAGATTCAGGTTTATTAGCTTTCACACAATCAAATGAAAACCCATGATGATAAAACATCAAATATTTTTGAAAGATTCTTTTCAGAATTTATTTTAAAGCTCAGTTTGCATAGAGGCGTTTGGTTATGTTTAAGAATTAACAGGATTCCCCGATTTTGTAATGTTTCTTAGGAAGATAACTCACAATAGTAAAACATCAGAATATTTACCATTTTAGGAGATAAATGAGGGATTTATTATTAAATCAGAAAAGAATTGGCATAAATATGACTTGAAACAGCTGTTTAGAGGATTAGCATAGAGTGTCTTTTCAAGTCGAAGAGAATAATTGTTCTTCATTTTTTGTATCAGAAGGGGGCACTAGTGGTCTACTTTTAATAACAGTGAAGCTTTTTCTTTTGTTAGACGACTTTTGATAATAAATATCATTTTCTATTTAATGTTGAGGCAATCGTATGAACAATTAAGAGTGTAAATATCTATTGTTAGTTTAAAAATTTAAATAATTAAAAGTTTATATGCAAATGTAGTCATCCCTTTTTCTTTTCATCTAAGGATATGGCACAAGATTAAGTTTTGTTGTAAGAGTAACAATTCTTATTGTTTAATGCCTGCACTAATGACTGGAGTGATGGAATAGATTAATTGTACAGACACACACACACACACACACACACACACACAATTTCAGTGAACTCGATCTTATCCTCTCACCACTCACCAGACTGGAGCCAACATCCACAATAAGAACACTACTATTTATATAACTTGCCATTCAGTATTTATTTGCAGTATCAATTGTAACTTGAAATAAATCAACATAATTCATTATCTTATGATTTCCAGTTTGATTAGACAAATGGTCCGTGTGCATACTTAATGGAATGACTGCACTTTACATGTCTCTACATCGCCACGAGAAGAGAAGCTGCAAAGACACTGTTTAAGCTCATTGGCTGACATCCCTCTGTGTCCAGATCATCTGTTTAGAATAAACATGACTGGACAATGCGATATTCTAAGTCCACAAACTGAGTGATTGAAGAATTTCAGAGATGTCACGAGACGTGGGGTAGCTGTCCTCGGTCTAGGTTTGGAAGGCAGGCACGCACGTACCTAACGAGAGACAGCACAGAAGAGCTGGCAGCCTCTTCGTTTCCAGACAGTACACTTTTCTGAATTTAGCGAGACTTTCCCTCCCCCCAGAGCCTTCCATGTAAGTGTGAAGATGTTGAGACATGCATTATGTTTTACATTTTTGGTTAAGTTTTGCAGAAAATCATATGGCTAAGTAGTACTTGTATTATAATGGAAAAAGGTGTGAGGAAAAGCCCTCCAAAAATGAAATCCACTTGTCAGTTTGAATTTGACATGTTTTATTACATAGTAAAACCTGTCAGCTAAAATTTTAGAGATTTACACCTAAGTTGTGACTGAAAACAGGTAATTGTCCTTTCAAAACAGGTATTTTGAGTACATAAATGGAAATTTTGGTAGCTGTAGTCTCCTAGCGTCATCCGTTCTGCTTGCAAAGTGAATTTTAAAAATTTAAGAATCGTTGCTGGTATTTTAAAAATACTAAGAATAACTTAAGAGAATGAGAACTTAGGAAGCCTGCTTTGTAACAACACTTTACAGACAGAGATTTGAATACTGTCCTCTCAGCTCATAATGCCATTAACACATATTCAACAGCATACCTTCCCATGATTTCCTCATGCAATTTTAAGTATTTAATGATGAGAAATTGAAGAACACATTTATGTTTGATTATTATGAATGAATAAAACTTCATCTCCAATAATTAAAATGTTGTATACATGTTAAGCTCTTTAATTCAACAAAAACTTTTTTTTTTTTCCCTAGTAGGAGATTTAGTTTTTCTCTCAAGCTGAAGTAGTTGGGCTGACTTTCTGAAGCTCAGTCTGGAATTTTTTTCCAGAAAACAAAATGAGTAGGAGGAACATTTCCTTGCTGTATTAGGATCCTCCCCAATCTCTTTTGGATCTGTGATTTTAAAAGGTTGTGTTTAGTTTGCTCTCTCTCGCATTCTGAATAAGAAGAGAGAGAAAGAGAGAAGGACAGAAGGAAGGAAGGGAAAAAAGTGGGAATATCAGAAGGAAGTAGAGAAGAAAAGAAAGGAGAAGAAGAATGTCTCAGAGAGGTATATACGTTTGATGAATTGGCATCGGTAGTTTTTTGGTACTGGCTGAGGAGCAGTCGGATCCTGGGAGCAGATTTAAGATAACACATCTCAACTTTCAGAACAACATGCTTTAAAGAAACGGTGTGACTCAGAGGATAGTTTTGGCATTGAGTTTGTGAGAAAAGGAAGTTTTGCTTTTGTATTGCTCTTCAAATATAAGAGAAAGTTCTGTTTCTGCCAACATAGATAAAAAAGCTATCCAATTATTACAACGCCAGCTTTCTCTTTACAAATATCAAGTGTAATTAAAGCAAAAAGCTAAATATTATAGAGAAAATAAGATGGAAAATATTGGCTGTTGGAAATTGGCTTGGTATGGGCTTTGTGGATGGATGGCATTTACTAAATTGTACCAACTCTGCTTTACGTTTTTAGACAGCGTTAAAGGCTGAATTATTGATTTGCCTTCTCCTCGGCATTAGAGGCAACCATGAAAGCATATATCATCTGCTCAGATATTTTTCCCACCTGATATTTTTTGTCAGTCTCTACCATAAACAGTTTGTGAATAGTCATGGACTAAAAGCTTCCCTTGTACTTCTTTCTGTGTGTGCTTTTTAAAACCATTATCTCTGATGGACCTGTTCTGTATTCCCTGACCTTTGCCTAAAGGGTTAAGGCTAATTTTTGTGGTCCTTTTACTGGTGTTTTGCTATTACTAAAGTTTCTCTGCTCTCCTTTAATACCTCCTTAAATATTTTCTCATTTTACCCTTAAGCAAAATGTCAGATGCTTGGCAGACAAAATATTGCATCCTTGAATCAAAGGAAGACACTCTCTAGTTCAGCACTTCATCTGTCCATTTTGTAACATGTATCCTTTGGGCCCTCTGTAAACACTGAGCATCCACTTGAAATAGTATATTGTGACCTGGTAGCATCAAAGTATACACATATATGATTTTTATTACGTGTGTATATGTATAACTTTTATGCAGATTAGGGCCTGCGAACAATTTTTCTTTTCTTACGCCCTCCTAGATACTGCTCCAAGTGGCTATTAAGAAAAGAAAATGGAATACACAACTGCTAAATAAGTGTGGTAAACCTATATAGATGTACTTAAGTGAACAACTATCTGAGATACATTGATGGACTTAAAAAAAAGTTATAGAAGAGGATGTGTAATATGATTGCATAGGTTTAAAATATTTAAAATACTAAAATATCAAGAAAGATGTAAAAGAAACTGTTAATAATGATTTTTCCAAATGAGAGAAACTGGGGGAAAAAGGAGAACAATTTAAAATGCATGTCTTATTAAAGACAACAATGTAGTGGTAGTGGTTTGGTTCATCTAGACGCCAAAGGGTTTTAGTCTTTGCATTTCATGTTTATTTGGCAGCGAAAAATCTTAAATAGGCTTTAGAAATAGTTTATGAAAGTATCTTCTTGAATCAGAAGAACATAGAACTACTTAGAGGATGAGAAGGAATTTATCAAATTGATTTATTGTTAGCGAGGAGCTTATATTTCAGAATCAACTAAACATAATGTCTTTCTTTTTTTTCATCACTTGGGATTCTGTTCCCAAAGTGGGCATTTGGCCTTCCCAATGCCATGTGGAAATTTTTGGTCAGTTACAGTTTTGCTGACATTTGCGATGATGAGGGTGGGGTTGGGAGGAGGTGGAGGGCTGGGTTTGATAGCAGGATACTCAATTGTAAAATCCTTGGACAAGATCAGAAAAGCAAATCCTTTGGAATTTTTTTTTTTGAAAGGCCCAAGGTAGAAAAATTTGTATTTAAGAAATGGAGATAATTGGAAAAAATAGTGTTTTGGTGAGTGAAATTATTGGTGACTCTGGAGGGGAGAGGCTCAATATATTTTTACCTGAATATAACAAACCCATTTTGCATGGTAGTCAAAGAGAATTCATGTAAAAATGTTTCCAAAGGCTAATGTGTTTGTGGGGTTTATCTTTCCTCTAAATGGAAAGAATATTTTATAAAGTCAGTTTACTCCTTGGAATTAAAAAATACATCGAGAGGCTTAAAACATCTTTGGTACTTCGTTCACAGTTTAATACCTTTCTAATTTGAGAAATCAGAACCTTTGCCTTCTACCTCCTGAATTCTTTCTCTTTGATCCCAGTTTCTAGATTCTAATGTCCACCAAGGTACAGAAAACCCTCGATCTTGACAATAGAAAATGTTTTGGATAACATATTTTTCAGAAATTTCCCTTGGTATCCATAGTTCCAAGTCCTGATTGTGCCTATACCAATCCCATGAGCTCCGACCATATCCCTAGTCACCGCTGGAGAGCAATACATTTTACTCAGCTCTATCTCCCCAAGATGTGTTGGAAAAATTGAACTCTTTTCCCGTTGAATAGACCTATCTTATCTCCTATGTATTCTCAGTCGTTACTTCACTTTTTTGCCCATGATTCCATGTAGAAGTGATCTTCATTGGCTATAAATTGAAATTCCTATGGCTACTACTGCTAAAAAAGTGGAAAATGCATTTCTGAATAATGACATTTCCCATAATGTAACACATGGTTGTTGAAGCTACTGCTTTGATACACATTTCTCTGTGTAACTGATTGTAAAGGAGCATATTGTTGCTCATGCATTTTGGTTTGCATTATGCCTCTGGGGATAAGAATTTGTGCATGCTGTTGTTGTTCTTTATGAGTTTAAGAGATCGTCCCAGCAAGATGGTGATATTAAATAGATTAAATACAAAGATATTACTCAAGATGTGATTGTATGTGTGCATGTGTGCGTGTGTGTGTGTGTGTGTGTGTATTTTTTAACGTTTATTTATTTTTCAGAGAGAGAGGGAGAGTGAGCAAGAGCATGAAGAGCACGGGAGGGGCAGAAAGAGAGAGAGACACACACGCACACACAGAATCCAAAGCAGGTTCTAGGCCTTGAGCTGTCAGCACAGAGCCCGACGCAGGGCTTAAACCCATGAGACATGAAATCATGATCTGAGCTGAAGTTGACCACTTAACTGACTGAGCCATCCAGACACTCCATCATTGTATATATTTTTATTGATGTATTTCTTATTTATAGACCTATAAAATTTTGCTTTTTAATATGCAGAATTCTCAAATTTGCCCAGCACTTCTGAGAAATATCCTATAAATACACTCATCTGATAACAGATCTATAAAGCACGTACCTGGAAATGTGTATGTCAAGTGTCCATGAAAATGTAAATAGGATATAAAACTGGCACTTTTTCTCTTTATGAATCCTACCTGAAACCCCAAGAACAACAGCAGAACAGATACCATGTATTTCACATTGGATGGTAAGGTGCCAAACCTTCACGTTGGATATTCTGTAAAATTGGGAAGCTTGTCAACATTAGTACACACTCAACTCGATGCTGTACAGAAGGGGTTCAACAGAGTGGTGAAAAGTTCTTTAAGTCCAGGAGACTTCTGTGGAGGGAACTGTCAAGGTGGGGTTATAAATGAATGAGAATTAGAAAGGCTTTTATAAATTAACAAAGATAAAGATAATACTTACTGTAAAAAGGTTGCAGATAAACAGACATTTCAGAGAGGAAGTAATCCAAATGGTCAATAGAAATTGTATAAGATTTCCATCTGCACTATTAATTGGCTTAATGTAAATTAAAGCAAAAATGAGATGTAATTTTGAACTTTTCAGATTGACAAAGAAGGTAAAATCTAAATACAAATATTGGCCAGGATGTGGGGGAATGGTAACCTTGCTGAGAGGAGTGTAAATTGACATAATCACTTCAGAGTGAATGACTTTTGTAAATGGATATACCGCGGGGCCCAGCAATTCTACTTCTGGGCACATATATTGAACTGGTACTGTCCAGTATGATAGTCACTAGTCACCTGTAGCTATTTAAATTTATGTTTAAATTAATTATAATTCAATAAAATAAAAAAATTCAGTTCCTCAGTCACGCGAGACTCATTTCAGATGCTCTGTAGTCACAGCACAGAGCACTGCCATCATGGAGCAAAGTTATATTGGGCGGGGCTGTCCTTAAGAAAATTCTTCCCATGTGCACAAGGGGACATATAAAAGTTGTTCATTTCTGTGTTATTTTATAATAGCAATCTATATGTCTATTACCGGTGGAATAGAAAAATAAATTATCATGTATTCACACAATGGACTATTATATAACAGTTAAAATAAATGAACTAGCTCTTATTTTAACTACCATAGTAACTCTAGAAAATGTATTAACTAAAAAAAAGTGACTTTCTGAATGTTATATAAAGTAGGATCCTATTTACATAAATTAAAAACAAGCACAGAATATTACCACACACAGTGAGCGAGTGAGTGTGTGTGTGTGTGTTTGTGTGTGGTACCTTTCTCTCTCTCAAAACATAAACAGGCTGGATTAGTGTCAGTTACATAATAATGATTACTTCTGTGGTGCGTGACAGAGAAGAAAATTATATGGGAATTGGGATTACATATGAAAGTTTATATATTTTAATCTGAAGCATAGATGAAATGAATGGTGGCCTGTGTTCTTTTTTGGTAGGGACAAGAGAAATAATTTTTATATTATCTTTTGCTGCTTTCTGTATTTGAATTTTTTCAAACAGCTGGGAAATGATTTGATATAATGTGTCCAAATTATACATAAAAACCCAAAATGTATAGCCATTATTTATTGCCAAAATACAATAATGTTAATAAGATGGGAGAACATAATATTATGATCCACCTTTGAATAACATGGGTTTGAACTGCACAGGTCCACTTATACATGGGCCTTTTTTTCAATGACTAAAGTAGAGAACCATAAATACATTTTCTCTTCCTTTGGTTTAGTTCATTGTGAGAATACAGTATAATACAGACAACACACAAATATGTGTTAGTCGACTATTTTTATCATATGAGTACAGCTTCTGCTCAATAATAGGCTATAAGTAGTTAAGTTTTGGTGGAGTCAAAATTTATACATGGAGTTTTGACTTTGTTGGATTACAGTCCCTAACACCCTGAGTTGTTTAAGAGTCCACTGGATATAAGGTAAAAAAAACCTCTCAGTTTATTTCCTATTAGAAGATTAGCAAATAATTCCCCAATGTATTATTGAGGCAACGGAATGCATTTTTATTAATATTTTACTTATGCTAAAAGTATGTTCATATTCCCTAAAATGTATGACTTATTGAAAGTTGGGAAATGATGTAGAAATGTGGTGGATCATGAGGAAAATAAAAATAAGAGTGTATAGATTACAAAATAGATCATCAAAAATCAGCTATGGTTCTTCTTTTTTTTATGCAGTAGACTCTCTAAGAAAGATACTGGTTAAGCAAAGTACTTAGGAGTTTAGTTTATATATATTTTTGATAAATGTGCATGTTGACTTTCTGTTTGTGTGTACATTTCTATGCTTTACTATTAGATTTTTCTTTTTTATTGAGATGTAATTGACATAGGACGTTGTGTTAGTTTTAGGTGTGTAACATTATGATTTGACATACGTACATCTTGTGAAATGATTACCACAATGTTTAGTTAATATACAGCAACATACATAGTTAAATGTTTTTTCTTGTGATGAGAACTTTTTTTTTCTATTTTAAAAGTTTGTTTTTTATTTTTGAGAGCAGGGAGGAGGGATTGAGAGAGGCGGACAGAGAATCCCAAGCGGGATCCACACTGTCAGCACAGACCCTGATGCAGGGCTTGAACTCAGGAACCAAGAGACCATGACCTGGTATCAAGAGTCAGATGCTTAACCAACTGAGCCACCCAGGCGCCCCTTTTGTGATGAGAACTTTAAATATCTACTCTCTTAGCAACTTTCACATATATAATACAGCATTGTTGAAATTTATTTAAAGATTTTTTTCTTTTATTGATGTTTATTTTAGTCATAACTCCCAAGCTTTGCTAGATATTCATAAGATGCTTTTTAGAATTAACTGATTTGTGATAATTTAAATTACACTGATTTTTATTATACAGTGTACGAGTTGTGACACATATATTCTTGATGTAACTTATACCACATATAAGTCTGTAATCTTTGATTTTGACCCTTACTTCATACTGTTTACAAAAATTAGATCAAAATGGACAAAATGGTAAAAGCTAAAATGAAAAAGTACTTAGAAAAAAAAAGAGAAGAAAATCTTGCTGTTTGTGTTACACAAAGATTTCCTAGGAAGAAACAAAAAATGCTGTTTAAAATACTATTGATAAATTGAACTTCAGCAAATTAAAAACTTATGCTCTTCAAAAGTTACCATTGAGAAAGTGCAATGGCAGTCACAGTGAAAATATTTGCTATATATATATCTGGCAAAAGACTCGTATCCAGAGTGTACAAAGAGCTCTTACAGCTCAATAATAAAACGAACAACCGAACTAAAAATGAGCAAAAGATTAAAAAAACACTTCATAAATGAAGACACATATTGCCAATAAGCCCATGAAGGGATGCTTAACATCAGTGTCATCAGAGAAATGCAAATTAAATCCATAAAGGGATACTATTATTATGCATTCACTAGCTTGAATAAAAACTGTAGAATTATACAGCAACTATGGAAAAGTTTTGAGGTTTCTTATAAAGTTAAACATACTCTTGTATATTTATGTGACCTTAAAATTTTTCTCCTTGGTATTATAACAGGAAAGAAAATCTGTGTCCACACAAATATTTGTACACAAATATTCATTGTAACTTTATCAACAGTAGTCAAAAGCTGGAAACAACCCAAATGTTCAACAGAATATCTTCTGAGTATAGAGTATTTTAATAAATACTACTACTATCTGTTTCTCCATTTCTCATTATTCTGTGGGCCTGAATCGAATAAAATCATGAATGTTTCAATGAGATGCTATCATCATAGAAATTATGTTGTTTAATCATATAGGGAGAAAAAAACCCCCACAATATTACATCAAATTTAAAAGACTTTAGATTTAGAGTGGTAGATATTTAAATATGAGTGAAGTAACACAATATAAAATCAATGCAGCAACTTGGATAGGTTTTATAGACCTATTTGGATAAGAAGATGAATGACACTGTGCAATAACTCTAAGGGATATGAGATAAATGATCTCTTTCTTTTAAAAAATGATTACATCTATTTATGAACTATAAGAAGAATTCAGTATGTGTCATCATTTTCACCAAAAGGAAAGGACATCAGCCAACTCTTTGGTGAGATAAAATCTCAACAGTTAGAGAGGTAGGCCTTCAAATTGTTTGAAGTGGCATAAATATTTCTATGGTGGCTAAGCATCTGTATTAGTTTCTTGTGAATGTATGTGTGTGTGTATGTATGTATGTATGTATGTATGTATGTATGTATGGATCTATCTATTCACTCATCGATTGAGAGGGCACCCAATAAAGGGAGGGGTAGAAGGAGAGGGAGGGAGAAAATCTTAAGCAGGATCCATACTTAACTGACTGAGCCACCAAGATGCCCCATTAGTTTCCTATTGATGCTCTGACAAATTTCCACAAATCGGTTGTTTAGAACAAAAAGTGTATTATCTTACAGTTCTCAAGGTCAGAAGTTCAAGGTGTATTTCACTAGACTAAAATCAAGGTGTTGGGAGGACTGGATTCATTCTGGAAGCCTTAGGGGAAAATCTGTTCCCTTATGTTTTCCAGATTCCAGAGGTAGTCAGCATTCTTCGACTTCTGGTCCCCTTCCATGTTCATAGCCAGTTCTCTTGCCTCTCTCACCACTGTGTCCATTATCACAGCTCCCTCTGTGACTTTCCTGCTTCTCTTCTAAGGACCCTCGTGGTTTCACTGGGCCTACCCGAATTGTCCAGGATAATCTTCCTGTCTCAGAGCTTTAATTTAATCATACTTGCAAATTTCCTTTGCCATGTAGGGTGATATTTCACAGGATCCAGAGATGAGAATGTGGACTTAATATGTTGTCTTCTTTTTTTTAAATTTTTTATTTATTTTTGAGAGAGAGAGAGAGACAGAGAGAAAGAGAGAGAGAGAGACAGAGCATAAGCAGGGGAGGGGCAGAGAGAGGGAGACACAGACCAAAGCAGGCTCCAGGCTCTGAGCTGTCAGCACAGAGCCCGATGTGGGGCTCAAACTTATGAACCACGAGTTCATGACCTGGGCCGAAGTCGGACGCTACACTGACTGAGCCACCCAGGTGCCCATACGTCGTCTTCTAACCATGGAACGATTTAGAGTTAGGTAGAGAAAGTTTCAAGAAAATCAAACCTTAGCACAGACAGCTTTTCGAAACTTGAGATATATGAGCATGTTTGGTCCTTGAGTTACTGGAAAAATTTAAGAGATTTTTGTATTTTAGAAGTAGTGAGTCAGTCTTGCATATCTAATTTAAAATGTACCATTGAATAATTGATTTAAATTTATGACTTCAAATTGAAAAGTTACCAACTTATAAACAGTATCAGATCATTTAAGAGAATGTGAAGAATTATTATTGTATTTTAAAGAATGACTTATATACCTGAAAAAATTTATTCAACCAGAAAATTAAAGTACTTAAAGAGCAATAAGATTTATTTATGAATTCAGTTTAGGGAGCTAAAGAGGTTAACTTAACTAAGTTTGTAACTGGGAGTACTTATTAATTAAAGACCTCCTTTAAAATGGGTCACTAACATTTCCTAGACAATCATATTTATAAGTTAGGCTTATCAATTTAAGGAAAAGCTTGGTTTTAAAATTTGTAATTTCAGTAATTAATGTTTTTTTTCTACTTATTTAACTTACATCCAAATAGTTAGCATATAGTGGTATAATGATTTTGGGAGTAGATTCCAGTGATTCATCCCCTGTGTATAACATCAGGTGCTTATCCCAAGTGTCCTCCCTAATGCCCTTGACCCATTTAGCCCATCCCCCACCCAAAACCCCTCCAGCAACCCTCAGTTTGTTCTCTGTATTTAAGAGTCTCTTATGTTTTGTCCCCTTCCTTGTTTTTATATTATTTTTGCTTCCCTTCCATTATGTTCATCTGTTTTGTATCTTAAATTCCTCATATGAGTGAAGTTATATGATACTTGTCTCTCTCTGAATGGCTAATTTCACTTAGCATAATACCCTCTAGTTCTATCCACATAGTTGCAAATGGCAAGATTTCATTCTTTTTGATTCCTGAGTAATACTCCATTGTATATGTATATATATATACCACATTTTCTTTATCCATTCCTTCATTGATGGACATTTGGGCTCTTTCTATACTTTGGCTACTGTCAATAGTGCTGCTATAAACATTGGGGTGCATGTGTCCCTTTGAAATAGCAAACCTGTGTCCCTTGGATAAATACCTAGTAATGCAAATGCTGGGTTGTAGGGTAGTTCTATTTTTAATTTTTTGAGAAATCTCCATACTGTTTTCCAGAGTGACTGCACCAGTTAGCGTTCCCACCAGCAGGACAAAAACGATCCCCTTTTTCCACATCCTTGCCAACATCTGTTGTTGCCTCAGGTGTTTATTTTAGCCATTCTGACTGGCGTGAGGTGGTGTCTCCTTGTAGTTTTAATTTGTATTTCCATGCTGATGAGTGATGTTGAGCATTTTTTCCTGTGTCAACCATCTGGATGTCTTCTTTGGAGAAGTGTCTATTCATGTCTTTTGCACACTTTTTCACTGGATTATTTGTTTTTTGGGCATTTAGTTTGATTAGTTCTTTATAGATTTTGGAAACAAACCCTTTATCTGATATGTCTTTTGCAAATTTCTTCTCCTATTCCTTTTCTTTTTCAGGATTTCTTTGGGTCTTCAGGGTCTTTTCTGGTTCTGTACAAATTTTAGGATTGTTTGTTCTAGCTCTGTGAAGAATGCTAGTGTTATTTTCATGGGATTTCAATGAATATGTTGATTGCTTTGGGTAGGGACATTTTAATGATATTTGTTCTTCCAATCTATGAGCATGGAATATTTTTTCCAATTTTTATGTCTTCAATTTCTTTCATAAGCTTTCTATAGATTTCAGTGTATAGATTTCTCACCTCTTTGGTTAGGTTTATTCCTAGGCATTGTATGGTTTTTATACAATTATAAATGGGATTGATCCCTTGATTTCTCTCTGTTGCTTCATTATTCATATATAGGAATACATCCGATTTCCGTGGATTGATTTTATATCCTGTGACTTTGCTGAATTCATGGATCAGTTCTAGCAGTGTTTTGGTGGGGTCTTTAGGGTTTTCCATATAGAGTATCATGTCATCTGCAAAGAGTGAACGTTTGACTTCCTCCTTGCTGATTGCATGCCTTTTATTTCCTTGTGGTATTTGATTGCTGAGGCTAGAACTTCCAATACTATGTTGAATAACAGTGGTAAGAGTGGACATCCCTGTTGTGTTCCTGACCTTAGGGGGAAAGCTCTCAATTTTTCCCCATTGAAGATGGTATTAGCAGTGGGTCTTTCATATATGGCTTTGATGATCTTGAGATACGATCCTTCTATCCCTACTTTCTTGAGGGTTTTTGTCAAGGAAGGATGCTGTGTTTGTCAAATATTCTCTGTATATTTTGAGAAGATCATGTGGTCCTTGTCCTTTCTTTTATCAATGTGGTGTATCACATTGTTTTGTGGATATTGAACCATCCCTGCATCTCAGATATAAATCCCAGTTGGTTGTGGTGAATAATTCTTTTAATGTATTGTGGGATCCAGTTGGCTAGTATCTTGCTGAGGACTTTTGCATCCATGTTCATCAGGGAAATTAGTCTCTAGTTCTCCTTTTTAGAGGGGCGTTTGTCTGGTTTTGGAATCAACGTAATGCTGGCTTCATAAAATGCATTTGGAAGTTTTCCTTCCATTTCCATTTTTTGAAATAGATTCAAAAGAATAGGAGTTAATTCTTCTTTAAATGTTTGGTAGAATTCCCCTGGAAAGCCATCCGGCCCTGCACCCTTGTATTTTGGGAGATTTTTGATTACTAATTTGAATTACTTACTGGTTATGGGTCTGTTCAAATTTTATATTTCTTCTTGCTTCAGTCGTGGTAGTTTATATGTTCTAGGCATTTGTCCATTTCTTCCATATTACCCATTTTATTGGCATATAATTGCTCATAATATTCTCTTATTATTGTTTGTGTTTCTGCTCTTTTGGTTGGGGTCTTTCCCCTTAATTAGTGATTTTATTTATTTGGATCCTTTCCTTTTTCTTTTTGATCAAACTGGCCTGGGGTTTATCAATTTTGTTAATTCTTTCAAAGAACCAGCTCCTGGTTGCATTGATTTGTTCTGTTTGTTTGGTTTTGATAGCATTGATTTCTACTCTAATCTTTATTATTTCCTGTCCTCTGCTGGTTTTGGGTTTTATTTCCTGTTCTTTTTCCAACTCTTTAATGTGTAAGGTTAGGTTATGTATCTGAGACCTTTCTTCCTTCTTTAGGAAAGCCTGGATTGCTATATACTTCCCTCTTATGACTGCCTTCACTGTGTCCCAGAGGTTTTGGGCTGTGATATTATCATCCTCATGGGCTTCCATGTGCTTTTTAATTTTCTCTTTAACTTCTTGGTTACCCCATTCATTCTTTAGTAGGATGGTCTTTAGTCTCCAGGTATTTGTTATCTTTCCAAATTTTTCTTTTGATTTCGAATTTCATGGTGTTTTGGTCTGAAAATATCCACTATGTGATCTCAGTCTTTTTGTATTTGTTGAGGGCTGATTTGTGTCCCGGTATGTGATCTATTCTGGAGAATGTTCCATGTGCACTCGAGAAGAATGTATATTCTGTTGCTTTAGGACGAAATGTTGTGAATATATCTGTTAAGTCCATCCAGTCCAGCGTGTCATTCATAGCCATTGTTTCCTGGTTCATTTTCTGTTTAGATGATCTGTCCATTGCTGCAAGTGGAGTGTTGAAGTCCCCTACTATTATGGTATTATTATCAATGAGTTTCTTTATGTTCGTGATTAACTGATTTATATATTTGGTTGTTATCACGTTTGGAGCATAAATGTTTACAACTGTTAGATCTTCTTGGTGATAGACCCCTTAATTATCATATAATGCCCTTCTTCATCTCTTGTTATAGTCTTTATTTTAAAATCTAGATTGTCTGATATAAGTTCGTTTACTCTGGCTTTCTTTTGGCATCCATTAGCATGGATAGATGGTTCTCCATCCCCTTACTTTCAATCCAAAAGTGACTTCAGGTTTAAAGTGGGTCTCTTGTAAACTGCATATAGATGGAGTTGGCTTTCTTGTCCATTCTGTTACCCTATGTCTTTTGATTGGAGCATTTAGTCCATTGACCTTTAGAGTGAGCACTGAAAGATAGGAATTTATTGCCATTATGTTCCCTGTAGAGCTGGAGTTTCTGGTGGTGTTCTCTGGTCCTTTGTAGTCTTTGTTGCTTTTGGTCCTTTTTTTTCCCCCCGTCTTTTTCCCCTTAGGGAGTCCCCCTTAAAATTTCTTGCATGGCTGGTTTAGTGGTCAGCGACTCCTTTAGTTTTTGTTTGTCTGGGAATCTTTTAATCTCTCCTTCTATTTTGAATGACAGCCTTGCTGAATAAAGAATTCTTGGTTGTATATTTTTCTGATTCAGCACATTGAATATATCCTGCCACTCCTTTCTGGTCTGCCAAGTTTCTCTGGATAGTTCTGTTGTAAATCTGATATGTCTTCCCTTGTAGGTTAAGGACTTTTTTCCCCTTGTTACTTTCAGGGTTCTTTCCTTGCCTGAGCATTTTGTGCATTTGGAGTATGATAAGCCTTGTTGATGGTCAGTTTTTGCTGAATCTAACAGGACTACTCTGTGCTTCCTGGATTTGGATGTCTGTGTCTTTCCCCAGGTTAGGAAAGTTTTCTGATATGTTTTGCTCACATAAACCTTTTACCCCTTTCTCTCTTTCTTCATATTCTTAGGCATCTATGATTCTGATGTTATTCCTTTTTAATGAGCCACTGAATTCTCTAGTTCTTATAGTGTGCTCTTTTGCCTTCGTTTTTCTCTTTTTTTTTTTCTGCTTCATTATTCTCCATAAGTTTGTCCTCCTTATCACTGATTCGCTGCTGTGCTTCATCCATCCTTGCCTCCATGGCATCCTTTCAAGATTGCAGCTCAGTTGTAGCGTTTATAATTTTGTCCTGACTCAATTTTACTTTTATTATCTCTGCAGAAAGGGATTCTATGCTTTTATCAACCCCAGCTAGTATTCTTATTATCATGATTCTGAATTCTAGTTCAGACATCTTGCTTCTATCTGTGTTGATTAAGTCCTTGTCTGTCATTTCTTCCTATTCTTTCATTTTGGGTGAATTCCTTTGTTTCATCATTTCAAAGGAAGAAAAAAACTAATAATATAAAAAATTAAAAAATAGAAGTAAAAAAAACTTAAAAAATTAAAAACAACACAAAAAATTAAATAAAGGATGCTAGCTCCTGGGTGTGTTTCAATCTGGTAGTTGAAGGAAGCTTGATAGAATAGAGAAAAAGGAAAAGAAATGAAAAGAAAAAGAAAAGGAAACATTTGAAAATTTAAAAAAATGAACACAATAAAATAGAATAAAATGAAATGAAAGTAAAATATGGTTTTAAAAATTTACCAGAAAAAGGTAAAAAATACAGTAGAAAAAAATTAAAGAAAAATCTTTTGGGTAAAAATGAAGAATAAAAATAAAATTTTTTCTCTTTCTGTATTCAAGAATAAGAAAAGAAAGAAAAAAAACGTTGACTAGATGGACCAGTGAACAGAACGAAATACTTTTCAACTTACATCCAGTTTCCCCTAGAAGTCAAATTATGAAGAATTTTATAGTCAATAAACTAAGCAGTCAGAGAGATTTGTGATCTTCCGCTAGAGCACAGTTGGCCAAGTTGGGTGGGACTTGGTGTAGTGGCTCTATTCTCCACTAGATGGCGGTGCTTAGTTTACTGTGGTGGATAGTCGTAGTGCATGTAGGCATGTATGCACATGCGTGGGAGGGGTGAAAATGGAGTCAACCAGCTATCCAGTCTCTAGTGTCAGAACTCTGTGCTCTTGCCCACTGGCAATCAAGCACCTCCCCTTTGTCTCCTGCTCCCATCCATTCTTGGCTTCTACACTGTCTGTGATCAAGCCCTAGACTGCCAGGTGGCACCTCCCTCCTGAGTGTTATCTCAGATGGGGCTGTGCTTCCAAACCCCTCATTTCCAAATGCCCCGCAATTTTGACCCACTCAGGCCCTCTGGGGGAGAGCCTTGTGGAGCAACGGCTGGGTGCTGGCCCCTGGAACATACACGCGGCTGCAGATGCCCAGAGACTGGAGGTCAGATGCCAGCTCGCACCAGAAAAATTTCAATCGTGTAGCAGCAATGTTTCAGTGGTTATGATAAATTACAACACACATCTGGTACCAGACTTCACCCTTAACCTCCTTGTTCCAACACCAGTAAATGTGGCTGTTCTCTGGGGTCCCCTGGGACCTTTGCCCCTGGGGAGGCCACATATTCTCTACCAAATGTCCTCCCAGTAGGGAAACCGCCTCTTCCTGTGTGGCCTGAGGACCCCTTAGACCTTGCTGTCTGCTCCTGGGGATTCCCCGTTTCCACCAGAGCACCACCAGGTATTGAGCTGCAGAGTTTCAGACTCTGTGCTCCCGTGTTTATCGTGTCTTAATGGTACTTAAGCCCTCTCCTTTTTTCTTTCTCTTTTCTCCCTTTTTTTTGTTCAGTCCCTTGCAATCCCTTTCTCCTTTTTCCCTTTTTTGTTTAGTCCACTCTTTCTCTTTCTCTCCAGCTGCTTCGGGGGGGAGGGTGCTTCTCCCATACTCTCCCGACCCCCGGTGTCAGGCTTCTGTCTGCAAGCAAAAATAACTCCCTGCCCACCTAAGCTTCTTTCTTCCCACTTCACCTCTCTGAGCTGTGTACCTGCTGAATTCTGTGGTTCAAGTTGTACAGACTGTTGTGTTAACACTCAAATCAGTTTTCTAGGTGTTCAAGATGGTTTGGTATTGAACTAGCTGCACTTTAGGAACAAGAGAGGTAAAAAAAAAAGTTCCATGCTGCTCTGCCATCTTGGCCCCTCCCTCTTAATGTATATTTTTTAAGACGGAAGATTTTTAACAATCACAGTGTATAGTATGTTCATGTATATGTATACATGAAAGCCATCTAAGCACCAAAATGTGTTCTCTACAAGTAGGCTGACACTTTCATCAAATTTTTCACTTTCTTGTTTAGGATTATTTCCAGAATCACTGTGGGGGCCTCACAGCAAAGTGATATCCTTATTTTATAGTCATGCAATCAGAACCATCAGTTTTCAAAAAAAAAAAAATTAAAAAGGGACAGGAGAATGAATTAATTAGGGTTATTCATTCTTGGTAAAGGTTTTGTAAACTATTTCTCTGAATAATAAATATGTTCATTTAAGTTATCATTAGAATTGGGAATAAAATAGATCATATCAATGGCATTGCCTAACTTTGCTAGTTTTTGAATCCATAGTGAAAAACAAAAGAAATGTTTGTGAAACTAACCTCTTTATTTGAAATAGTTGGTCAGTGAAGATTTTGGTTTAAAGGAATAAAAGAGTAATAGTCATTTATTGGAAAATCATGCTATTCTTTACAGTTTGTGTAAATACAATAAAATTATACACTATGGACTTAATTTCCCCAAGATAATTTCTTCTGAGTTTGTGTCGCTAGAATTAAATATTTGCTAGTTCCTGAGGACTAATATACAATCTATGATGATCTGTTCATGGATGCACAAGACGTTTTTTTAGACGATCAAAATTTCTTATATCTTTCATTCATTTATTCATTCATTTGTTCATTCAATTATTTATTCATTACTGAGCTCCTACTGTGAATCAGGTATTTTTGTTGAATACTTATGAAATAAACATGAAAAAGATAATATTTTAGAGTTCTTTGGCCCTATATTTTCACCAAGCACCAGGAAGTAGGAAAAGTAATTGAGATGATAATTGAAAAAAAAATAGAATTACTAAAAAAAAATGCATAGTACTGGAGTGCCTGTGTGGCTCAACAGGGTAAATGTCCGACTCTTGATTTCAGCTCAGGTCATGATCTCGGGGTCATGAGACTGAGCCCCTCATTGAGCTCCATACTGAATGTGGAGCTTGCTTGGGATTCTCTCTCTCTGTCCCTCCCCCACTCACTATCTCTTTAAAAAGAAAATTAAAAAAATACATTAAGTTGACACCAAGTAATAACAACATCTGAATTTACTGCTATCAGTAAGGCTTATGGAGACATAGTAATAGACAGTTTGGTTATTATTTGGTGAATAAAAAGCATGATTTTTTAGAAAATTGTCTTGGCTGACCACTATTGTTTATTCTTATGCTTTAAGTCCATTGTATAAAAGTAGCCATATTGATTTCTCAAAATCTCCTTTAAAATTTATTCATGCTGAATGCTTCTGTTATTGCACCTTCCTCTTTTTGCCCTCTAACCTGCTATGACCCCAGAAAAGCCTCAACAAAATAAACCCAGGAAAAGAGCAGATAGGCAATATTCCTTGTCTGGACTCATTTTCATGTAGGAAATCATAATCAGGTCATTGTTTTCTGTTTCAGAATTTCTTACCAAGATGCATTCACTGTGTGAAATTGTTGCCTCATGATTTTGAACCTAAGACAAAAAGCAGCTTTCAATTCCTGATTATAGCTTCTCAAAATGTACAGTATAATTAATGTTGAAAGAGCGATTATATTCCAAGTCCTTGTTTCACACCCATTCAAACTTTCTCTTGTTTTTAACTTTGGGAATTTTATTCACATTTTCAGAACAAAGGTGAATTTTGTGAGAGACAGTGAGAAATGAAGGGCAGGTGTATTATAATTGGTATAAATGCTTATGAGAGTATTTCACACACATTCTACTTGTGTTTAAATTTTGAGTAGCTAAAAAAGTCTTACTCTTCAATGTTTAATAATTCAGAGAGGCCTTCTCTGTTCATTTTATCTAAATAATTTCCTTCTACTCCATCCCTTATTTTGGTATTGGTACATACATATATGCTATTCATTCATATATATCATTACACATTATTTGTTCCCTTACTTAGTCTGGGTCCTTCTACTTGGAAAACTCTCTTCATGAGACAGGAGCATATTCTGTTTGACATACACAGACATTGAAAATATATGTTTGAATAAGTAAATGGATGAATAAATAAATAAATTCTCTACTTCTGACTTAAAAAAAATAGAGTGGACACAATTTGAGGTATTTAATAATGGTTTAAAAATTATCAATCATAGGCATGTCATATAGTTTTATTTTTGTTCATTTCAAAAAGATGTTTACAAATCTTCTTTTGTAATAATTTGAAAATTAATAAATATTTTTAAACTCTAGGTGCAGAAAACTTGCATTTCAAGTCTTGTATATTGTTTTCTCATTACTTTTCCTAGTGTTACATGGGATATATTTGTTGTCTAGTTGTGGTCACTTGTTTGTGTGATTCTGGAGAAATAGTTGTAACTAAAGCCACGATTCAAGGTAGGTGTTTCTTTTAAATATGTTTTAACATATATTTGTCCTGACCATTCATCCCAAGATAACCTAGAGAGCTAGAAGTTGGTCCTTTATTCATTGTTGCTTTTCAACTTCATCAACAGTTTATGGTTACATAGTAGGTATTCAATAAATAAATGTTAATTGAATTAATAGGTAATAGTTCCATGGGTGTAAATGAGGCAGTGATCGTGACATGGAAGGCAGAACTAGGCAATACACTGGGATGCTTTTTAGCGTACAGCCTCTAGACAGGCAAATAAGAGTTGAGGATTATATAATTACCAAAGTTAGGAAAAATCAAGAGGGCAAAAATCCAGGTAGGTAAGCAAGAGGTGAAAGTCAGACTGACAGTTGTGGACAAGACAGGAAAAGTCTGAATTCCAGCAGATAGAAAAGTCTGATGTAGGAACCAGTAAGTAGAGAACAGTAATACGAATTTGACTCTGAAACACCATCTGTTTTGGTGATCAACCCTGACAACATTTACATGCTGAGGACATGGGTGTTTGTTGGCAGATAAATGTGGATAAAATGAAAGAGCTGGCCTAGAACAGGTAAAAGAGTAATTCTTGAAGGTGGATTTCAGCACAGTGACTATTTGGATAAAGATGCTCAAGAATTGACTGGGGAAGTTTAGGTAGGATGGAAATTATTATTTCTGACATTGACACACTTATATTAATACCACTTAGGTTTTCTTGTATGCTATATTCCTTACAGGGAATAGATGTTAAACATGAGGATAGACCCACATAGAATTAAGAAAAGAATCTCAGGTCAATAAAAACGAGTGTTAGGATGCCTAAATAGTTTTCTTATCCCTTTGAACTCACTGGGGAGAGAGAGATAGAAAAGATGAATCACATCATGATGAAGATAGGACTTTTCAGAAGAAGGGTTACCGGTCGCCCTGCTGGACGACGAGGTGGATATAGTATCAAGAAAATGGTGACCGAGGCTGCACTGGTGTGTGTTTTCTTGCTCAGATCTCCTCTACGTAGTCAAAAAGTCACCCCCAGACAGTTTTTAAACATCTCTAAGGGTTCTGGAATCTTTCTATCTAAAGACCTTTTCTTACCTAAGGAGCATGCCCAGGCTGGGCATTGGGTAAGTGGGCAGTGCAGGGAGTTAAAAATGGAGCACAGGAGTACATGGATAAATATCTCATGTTCTCCCTTCATTGGGACAGTTCTGTGGCGTGTTTTACATTGTCTCTGAGTGTATACTGCTGTGTTGGTTTCCATGGTAACTATTCATCAACATACCATTTACTGGCTTTCTTCTCTTTTTGTCTCATCCCTTTACCTTCTCACTGTGCTTCCTGGGATTATATGCCAGAAAACTACTTGTTTGCATCCCATCTCTCATCCTAGTTTGCCTACAGGGAACTGAAACTAAATTGTAACTACTTAATGGGAAGAACAAAGCTATGTTGAACTGTATCAATACCATGCATAAAATATGTATTCACAATCTTCTAATAATCCAAGCTTTTCTTACTGATTATGCAGTATACCTGAGCATCTTTCCAAATGTTGATACTATGCATATGAAATTACCCATGATAATCATGATCATTGAAGGTTTATCAATCCATCAGTGTTAGAAATACTACTCATTTCAAAAGAGCAAACATTGCACTTTGTAATTTAAAGATGAAGTTTAGGCATGAAGAATTCAATAAATATGTATATTTCTAGATAATCAGTTGCTTGTAAGAGATTGACATTTGCCTAAGTTTTATACAATTTTGACTTGTTATGTAAATATGTAAGTTCGTGACCACACGGATTTTATTTTTTATGTTTTAGTATAATTTATTGTCAAATTGGCTTCCATACAACACCCAGTGCTCATCCCAACCAGTGCCCTCCTCAATACCCCTCACCCGTTTGCCCTCTCCCGCATCCCCGCATCCACCCTCGGTTTGTTCTTTGTATTTAACAGTCTCTTATGGTTTGCCTCTCTCCGTCTCTGTTTGTAGCTATTTTCCCCCCTTCCCTTCTCCCATGGATCTTCTCAAGATCCACAAATGAGTGAAAACATGTATCTTTCTCTGACTTATTTTATTTAGCATAATACCTTCTAGTTCCATCCACATTGCTGCAAATGTCATGATTTTATTCTTATTGTCAAGTAGTCTTCCATTGTATGTATAAACCACATCTTCTTTATCCATTCATCAGTTGATGGACGTTTGGGCTCTTTTCATAATTTTGCTATTGTTTAAAGTGCTGCTATAAACATTGGGGTACATGTGCCCCTATGCATCAGCACTCCTGTATCCCTTGTGTAAATTCCTAGCAGTGCTATTGCTGGGTCATCAGGTAGTTCTATTTTTAATTTTTTGAGGAAACTCCACACTGTTTTCCAGGGTGGCTGCACCAGTTTGCATTCCCACCAACAGTGCAAGAAGGTTCCTGTTTCTCCATCTCCTCGCCAGCATCTATAGTTTTCTGGTTTGTTCATTTTAGCCTTTGGACCAGTGTGAGGTAGTACCGCAGTGTGGCTTTGATTGTGACCACACAAATGGTAACCATTGCATGGTCATCCTTTATAAACTGGTTCTGAAATAGACATTCACTTAATTAGATTATAAGTCTTGATGAGGTAAACTTAAAAAAACACAGCATTAAAAAAAATTTTCAAAACAAGAGGGGCACCTGGATAGCTTGGTCAGTTGAACGTCTGACTCTTGATTTCTGCTCAGATCTTGATCCCAATGTTGTGGGACTGAGCCCTGCATTGGGCTCTATGCTGTGTGGACACTGTTTAATATTCTCTTCCTCTCCCTCTGCCTATTCCCCTGCTTGAGCATGTGTGTTCTTTCTCTAAAAAAAAAACCCTAAATTTCAAATAGACAAACTGGAAGTTCTAGTAAAAATGAATTTCTATAATATTTGAAGAGTTGTAGATAGTAATATCCATACTTTTCAAGGACCCCTTCCAATAATAATAATAATAATAATAATAATAATAATAATAATAATAATAAAGTAGTTTTAGTTTTTGATTTTTGGGGGAGGGCAGTGAAGCCTATTATAAATTTAGTAACTTATTTAAAATATTATTTTTTAATAAGACAACCATTATTTTAGTCCTCAGACAATGCTTTTTAAAAAATAGTACTTGGCAGTAACTTCTAGTGGTGTGGGAAATGTTACTCTAATTCAGTTGTTATAAAATATACAGTATATAAGAAATATTTGGGGTGATTTTAAAAGGGACAGTCTTTCTTCTACCCCCCACACAAAGAAACTAAAGTCTCTGCTTATGGAGCTCTAATATGTATATGTTAACCATTTTAGGTTAACCACGAGATCTATCACTGGTATTCAAACTAGTAATTCGTACCCAGTAGAAAACTTTTTGGTTTTTGCTAATATATAAATATCCTCTCTCCATTTTTCACAAATGCCAGCTCCCTGGTCTAAATGTTTAACCAGTTCTCTTATAATATAATTCCACAATAAATTAAAAATATCATTAATCACAAGTTCCTTTCAGTGGTTTCACATTTAAGTCATGCCAGAGTTGTAATAGTCAATGGATAATAGAACTCCAGTTTTAAGTATCATGATCATTCTACTTCAGCTGAGCTTAAGGTAGCTAAAGATGCATTGGAGATATGTTTTAGGCTAATCCTTTGGGCTTTTCTCTAAGAAGAAAACATTTTGATTTCTTGGAGAATTAGGTTAGAGCTTAGGAAAGATATCTGGCTACAAATACAGATGTGAGAGTCATCAATATCTGGTTGAACTTGTGGAGAGGTAATGCTTATGAAGGATTAAAAGAATAGTGAACCAAGAATAAAGTCTTGAGAAATCTTGGGGGAATTTCAACATTTAAGAACTGGGCAGAAGTAAAGGATACAGAAAATGAATAGAATGGGAGGTAGGGCATCAGGGGAGAATACTATGATAGTAGGTACCAGAGAAGTGAATTTTAAATAAAACATAACATAAATATTCATATTGAAAATATGTATGCAAAAGGAATGAAATGAAGACTGAGATTTGGCATACAGATTGGTAACATTAAAAGTAGTTTAGTAGAGTTGACACGGCCAGTAAACAGTAAAAAATTCATGGATTAAAGAGTGACTGGGGTGGGGATAAAGAGTGAAGAAAGCAAGCATTGACATTTGCTTCAAGAACTTTCCTGTGAATGTTAAGACAGGAGAGGATGGTGTGTCTAGAAGTGGTTGTTGGTTTTGAAATGATTTCTTGTTCATTTTGGAGATACTCAAATAAACATGGCAGTGAAGGAATTAAGAGCAAGTACCCTGATGCTCTTAAACTGCAAGAGTTTGAATCCTGGTTCTGCCATTTATGAGTACTTTGGATATTTAGGTCATTGGTTGCTAGCCTTTCTTCCTTTCTGATGTGCATTGAGGCCATATATTTTCCTCTAAATATGGTTTTAGCTGCGTCCTTCAAATTTTGCTGTCAGATGCTTTTTTTTATTACAGTGTACTGTTGGGAGCCATTTTGGGCTCACAGGTTGAGATCCCTCCCTGTTTGGAAAAGGTGGTTGAAGCAGTTATGAGCTGGCTGAATATTGGTGTGATTTGTGTAAATGTTAGGCTCCTATTATGTAAATTCACTCATTCACAAGCAAAGGACAAGCCTTGGGAATTCTGTCCTTGCCAGATGGGTTGTACCTCCCCCATTATGTTTGGAAGAATAGGCGGGATGACTCCTGACCTGTTTATAGATAATTAACATAGAGGCCTAGGTAACTTCCTGTTCTCTCCCTCTGCCTTAAATTTATATGCTAATTAACTTGAAAATAACTTGCAAGATTGAGGAAATCACCGTTTTAGTGATAAAAACACATTATTGTTCAAACTGTGCTTACTGATGGGATGTCACTCATTGCTGTAATGTAACTCACTACTTTTAAATAAAGACACTGAGATGGGCAGGACGGAGATGCCAGAATTGCCAGGGCTGCCTGCTTGGTCATCAGACTACATCTCTCTCATGGCTCTCTCATTTCCTTTCACCTGACCGTCCATCCTTTGGGGACCCCTAGATTCGCCGGAACTGGACCCAAGCAGTGTACCTAAGAATGTTTTAAAATTTCCATTGAGATTTCTTCTTTGATTCAAGATCTTTTTGGAAGTATGTTTCTTTATTTCCAAATATTTGGAGATTTTTCTACTTTTTAGATATATATTTTGAAAATTAAAAATGTTCTCTGAATGATATTAATACTTTAAAATATGTCAGATCGTATTTTCTGGTGCAGAACACAGTCAATTTTGGTAAATGTTCCACACGATTTGGAAAGAATATATACTTAGTAGTTATTGAATGCATGTAAATTAGCTTAAGCTATTTTTCTTTTTGTGTTTGCTAATGAAAAATTCTTTCACTTTTTGTCTGAAAATGTCTTAATTTTAATTGCTCTGTTCATGTGAACTTTTTATGGTAAAAAAATTTTAGCATCTTTTGGCATGTTAAATCTCCTCATTGTTTTCTGGCTTCTGTCGTATCTGTTGGAAAGTCAGCAGAGAATATCCTGGATACTAAAAGTTTGAAAGCCTTTGTTGATCTCCAGTGTCTTTGGCCAGCTGTGATTTCAATATTTCCATATTATTTTGTGGATTTATTGGCAGGCGAATTGGTTGGGTATAAGCTGCTCTATCATAAATGAAAGTGGGGGACACCTGGATGGCTCATTCGGTTGGGCATCTGACTTTGGCTCAGGTCATAATCTTGCATTTTGTGAGTTTGAGCCCCACATCAGACTCTGTGCTGACAGCTCAGAGCCTGGAGCCTACTTCAGATTCTGTGTCTCCCTCCTTCTCTGCCCCTCCTCTGCTCACGTTCTCTTTCTCTTTCTCTCAAAAATAAATGAACGTTAAAAAAATAAAAATAAAATAAATGGAAGTGGGATTGGTTATTTTTGTTGTTGTTGTTCACCCTTAGTCAGCATGTTTGTAGTATTTCCTACACGTGTAGGAATTGAAACGGGAGATTGGTGTAAGTAGTTTGGGAAGAGAAACATGATGGAATTGACTGAACTCAAAGTTTTATGCTGTAATTTCCTGAGGTTTATCGGCACCTATATACATGGTAGAGGAGAACTGCCTTTAGGAAAGTATGGGTTGCCATATGAGAAATGGCGTACTGAGAGTGTGAATAGTTTTGGGAAAATGTTAAAGACAGTTAAATTTTTACATGAGACAAATAATATGTCACCGTAAAATGTTCTACCTATGAAGTAAATTTATGGTTCAAAATAAAGTAAACTCAACATGAAATGGTTTTAATCACTTGAAGGAATGCAAGAAGAGAAAATTTATTTGTCTTTGGTGCTAGAAGCATTCTCCTTCAAGGTGCCAAGAAGCCTGATATTTTACACATAGAGAAAAAAATATAATGTTCACACACCATGTGGCCTTACAGTGAGAAAGCTAATGTTAAATATAGTTTATTGGCTTTAGAATGTTATAATCAACCTGTAGCCAAAGCATGATAGAAATCTGTCATGGTTTAAAATTTCACTTAAATACAAACAACATGGTCAATGTTAAAGTCAAAAGTAAAAATATAATTTTCAGAAGGAGAAAAATAAAGGGAAAATATGAGGAAGGAAGGTACCAACATCCTCATTTTACATAGCAAGGAGTCGAAGGACACTGGGATTAAAGAAAAAGTCTATATGCATTATTAAATTTACCAAGTTACTTAATAAAAATGAAGATAATTGTCTATCAGATATTTTAGGATATGATGAGGAAGAGTGGATATGTTACAAGTGTGTTCAACCCTTACTTTTCATAACAGGAATTAAATAGATATTATATGAAACTAATAAAAGAAGAATGTCATAAATGTCTTATTCAAATCCACACAGTAGTCATGTGAGGAATTAAAACCAAAAACAATTAGAAGGGGTTTACTCTGCAAGCTGGGTGGGATGAAGGGGGAATAAGGTAGCCAAAATTTGCTCCTTCATGTAAATTCTAGTTGTTTTATTATCTTGTGCATATGTCATTTTAATGACAATTTAAAGGCTTTTATAAGAATGTTATCTGAAAACATCAAACCTTTCTGATGTGATGACTTCAGTAAACCCAGCTAAAAACTTGCCCATTTTAAGAGCAAGCTTGAGCCAAAAAGGATGCCGAGAGTGGAACAAAGTGGAGACTAAGGAAGGACAAGGTTCTTTGTGGCTCTGACAAAAAGGTTATATGAGGTAAGAGTGAGAACCAGCGAGAGGATAAGAGACTGCTGGCAAGACAAAGTATACACTATCTTGTTAATAAACTCATAAAGTAAAGCTTTAACTTCTTTTAGCCTCTTTAGGTTGTAAGACTTGGTTTCTTTGAATGAGATTCAGCATAGGCTCGAGTTTACGAAGAATTGTTGGTTGTATTTTGAATGCACATACGATTTTGTTATGAAAATAGTTTGTTTTTCTTAACATTTCTCTGTTCATTCATAGTGATATCATTTTTAACCAAGTGATTTTTTTCTTTAAATTCCTTTATTCTCTGAACTTCCCTTTCTGTCTCAAGTCCTTATCATGTTCCATTGCCGAATACATCCTAGTAAAATAACTCTTTGATCATAGTAATTCCTTGTTCACGAATTCGAAATGACTTTCTATGATATAATGCATTCAAAAACATTATCATATGAATTGTTACTATTAATTAATTAAATGGAGACAATAGCTATAAACTAAGGATGTCTTGAACAGCCCGGGTGGGATATATGGTTACCCTCCATTTTAATCTTTGACTATCCGCAAGGACTAGAAGCTTTTTTCTTTTTTCAATGACTTTTCTCCTGGGTTAGAATTCATCCTTTCAATCTTTTCTCTCTCTTTTAAAATCCATCCTAATTTTCAGGAATAAGAAGTCCCCCTGAAAGCTTTCCTATTTGGCTCATACCTCTCTTCTTAAAACTTTCATCTCTGCTGCAACATATAGTAGTTCATTAAAGACATCTTATATTTGTTTCCCACTGTTGTATAGAAACGATTCTTGCTTTCCTAGGTTCATAAAGTCCTTGACAACGAAGGTTGTTAAATTCTGTCTCTGTTAGGGCCCCAGAAAGAAGCAGTCAGCAGCCCATACTAAGATATTGTAGGATATTTTAATGAAGGGGCTCTTTGCAAAGGTGTGCACAAGAAACTCTATGCGTGACACTTCATCCTGGAGCTCTCAGCAAAAGGGTATTGTATCACATGGTGGGCCTGATGGACAAGTAGAGGGAGCTGCTCCCAGAATGCAGACAGAGAGGGTTTTCAGACTGGCACAGGAACACAGCCGCTAGAAGAGCGACCAGATTACTAAGTACTCTGAGCTTATTCACCTCCATACCTCCATGATGGTATTTCCAACCCACTCCCCAACATTGGTGAGTTGCTTCTTGGAGTGGTCAACTGGCCAGTCCTATCAACCTGGTCTAACAGTGAAGTTACTGACACCCCACAGCCGTGAAGTCAACCATCAGACGTAGTGATCAGTTATGCTTCTCCCTTTACTTACCAGTTCCTTTCCGTTTTGGAAAGGGGTTTTATAATATTTTTCACATCACAAAACAGAATATAGAACTCAGAGCTGGTAATCCATAAATATGTGCTGATGGATTGTTGAACTAATATCAGTTTTTGATATTTAATTTTATGATGTTAAAACATTAATTGGAATTTTAGTTTTGTTAATCCCTTGTCTATAAAAACAAAAAACTGAGGAATTTTCTAGCTCTCACAACTAATATTTTCTTACTAAATGTAAAATAATAAATTCACCTTTAGAGTTACTTACTTCTTGTTTCCTCCCACTGTTTATTGGTCTATTTGGGAAAAAAAAACCTTGCTCAGTGTTAATATACACTCTACAGTTTCCATATCACTTTAATATATATCACCTTTTGCATCTTTGACTCTTGTCTTTGAGTTCACTACACACAATTCTCTTAAAACATATTTTGTATTATTTTTAAGTTCGTTTTTCTACCCTGGTGTAAATTCTGTTGATGATAAATATGAGGCTAACGTCTTGCAGCTTTCACTCCCTTCTTCATTAGCTCCACAGATTATTCTTGGCCTCCAGAAAGGTGTGGACGCTTTTTGAAAGATGCATTTGTTTAAAGCATCTCTATACTTTTAATTCATCTTGCTTCTTCTTGTGTCACTTTTTATTTAGACATTTTATAGTTAGTACCTGTGAAAGGGAACTTGCTTATAGTCTTTCAATGCCAGCCACATTTTATGAAAAATTTTTACTCACGAAGAAGGTTAAAAGGCATTTAGATTTATTCTCTTCTGCTCTGTGGATCATGTACATGAGGTTAGGATGCTGCTTTATCCCAGTCTGAAGTAACTGACTTGATAGAGCTTGATGCTTGGTTCATTTTAAATAGATATTCTATTTAATAGCAATGTTGAGAAACTCCTGCCAGGTCTAATAGGCATACATGCTTTCAGGTAAATAGAGCTCATAACTTTACAGCTCAGAACAGCAGGGGTTGAGTCAACTAAATTTTTTATTGTAGTCATTTAGAAATTCATTTAAATATTGTTCATCAGCATCTATTGATCTCAACATTTTTCATACAGCCAGAGAGACTGGTTGCATGCAAGCCTAACGTATTAGAATCTATCAGATTGTTTATGAAAATTTCCTGGTACAATGTGCTGATTTCATTCTATGATTTGTTTTAGACTGTAGCAGTACTGAAGTAAATTCCATTTTAACTTAGACTGATGCATCTTGTTTAGTTCTAGTTACTTGGAGTTGATTGGTGTAATGAATTTCTCCCTTATTGATCCCCAAGTTAATCCTTTCAAAGCCAATAAGTTTATGTGCATTATAATACAAATACATATTTCTGTTGTTTCTAGTTCAGTACCTTCTTGCAGAAAGAAGTGGTTTTGCTGCTTAATGAATGAAAATCATTGCTTAGAACTAAGAAAGTGGTAAATGTTTATCTTCACTGAGTTAATGAAGAATATGAAACCAGCTGAATCTGACATGTTTATATTCTGTGATACAAATATAAATTTTGGGGCATATCATGTCTTATGTTGCCCAAAATGTATTTTCTGTGATTTTTCATGTGAAAGATGGTGAGAATTTTTAGATCTCTATGAGTTTGTGAACATTTGACATGTATACAATTCATACAGTGTTCTTTTCCACACAGAAAGAAAAGAAACTTTGCCCTCCAAAGCCCTCATGATCTGTCATAAACTTCAATGTTTCAAAGAAACATATTTCAAAGAAAACATAGAAATACCTACTGGACTTTATAGATGCCATTGATTATAAATAGTATTATTAAAAAAAGTTGTGATTAATTTTTGGTTTCTGTGAAGAACAGACCTTCAATCTCTTTATAATAGCTGAGATTGAATTTTATTAAAAGAAAACATATTTAGGTCATTAAAGATCCAGAGTCATTGGCTCTGTTGTGGCATATTTGGCACTCTCTGCCCTGTACTATGATGTATGTGGAAGGTGGTAGAGCGTTAAGCTTCATACCCACTCTAAAGCCCTCTGGACCTCTTTATGAAGTTATAGAGATAAACCAGAAACAACAGCTTCAGTGTTATAAGGTTTATCACATTGTGTTGTGAATGACCATTTCCATGTCTGTATATTCCAAGAAAGTCCAGAAGTTTCAGAGGAATTCCTTGAAAGGATTTCGGTGTTTTTTCTCCACCACTTATTTCTGAATTTAGCATGGTGCCCAGGACCATATAAGTACTCAGGAAATCATTGCTTACTGATGGCTTCTTATAAAGTGCTTACTATAAGTGATAAATGAGAAAAGTTATAGTGAGTAATATACAAACATACCACTTAACATAAACTAGTTGTTGAGATGGTGAATATACAAAAAAAGGCACAGGCTCCGAATGATTAGTTCCAAAAACATATGTCCTCTGTGGATCAGTCAGAGAGAAACCTCACTTTAGGCTGGAAAAGGATTCACCATGGAGGAAGAATCTGAGCAGATTGCTGAACAATAGTTTGTATCTGCAATTAGCTCCATGTTGCTTAAGCACAGGGATTTTACGATTTTTTGTGTTCATATTCCTATTGCCTACCACACTGGTAAAAAGTAGGTGTTTCATGAATGTCTGTTGAAAGCCTGTTAGATGAAGAGGACACGATGTATTTTATAGGTCAGAGCATGTTAGCAAATTGCATGGTCTATTTAGGCAAGGAGCTATTAGGCCGTCTAGCTATAGGATGAGGCTGTTGTGGCTTGAAGAATAGACCACAGATAGAGAATGCAGATTCTAGTCATGACAGCAAGCTGTGGCTCTGTAAGCTCAGGAACACTTTACCTCTCTGAGTTTCAAATGTTAATCCATAAAACAAGAAGTAGTATGTCTAGCATCAAGTTTGTTTTGAGAATTAAGGTAATATATATGTTATGGACTGCATATTTGTGTCCTTTCCAAACTTGATATGATGAAATCATAAGATGGTATTAGGAGGTGGTGACTTTGGATGGTGATTAGGTTATTAGGGTGTAGCAATCATAAATGAAATTAGTGCCCTTATAAGGAGAGACAGGAGAGAGTTCTCTCTCTTTCTTGGTCTTTCTGTTTATGTGTCTCTCTTTTTCTCTTTCTCTGCCGGCACCTTCATCTTGGACTTTCCAGTCTTCAGAACTTTGAGAAATAAATGTTTGCTGTTGAAGCCACGTGTCTGTGGTATTTTTGTCATAGCAGATTGAAATTAGACAGGTCGTCACAATGCTTAATTAGGTTCCTAGTATGGAAAGGTCTTTGTTATTTTAATGTTTATTTATTTTGAGAGAGAAAGAGAGAGGCAGAGAGAGAAAATCCTAGACAGGCTCCAACTGTCAGCAGAAGGCCCAATGTGGGACTTGAATTCATGAACTGTGAGGTCATGACTTGAGCCAAAATCAAGAGTCTGAACGCCTATCCAGCATGATGAGCCTCCCATGTGCATCTTTATGGGCAGTTGTTAATTAAAATGTTTTGTTTTTTCTTTTTGTTTTTGTTTTTTTCAATGCAAGATGGAAGTGGAGAAGGAATATTGAACCCGGGTGGTGTCTGGTTTTAAGATAGTTTTATAGTACTTAAAAATTGTTCTACAGTTTTCCTGGTGGCCCCTCCAACAATGCATTAGCACCATCAGTAAAAAGTCTTTATAAAAAGTGAGCTCCTGGTGTTCTTCCTGATATCATTCTGACTTCGATTCCCCAGCCCTAATTTCCCATGAGACTGCCCTTTTCCTTGACATCCAGGGTTCTGTCAGCCAGCAAGAGTTTGACAGTTTGGGTATGGGGCTCTGGAGGTCCTCACTAAAGATATACATGGTTGAGAGAATAATGGTTTTCTCTTCAACTTCTGGAACACACAGTAACTCCTGGACTTCACTTGTGCAGTTGATGTGAAACTCAGGAACTGCTTCGAGACATTCTCTAAGAGTCCTATCCTTGTGGCTCTATCATTTGACAGTGCGTGAAATCTACATGCAGAGACAGTCAGTGTGCTGCATGTTTTCCACGTGCCCCTGCGGATTTGTGTTCCGCCTGTCTCTTCTCTGTGCCACGACCTCACCTGGGCTTCCTTGACCCCTGGCTTTCAGTCGGATTTTCCAATGGAATACAATGCGGAGTGTTGAAAGGTGGAGGAGAAAATAGATGTGGTATTTATTCCATGTGTTTTACTTCTGTGAGGCTGAGAACTGTTATTTTCCCCCTATAGTAAGGCCATGGCTGTTGTTTGGCAAACCTTCCACCTGAATTCTGGTAGCACCTCTCTCTCCTTGCTCTTTCTGGCTCAAATGTATAATGGCTTACTGCTTTTCTGGGGACTTGGGTCCTTCATCCTCTCTATTAGTTTCCTTAACCCTGTTCAAATCTTTTCAATTCTTCTTTCGTTATCATTTTGAACTGGTCAGCTATTTTCTGAGTCTAAAGTTTGGATTCTGACCAATATCTATAATTAATTACTATTAGTAACACTAATAAATAGTATTAACACAATACTCCTTTAGTAGTACTGTTTAGTAACAGCTTATCTTCAGTGTAGCAAATCCATCATCAGTTTTGAGAGGGAGGCTTAGCTCTAGTTATATATATGCAATATTGAGTTTTTCATATTTTTTCTTAATACCTGCTTATTACATATTAATAAAATCTTAAAAGAGGCAGCATTTAGTTTTATTTACTCTTTACTTAGAGGGGCATATATGAAAATGTTAAAAGTAATTGGAGGAATGCTGGAAATCAAGATTAATTACACATCGAAATGAGCAACTAGCTGCCAGGTTTGGCATGAACAAGTGTTTGCTCCCGATAAAAAGTAGATTTCTGTAGAGATGTTAAGAAGATGTCACTCTGTGATCAGCCATTTTCACAGTTTAAAGTTTTGCCTCAAGTTTTGGCTTCTTACTAAACTTGGTTCAAATGAAAAGCTTTTTCCTTTCGGCTATTAGGTTTATGCTTGAAATATTACTATCTCTGTAGATGTTTTCTTTATGTTTGATCTAGAAGCATAGTGAGAGAGGCATCATTAGGGTGTTAAGAGTACATTTATTCGTGAGTAAAAGATGGAATGAGGATGTTCTTGGATATTTATATTTGTTGACAAAAGCCACATGATGTGAATTTATATTGTATTCAAGATGAAGCCATCATTAAGCGTGATTAGAATTTATGTGAAAATGAGACAGATAGAAGAAATAAATTGTTGGTTTGAACAAAGTGTTATCTTTTTCTTTGAGCGAACATATTCCAATGCTTTTGTTTGTTATTCTCATTTCAATAAGATGTGTTCTTGAGTGACAGATGATTATTTGACAAAGAAATTTTGATTTTAAACAGAATGATCTAATACCGCATTTTGAAAGCAATGGTATTTAATGTTCTATTTTTAAAGTATATATCATATTATTAAAAAATATTATAGCTTCCCTCTCCTGTTTTGTCTTGGTCCATGCTGACGGCTAAAGGATAAATACAGTGCAACCAGGGTTCCTTTGGTAATACCATAAACATGACACATGTCATCCTATGATAAATTGGCCCTGTGTCTGTTCAATTTCAAATCAAAAGCTCTGGAGGCAGAAGTGTTAGGCAGCAGGCATAATTCTGGCGTACAGAGGCCTCAGATGCACAAAATTAGTGTGCATGGAACAGATAACAGAGAAAGAGATCCACAGTGAGAGGAAGTTTGCACAGGTTTGTGGACTTCCTGGGGTTTAGGTAGTATTGGCAGATGTTAGGTGGGGAAAAAACATCTGTAAGCATGATAATGAGCATCCTCAGAATCTGAAGTGACAACTGTATCCAGCACAAATGCTGTCTTGTTGCCCTATTTGCATACCAATTAAATTTTAAAATAAAGAAACAAATATTGGGTTACTGAATTTGTTTGACAAATAATCTGTAGGGCTTACTCAATACAACTGGGTCAGGCATGTTGGCTGTTTGACAGATGTTTTATCTATGAAAGATTTAAGCAAAAAATGTATCCAGATTGTTACCACCCACAGTTTTATAAGTAGGAATTTGAAGTGGGTTAGAGATGGTTTGATACCCTGAGGCGGCCACAGTGGAGTGCTTTTTCTCTGTGCTCGGCTAATGCATTCAATAGGTGATATTTCACATTCAGTTTTCAAAGTAGGAAGTTTTAAAAAATATAGTCATACATTTAACATTGCTTTTTCTGATATCTAGTTTTTTAGATTTAAATTGTACATTATACATTAAGAATTTGAATTTGTTTTTTTTCTTTTTTGGTGCAAGCATAACTTTTTAAAAACAGTGTTCTGTTAGCTTCACATGTACGACATAGTGATTCAACAATCCCATACATCACCTAGTATTTATCATGACAAGTGCACTCCTTAATCCCCATCACCTACTTAACCCAAACTTCCTCCTCTCTCCCGTCTGGTAACTTCAGTTCTAATTAAGAGTCTGAGGGCTCCTGAGTGGCTCAAGTAAGTTAAATGTTAGGCTCTTGGTTTGGCTCAGGTCATGATCTCATGGTTTGGTTAATGAGTCCAAGACCCCTGTCGGGTTCTGCATTCTCTCTCTCAAAAAAGAGTTTGTTATTTCGTTTATCTTTGTTTTTTACTCTTTTTTTCTCTTTGCTGTTTGTTTTGTTTCTTAAATTCCACATATGAGTAAAATCATATGGTATTTGTCTTTTCTTATTTGCTTAGCATTATACTCTCTAGGTCCATCCACATTCTTGCAAATGGCAAGATTCTTTTTTATGGTTGAATAATATTCCATGATTTGTGTATGTGTGTGTGTAGACACATATACACCCACATCATATCTTCTTTATCCATTGGTCGATGGACACTTGGGTTGCTTCCATATCTTGGCTATTCCTTATCTTGGCTAAATTATGCCACTATAAACATAGGAGTGCATGTATTCTTTTGTATTAGTGTTTTTGTGTTCTTTGGGTAAAAATCAGTAGTGCAATGGCTAGATCATAAGGTAATTCTATTTTTAACTTCTTGAGGAACCTCCATACTATTTTCCACAGTGGCTACACCAATTTGTATTCCCGCCAACACTACAAGAGAGTTCCCCTTTCTCCACATTCTCGCCAGCACCCATTGTTCTCGTGTTGTTGATTTTAGCCATTTTGACAGGTCTGAGGTGATACATCATTGTAATTTGCACTGATCTCTTCTCATTCCATAGGTTGCCTTTTAGTTTTGTAGATTTTTTCTTTCTTTCTTTCTTTCTTTCTTTTTTTTTTTTTTTTTTTTTTTTGCTGTGCAGAAGCTTTTTATTTTCATGTAGTCCCAATAGTTTATTTATTTTTGTTTCTCCCCCACCGCCCCACCCTCGGCATATCTAGAAAAAAGTTATTGTAGCCAATAGCAAACCAAAGAATACTGCTTATGTTCTCTTCTAGGTTTCAGGTCTCACATTTAGGTCTTTTATTTATGTTGAATTTATTTTTGTGCTGGTTGTAAGAGAGTGGTCCAGTGTCATTCTTTTGCATGTTGCTGTCCAGTTTTTTGAAGCACCACTTGTTGAGACACCCTCTTTTCCCATTGGATATTCTTTCTGCTTTGTCGAAGATTAATTGACCATGTAATTGTGGATTTATTTCTAGGTTCCTATTTTGTTCTATTGATCTGTATCTGTTTCTGTGCCAGTACCATACTGCTTTCATTACTGTAGTTTTGTAATATAACGTGAAGCCTGGAATCGTGAGACCTCCTCTGTTGCTTTCCTTTTTCAAGATTGCTTTGGTTATGGTTCCATACAAATTTTAGAATTGTTTGTTCCAGTTCTGTGAAAAGTGCTAGTGGTATTTTGATGGAGATTGCATTAATGTAGATTGCTTTGGGTGATACAGACATATTAACAATATTTGTTCTTCTAATCTATGAGTATGGAATGTCTTTCCATTTCTTTGTGTCATCTTCAATTTCATCAGTGTTTTATAGTTTTCAGAGGACACATCTTTCATCTCTTTGGTTAGGTTTATTCCTAAATATCTTCTTAATTTTTGTGCAGTTGTAAATGGGACTATTTTCTTAATTTCTCTTTCTGCTGCTTCATTATTGGTATATATAAATACAACAGATTTCTGTAGATTGATATTGTATCCTGCGACTTTATTGAATTTGTTTATTGGTTCTAGAAGTGTTTTTTTTTGGTGGAGTCTTTTGGGTGGTTTATGTATAGTATCATGTCATCTATGAATAGTGAAAGTTTTACTTCTTCCTTACCAATTTGGATACGTTTTATTTTTTTGATGTCTCATTGCTGTGGCGAGAACTTCCAGTACTATGTTGCATAGAAGTGGTGAGAGTGCACATCCTTGTCCTGTTCCTGATCTTAGGAGAAAATTTCTCAGTTTTTCCCTATTGTGGATGATTTTAGCTATGGGTATTCACATATAGCCTTTATTATGTTCAAGTATGTTTCCTCTAAACCTACTTTGCTGAGGGTTTTTATCATTAATGTATGTGGAATTTGATTTTTTTTAAAGATTTAATTTCAATCTTTAGAGTCATCGGAAACTAAGAGCATGATTATATGCAATGAAATTGTCAATATGCAATGAGGTTTTTTTTCTAGAAGCTTGAATAGTTGGACAACAAATGTGTATACTCCAAAATTCTGGGTATTTTCAGATATATTCTATAATTTCTGGATTTTGAGATAACGTATGCATTATGTTTAAAAACATGCCTTTGAAAGAAGAAAATTATTGTCTTTTGGATGTGACATAATTCAATAGATCAGTAAGATTCTAATACAGAGTCAATTTAATAAATAGAATATCTGCTAGGTAGCAAGTAATATGGTAAGTCCTAGTGATATAAACATGAATAGACATGCTTAGGGATCTTAAAAACCTTATAGCCTTGCTTGGAAAGCAGACACAAACACTACTTCAGTATAATTGATATGCACGGAGGAAAAGTAACATATCATAAATCTTCTCAGAGTTTACATATGAAAATTCTTCTGGGAAGTTAGATACCAATTCATCTTTGTTCTATACAATGGACATTTTTTTTGAAATGTGTACAAATCAAACATGTAAATTGAATCATATTTTCCTTGATTAATGCTTCAGAAGCATTTTTACTGCTATTTGCATGTTCTTTTCACTTGGTTTATTTTCAATTGGTGTTGGATTCTCCTGTTGAAACTCCACCTCTCTTCCTTCTAGTTTTTCTCTCAGGAAGTTAATCATTTTAAACCTACAAATCCCCTGGAATTACTTGTGATTTGAAGGACCCCTGAGGTGAATGATTATTTAAACTGAAAATTGCTTTCTTCGAGCAAAAGTTACTTTTATCTTTTTGCAAAAATAACTATCCAAGACATTTTCTTCGAACATAGTATTCAAATAGAAAAAAGTTAGCTTTGGTGAATAATGTCTCATTATTATACATTCAACCAGTATTTATTGAGATGCTATCGAGTATTAGGATAACGGACTATATGAGGCTTTTTCTCCTCTCAAATAATTCATGCTCCGGTGGCAGCTGTAGTCTAAGAAGCACCGGAGCACAGAGGAGTAAATGTCATAATAGCGGTACCCTCCAAGTGCTTTGCCAGCCAAGAGAACCTAAGAACAATAAGGGGCAGAAATAGGAGGAGAGACCACAGTGAGATAGGCATCCCAGAGAGGGAGACCCATGAACTACTTCTTGAGAAAGTAGTAGATGAAGGTGGACGGAGGGTGATACCACATTACAGGTAGAGAATAACTTTTGCAAGAGCATGGCGAATTCAGAGTGTGGCACTATAAGGGAAATTACCACGGAGTCTTGCTGGTTTACATTCTATATTAAAGGGTACCTAGGAAGGTACATTGAGAGATGAGGATGAAAAGATGAGACATTAAATAAAGGGCCTTGTATTCTACATTGAGTAAAGAAGATCACTTTATCTTAAAGGGGTATGTGGGTCACTGCTGTATTTAAACAGTAGAATGACATCGTCTTATTTATATTTTAGAAACAGTACTCTGACAGCAGTTAATGGTCTAGAATTGCCGGAACAAACAATCTAAGAAATGAAAAAAAAAAATTAGTTGAAAAAATCTTTAATGCTTCTGTGCTTTCCAAATGAAGCATTATCAAGGAGCATAATGAGGTTTTAACCACATTATTTTTATTGGGTAAATTAGACTAGAAGTTCACAAAAGCTTTTATATTAGCCAGGTTTCTTATTTCCAGTTGGCATCCCTAATCTGAAAGTGCTTCTTTAGGACTGAGAGTCACACTGGAAATTTCAGCTCAGATTGGGCATAGACTTCTCTTGGCTGGTCCAGCCCTTGGCCGACAACCCCTACTCTCCATGGAAATGCTCCCAGAGGGCAGACACTTCTGCTTCTTTTCGTAGTTGACATTGCTTTTGCTGGAGCACCGTGGACAGAGTCCCAAGTTCTTTCAAGAAAGCAAAGACTTGCGTGAGATGTGACACATCTACAGAACTCCTTATCAACGAGGGAGAGGCGAGGGGGTTGGCACTTCCAGGAATATGACAGAAAGAAAAGGAAGAATAAAAAGCTGCTTTCACACCTGCCACAGAGGGCAATAAAAGATGTGTGATATGGCAGGGCAGAAAGCTAGTGAGGCAGTCGAATGCTTGGTGAATAAATGGCATATTTAGGGTAGCAAAAATACATTAAAAACATTTTTTAGGTCATATTACTCCTGTAATGAAGGAAGAGTGTCATTCTAAATTTCACAATCATCACAGTATAGTAGAAGATTTGTAGCATTAAGGATATGAAGCACTTGCTTTTAATTCTATAATCTGGAAACACAGAAGACCACATATGTAGATTATGTAGGGGGTCCAAACTATTGTGGAAAGTTTTGAACACTTTCTGAATGCGATGGGTTAATATCCAATTAAATCTCTGCTGTATAAGATGAAAATAACAGTGGTTTTGCCTCTGGATATCCATTAGAGTCTCTGGACTCCACTGAGTCACAGGTCTTAGATCAGAAAGTCTGGTGAAAATTTAGTCTAATTAAAGAAAGTTTTATTGAAGGCTAAATTATGCAGTAGATGCTGGGGTCAAATGAGATAGAAATCTCTTAGTTCTCACCTTTAATGTGCGTACAGCACACAACCATTGAAAGTTGAAATTTCGTATGATAGGAGCTGATTTAGAGGAGTTAGCGGGATCATGGGTTCGATGGGTGAGGAAGCTGGGATGACGTTATCATAGCTAAGAAGGGTCAGTGATATCTTTCTGGACACGGTGAAACAGCAGCAGGGGTGGGGATGGAGTAGGGGAGCTGACGGGCATTCTAGAAGAGGCAGGGCCATGAAGCTGCAGTTCACATTTGGTGATGCAGGGTGTTTAATGGGGCCGAAGCCTGAAGTGGAGGACTGGATGCCAAGCATGTTCCTGTTCCAGTGGATCTGGGGCCAGCCATGTGTGTGAGAGCTCGAACTCAGATAAGGCTGCATTGGTCTGGGGGAGGGGAGGAGCTTGGTGTAGGGCAAGTGATGCAGCTGAGAAACATGGCAGGTCTTCAAAGGCAGTACTCGATGACAACCAGGAACAGAGTAAGGATTGTTGGGACAGAGGGAAACCCGTTTTAGTGAGAAGGTAATTAATTCCATTTGAGACAAGTTGAGCAAGAGAAGAAAATACTTTTTTACTTTTAGTTTTGAGAAAGAGAATCAGACAATCAGTGAGATAAAGTCGGGTTGAGAAGCGACACAGGCCTTATAAAGACTTATATAAAGGCTGACGAGGAAAGTAGCACAAAGTTCCTGAAGGACATACAAAGGGCCGAGTTCCAGTTTTAGAGCTTTTTTTCTTGTGAGTTACTGTATTTGCACATGGATGAGATTTAGGGTGGCAGAAGTTTTGACCTGAGAACAAGCGAGGATAAGAAAGTATGAAATGGCTTTCAGTAAATTTTGTGGAAATGAAAATGACTAATAGGCTCCAATTTCTTCGAGCAATATTAATAATGATTCTTTTCTTTTGGTCAGAGATTTGGTCAGTAATGAACTGAATGGTCTAAGTTCTTACTGTAACTTCTCAGGTAATCAATTTCTTTAGAAAAATAATAGAAAATTTGCAGATCTAGCTTCACTTCTTATTTCTTCTCATGGCACATTTCTGTTTGGGACTTTCTTCCATAATTTTTCTTTTTATTGATCTTGGCTAATTGAGACAATGTGCATGTTTATGCCAGTCCTGTTCCATTTATGGAGAGCTTTTCTTCTTGTCAATAAAGTGGGGAACTTAAATTACCAGTCTTACTTATTACTGTTATTTGGTTCTTAATCATAACTTTAATCTCCTGCCCTAATTTCCCACTTGTAATCTGTGCACTGACCAGAGGAGAAATGGTCTCTTTGAACATCACGTGGGTCTCAGCACCTGAGAAGAGAAATACTAAATCTTTTGAGGCAGCTACTTATTGATGCAGTAAAAAATCCATTTTCTTTGTGAACATGTTTTGTTAAATAGTGCTTTTAAAGAGGAAACATACCATTTTTGAAGCCATTATGCCAAAAACCTCAGCATATTTGCTATCCATGTTTGGATGTCAGAATTTTCAAGAACAGGAACGTTATCAAAATCTTGTCAGCTAAACAGGCAGGAGTCCTGGTAGTGTCAGAATTCTGTGTGGCTCAGTGGTGGCCCAGGCTGGATAAATATCCCTTTTCCTTACGACCTAACAAAGAAATTTTTGACTCAGGAGATCTTGCAGCTACTGAAAGGCTGAGCTGTACCTAGTCCTTCTGAATCTATTCTCTCCACAATAGCTGGCATATCCTAATACATGTTTCACTAGATTTAATTTTTTATTTCAGTAAAAGTTTTAAAGTTTTTTTTTTTTACAGATACACTTAAATTTTTACTATCGTCTACATCTCCATTACAAAAATAATTGATATTCATAATGATGACCCCATAGCAGCGTGATTGTTGAATCCAAGCAATATCAAATTTGTTCTATGGTATCTGAGGCAGTGAAGTGGATTTTCATAAACAATATGGGGTAAAATTCTAAAGTTTGTTTTATTTAAAGGTTACATCCAGTTCATCCAGAATGCCTCATATTTGACCTCTTTAGTTAAATGTGGTTTCACTCTACAAGCTTACGGAGAGCACAACCTTATGTTAGATGGGCAGAGGGAATTATCTAGATTTATGGAAGGTATATGTGATAATGAAATATTTAAAATGCAAATGGAGGAAATCCTTTGCACTTCAATGTATTGAATGTGTTCAAGTCTACTTGGCATAAGGAAGCCAAGTAGGAAATTATGTGTTTAAGGATGGCAAACTACCCAGTCACCTGGAACACCATATCACTTACTATGCAGAAGAGGAATTGAAAATGCCCTGAATAAAGGCAAGCAGAACAGTAATGTGCCAACCCAACGTATCAAAGAAAGAAATGGAGAAAATGTGGGGTTGTCAAATTTTATATCAAGACAATGTTTAACAATATACATGTATCCTTTTTTTTTTAGTACATCAAGAGATAATTCTAGCTGCTTAAAGAAACAAAGGAGCCAGTTGGAGTGGAATGGAGCTACTGAAAAGTAAGGGTAAGTTTCATTAATTACATTTTGAAATTTTATTTGAATTCCAAAATAGTTAACATACAGTGTTACATTAGTTTCAAGTGTACAATACAGTTATTCAACAATTTCACACATTACTTAGTATTCATCACAACAAGTACACTCCTTAATTCATCATCTGTTTCACCCATTCTCCTACCCACCTCCCTCTGCTAACCATACATTTGTTCTCAATAGTTAAGGATTTGTTTCTTGGCTTCTCTCTCTTTTTATTTCCTTTCCTCGTTTGTTTTGTTCTTAAATTTCACATATGAATGAAATCATATAGTATATGTCTTTCTCCGACTTACTTTGCTTAGCGTTATACTCTCTAGTTCCATCCATTTGTTGTGAATGACAAGATGTCATTCTTTTTTATGGCTGAATAATATTCCTGTGTGTGTATATACATATATATATGAATTATCCTTGTTTTGAAACTGTAAATCCTTGAGAGTAGAGAATGTATATTTTGTTCACTATGGTCTTCTTTTGCTGAGGAAATAGATGATCAATAAATACTGGTTTTGAATAAATATTACGCTTATATTGTGGAAAATCAACCTAATTAGTAGAGTGTCAAGAAAATTTAAGTGAATCTGACACACAAAGACTCTTTTTAATAAATGTTTATTATTTTCCAGGCATTAGAAAGTAGATATACGAAAAATGCAAATGAAGGATGGAGTTGATTGAACCAAGTAATGCAATATCGTTACTCTTACCTATTCTTAGATCACATGTCCTTGCATAACTTTTTCCCTGTCTCTAAATGAAATAACTCCTTTTTGTTTTAATTCTGTAAAGTAACCAAGAGTCATGGATTACTTTGGCTCTTCTTCCCTTGAGCACTGATTGTGTTCATAAAATGCTTTCTATGCTGTTATGTCGTTAGTACCTTATGAATAATTAGTTGGTTATGGTGATAACTTGAGAAAGGGTGAAGACTCACATTTCAACACTACCAGGGAACTTGGATATGCTAAGATTTTACCATTTAGCATAAGTTAAATCTTATTAGGAACTTTTGTCGATAGTAATTCCTGGGCTTCTGTTGGTCACTATACAAATAAAAGGATAGAGATTGACTGTAGAGTTATGGAACAAACTAATGAGGAATTAAGTTTCTCTATATTTTAGGTAGATCATGATCTAAATTAGATGCTCCTGAAGTTTCTCATCTGTATGGGCTAATTAAATTATAGCCAAACTCCATGAAGTCAAGTATTTCTGTGTGTAAATTGTATTCTTAAATCTCACACCATTTCAAATCACCTTGCTACCGGTAATAAACTCCCCACTTTTTTTTGGTCCATGTCATTGTCGATCTTGTAAGTCCTGTTGTTTCAAAACATCACTTGTGACTGACCTCAATCATGATGAAATATTTCCTGTATTAGCTCATGCTTTGGGGTGAGTTTTGTCACATTATTGAACACTTGCTTAAATGATGTTTTGGAATGTTTTTTTGATTTATGATCATTGTTCTAACTACACTATGGACCTTTTGAAACTGAGGCAGAAATAAAGATATCTGAGAAACTGAAAGAGCAATTTGTTTTCCAAGGCATGCTCTCTCAAAGTGGGACTTGTTCAACCCTTTCTTCAAGTGGAGATGTTGAGCTTATGGTTGATAAGATATTATGAAAAGAAGCATTATAATGGTGAAACACTAGAAGACATTTTCAAAGAGTGTCTCTTTTTTAATGTATTTGTTTCCCATGGAGCAGACGCTATCACCAATAGTCCTGTCTGGACCCATCACTGAGCTTCCTCCACAAATGTAAGAACTCTTCTGTTTTTGCCCCAGGCACAACACTTCTGTTATTCATAGGCTCCCATGTGTTTATATGTTGTCACATTGTCATGGGAAGAACAGAAATGTTATGTGAGATATTCTAAGAATCTTAATTTTTCTATGATACGTGATTTGAAGCTCTACTTAGAGTGAAAACCTAAAGATTACTGCATTACATCCTAAATTAATGATAAATCCAGTAAGGGGTTAATATTAAAACAAATATAAAAAATTCGTCCAACTCAACGCAAGAAAAAATTTGATTAAAAAATGGGTAGAACTCCTAAATAGACGTTTTTGCAAAGAGGACATACAGACAGCCAACAAACACATGAAAAGACACTCAACCTTAGTAATTATCAGGGAAATAGAAATAAAAACCATAGCGAGATACCACCTTACACCTGACGAAAAGGCTATTATCAAAAGGTAAGAAATAATAAATGTTGGAGAGGATGATAAATAAGAGAAAGGATTGGAGAAAAGGGAACCCTCGTGCACTATTTGTTGGGATATAAATTGGTTCAACCAGTAGAGAAAATAGTATGGAGGTCCCTCAAAAAATTAAAACTAGAATCACCATACAATCTACCAGTTCCACTTCTGGGCACTTATCCAAAGAAAATCAAAACATTAATTCAAAAAGGTCTTTGCACCCTTATGGTCATTGCAACATTATTTACAGTAGCCAAGATATGGAAGCAGTCTGAGTGTCCATCAAGATTTGAATGGATAAAGAAGATGCAGTATGTATGTGTGTGTATATATAATGGAATACACACACACACACACACACACACAATAAAATATTAGCCATAAAAAAGAATGGAATCTTGTCATTTGCAACAACACGGTTGGACCTAGATTTTACTTACACTAAGAAAAAAAGCCAGACAGAGATAGACAAATATTGTTTGATTTTACTTATATATGGAATCTAAAAAAACAAAACAAATGAACAAATGAGACAAAGCAGAAACAGTCTCATAGATAAAAAGAATAATCTGGTGGTGGTTGGAGGGAGGTAGGGAGATCAGTGATAAAGGTGAAGGATGTTGAGAGGGACAAATTTCTGATTATAAAATAAGTCACAGGGATATTATTATTATTATATTATTATATAATATTATATGACTATATTCCCTATGTTGTACCTATAATAAAATTATATTGTTATTCCTACAATAATAATACTATATTATTATATTATTATTATATTATATTATATAATTATTATAGGTATAACATAGAGAATATAGTCAATAATATTATAATTACTTTGTATGGTGATAGATGGTAACTAGTCTTATTGTGGTGATCATTTTGTAATGTATATAAATGTTGAATCACCATGTTTCCCACTATAAACTAATATAATATTGCATGTCAACTATACTTAAAAAAAGATGTCAGGAAAGTTCACCATATTGGGTGCGTTGTGTATTTTTTTCTTAAGAGCCCAGCGACTCCTATTAGCAGGAGAAGAATGCATGTTTGTATTAAGAGAAAGAGAAAAACTATCTTCTTGGAGTTAATATATTTTTATTTTTAAGAATGTTCAAGAAGCATGCAAACAGAGATTTCATTTTACAGCCATTCTTATTTTATTCTTGTGACCTGGAAAAATGTACCTAGCTTATTTGTCTTTATTCTAAGTGTTAAAAATGTAGAACAATCTGAAAACAATCTGTTTTCCATTTTTCTTCTAAAAGCAGCACTTATTAAAATTTTGTTCAACGTTTGATCCTTTACACCAAGACGTGAAGCTAGATAATGTCCAAGAAAATTATTGCAAGTCAATAGATCTTTTTCTATGCATGTTTCACCATTGAGATTTTGCTTGATTGAAGGTCATACTCTACTAGAAGCATGACAGTGACACCAGTAACTTTGCATGACTTTGCTTCTTCTTGAAGCTTGCAGAATAGCCCAATAAAGGTCATTCCACTTTTAACAAACCACACTGAAATTCAGACTTTTCACTAGATTGGTGTTTTTATGACTGTGCTGAAATTTTGGTAAGTTATTTAAATTATGTAGATTCCTGAAATAAACCATTTGGATGGGAATAAATATTGCTGGTCATTCATTTGAAAAGAAATTAGCATTTGACTCGGAAATATTAATGTGATAGAAAAGGACTTGTTCTTCATGCCATCAGAGGCAAGATTGTTAATCGCTGGAGAAATGCAGTTAGCTAGAAAAAAACTTCTTTACTTACACTATTTATAAAAAAATGTATTTGGGTTATATTGCTGGACAAAGCGGACAGACTTTTCTCTGTGCCTTATGTTCTAGTCTGCCATATTTAAAAGAGATACATTTGCTTTTCATAATCCTTTAGTTTTTACAATCGACATAAATAGTAAAAAAGAAGAGCAAAAGTAAATCCATAAGATTCTATTCCATGACAAATAGGTTATAAGTCATAACAAATTGTACTTCTTCATATCCTTTAAATTATTTTATTGATAAAATAAAAGCCACTTAAATGCTTAATCAATGCAAATATGGAATACTTACTGTGTCTGGGAAATTTTTTGGTTTAGTTAGAGAAAGGTATTTGGAAAATTCTCTTATCTGTTAATGGTACCTTGGAGTATTTGTGAAAGTAAGCACACTGAGGCTTGATAAGGGGGTTTTTGTTTAAAATATGAAGATACTTTTATAGTTTTCTTCCTGATATTATTTCTCCATCCTCTATGGCTAGCCTTGCTGCCAATTTCTGTATCTTCTCTCCATTAAGAGTTTGCCAGCTTTGGGGAATGAATTCACTCTAGAGTCTGCATGTGGTGAGTTGGTTATTATAACATAGCCAAAAAGAATTGTAGAAGGGGTTTTACATGTGGAGTAGAAGGATACTTTCAAAGGCTTTTTGAAAGATTGGCTGCATAATATGTGGGCATATGCAAAATTAAAATGCAGAATTTCTTGTTGAAATATTACTAAAAATTGCAAGATGGTGACAGCAGAGCATCACACCAAGTGGGCTGTTTGTGACTGCATAGGTTAGTTCCCATGATGTCATTCTTGGACTCCTTGTTCTGGGAGACTCTTAATCTCTTCCCATGTTCTTTAAGTCACTGAGGAACATCTGTTCCCTCATTTGTTGTAGACTTTGAGTGGCTGTTTTTTTTTTCTTTCTTCTTTCTACTTTTAGTTGGAATCCTTATTTTTGAATTTCTGTCAATTTTTGGTTCATGTGCTGCCTCTAAACTGCCCAGCAGTATTGTTTTTGACAACTAATTCCAGAACATCTTTCAATTTAACCACCTCTTTGATTTTCTTTCTTCCTTTTGAAAGAAGCTTTCCTCCTACCCTGCCTTGTGTGATCTGGTTCCAACATCTGCTCTTTGTCTCAATGGAATACTCTCTTTGCCCCAGGATTGTTGAATGTGGGAGGGATCATATGTCCTAAGACTAAACAGCAGTACTGGATAGCGGCACCAAGATGCCATTAATCTCATGTTCCACTTTCCCTACTCTCGGATTTTGGAGAGATCTAAGAACTAAATACCCATTTTTTATATCTGTATCCACAACCATTTTGCTCTGAATGTATGACCTCATTTCTTCTATCTGTGCGAACTGCATTAGACAATAGCTTAGAAGGAGACTAAAGTTCCTTTCACCACCATTGGAAACTCTTAAGAAAACACTAAGCCTGTGACTTCCTTTTTTCTCTTTCCTGGGCCATACCCAGATTGTTTTAGCTCTGTAGATTAAAAAATAACTTTCAAGGAGGAGGAGGAGGATAGCTCAACAGAAGAAAGAGGGAAAAAGATACTTTAAAAGAGTACCCTTGAAACGAAAGGGAATCTTGAGATCAAATTAGTTCAGCTCCTTAAGTATTCAACCCAAACAAGTAAAGCCAAAGAACCAAAGAACACAACATCCTTTTCAATATTATTCTTCCTAAGGGTAGAATATTCAGAATATTCTCTCCTTGACAGTAGTTCAAGGCTCTGAGCCAAAGGGAGAAATTAGGTCACTTATATTTCTTCCTAGTCTTTTTTTATCCCAGGATACTTCTGCATTTCTAAAGCAGCTTCTTAATTCCTTCCAGTAACCCAATAAATTAAGGTAGGTAGAAATCACTTATTATCAATGCAGGAACTGAGGCTCATATGACTTAGCTGATACTTCCATGGATTACAATATTATTTGTAAGTATTTGATGAGAACTGAGAATTCTCACATGCCTAACAAAGAATCTTGCCTTATATTGTTGCTAGCATCAAGACATTTGTCACTGTTGTCCCTGTTTATGTACATTTCTATGTTGTTTCTAGATGTATTGTCATCTGTGACTCTCTAACTTCATTTGTTATGCTCTTCTCCTTTCCCTATTTGTCATTCCTAAACATGATAATTCTTTAATTTATATCTCTGTAACTTAAAAAATGTTTTTTAAGCATTAAAGTTACAGTTTTTCAGACTTGTTACTTCTATAGTGAGGCAAGCAAGATAGCCATTACTACAATTTTAAGCTGAACCAAAAACTGTAGTTCCGTATGTGGGCTAGGAGCCACATATAATCACTCAGAGTTGCCCTCAATAGTTATTTGCCGTGAGCTATTTTGTTAACATTAAACATCATCCTGTACTTAGATGAGCATCTGAAGATTGTACAGTTGCTTAGTTACTTGCTTTTTTCATTGCTTCCCATTGAAGCCAATAACTAAATGAACAATTAGGACTTGGGCTGTGTGAGAAATGTGTTTTATTTGGCACGGACCCTAATGATCAGATAATGAACAGCTTCACTTCTATCAAGAGGATATTCTAAAGGATGGTTTCATTTCTTAATGCTGACCCTCACTCTGAGAGGCAGGCTGCTCTAATCGTGATAGTTAATGACCAATAAGTGGCCATTTGTCACATTTTCATTCTGTACTCCAGGCCTCAGCCAACCCCTAACATAAAGGATTCAAACTATGATGAAATACTTTAACAGGTAATGATGAGAGAGAGGATGAGAATTTTTAGGCCAGGGTTCATGCTCCATATGTTCTCTGTAGTAATCATGTTGAAAAATAGTAGTTTGGTTCTGAAGCACTACAGAGTTTGATTCACTGGACATTTATTGACTATGTGTAACTCATAAGTGTAGAAAGAGAAATGAATATCAAAGTACAAATCTCTGCCTCTAATAAATTTAGTCTGTAGTAGAATGTCAAGTTCTAATCAGAATTTAAACGAAATAGGTTATGACTAACTTAGTGACCAGGCTTGTGTACAGAAAACATTAGAAAGTCAGATGAAGCATCAGAAGTCTCTAAAAATTATAAAGACCTTTAAATTGTTTCTTATGTACCCTTGGCTTATGCATACTTGACTTTGACTATAAACATAACCCAATATTTGAAAAGTTCACAGTGAAATTGTGGAAGTTCATTAACTACATGATTAAAGCTGATTTGTTTTGTTTAAATTTCCATAATCCATTTACAAGGTTTATCCATTTAAAATTTCTAAATTAGCAGTTTTCTCTGCCTCTATTATTCAGGTCATTGCACCTTAGATAAGCTAAATGTCTAAGTGTGCCCTGTAAAGAAAGCAAACAAAATTTAAATATCTGCCGTAGGAAGGTCAAAACAGGGAAAGTCATCATTAGTCTGAATAGAAGCTTCCATTAAGTTTCTACTTCATTTTCCCTCCATTTCATCAAATATAATTTTAAGTGAATTAATGAAATTTTGTAAAATATTTCCTTTTAAAATATGCATTTTAATTCATTTTTTATACCATTCTGAGCAGTGGCATCAGTTTTAAAGTTTATTTATTTATTTTGAGAGAGTTAGAGAGTACAAATGGGGGAGGGTGAGAGAGAGGGAGAGAGAGAGAGAGAGAATTCCAAACAGTCTCCACACTGACAGCATGGAGCCTGATGCAGGGCTTGAACTCACGAACCATGAGATCATGAGTCAGGTGCTTAACCAAAACCAAGAGTCAGATGCTTAACCGACTGAGCCACGCAGGGGCCCTAAAATGCATTTTAATTCTAAACAGAAATTGTAATTTGTAGAAGTTCCAACATTTGGGATTCCTTTGGCAGACAGTATTAATAGTAACAAAGACACTGGGGAGACATTTGCAAGACAGCAGTGTAAGAAAATTCTGAACTCACCCTCATCCCATGGATACACCAGATCTATAGCTAAAAATGGATAATTTCCTTTTGAAAGAGAACCAAAAACTAGATGAACTGTTTTTCCACAATAAAGGATAAAAAGATCGCATGAAAAGGGTGGGAGAGACAGAGACATGATGCTGCCCAAAACCCCGTCCTCTGGTGCAGCAACACAGCTTAAGCAGAACTCCTCCTCAGTCGGGTGATTCTCCTGGAGGAATGAGGAGTTGGTGCCCCACATCTGGCACTCCAACCATTGGGATCTGCATTGGAGAGAAGACCCCAAAATACCTGGAATAGAAAACCAATGAGACTGATGTCCAAAGGACCCAAAATGCTAGAGGAAGCTAAGATTCCCCTTTTAAAGGGCCTGCTTGTGATCTTACTCACCCTGAGCCCCAGGGAAAGACAGCACTTTAAAAAGCACCCAGACTATAAGTGAAGGAAATTCATTTGCTAATTTAAAAGTGACTGCTGGAGGGTCGGGGTCAATGAAGCTCCCCCTGAAGGTGGAGGTTTGCACTCTTTGCCCACCCTGCAAGCACAAGTGGGTGAGCTTAGTTGTGGTACCCTTCTGCCCTCTTGTGCAAACAGATGAGGGTGAATTGTCATGGCTATCCTACTGCCTTGCTGGAGCTGAAGAGTACAGGTAGTTATAGTATCTCCTGCTCTCTGGCTGGGGCTGCCAAGCATGAGTAGTCACGACATTCTGTGCCCAGCCAGAAACCAGTGCATGCACACAGACAAGGAGGGTGCACACAGTCATGACATTTTCTCACTCCCATTTGCAATTCACACAGGGAACAACCCTCGATTAGGCATCTGGCCTTGGTGGCCAAGGGAGCTGGCATTCCTTAGCTCCACAGAAATGTAACAATTGGAAAGTCACTTTTTACTAGGCCAGGAGCCCCAGGGTACTGCACAAAAAGCAGACTGAAACACAACCCTAGTATTCCTAGGAAGAAGGACCTATTTACTTAGCCTGGACCTTTGGCCTAAGGAGAAAACTTCAGGTTTCTCACACATCTAGAGGCTCTGCAGGTGCTCCCAGGAAATGTAAACAGAGAGACACCATACTTGTGTACCCCCTCAGACTCACTACACCTGGATGAGACCTCCCCAAAGGGAGCCCCAATTTTTGTGACTGTCATCCAGGGGACGCCTCCAGATCTTCTGGTCTGGAGACTGTGGCCCCATTAGGGACTGTGGCCCCACAGGACCATATATATTTGCATACTTTAAAAGCTGTTGCCTCTGAGTCTGGCTTTCAATCTGTCTGAAACTAGTTTCAAAACAAGATTTCTCCACTTGGAACACCAACAGGTCTTAGCATATCCTCAACAATGTGGCATATAAATCAGGCTATTTAGATAATTACTAAGGTTTGAGAGACAACCAAAAGCTAGAACAAGTTTGAATGAAAAGGAGCATTATCATCTACAGAAGCCCACTCTTTCAAGTTTGAGAAAAGTGGCTGCTTTGCCTAATACACAGAAACAAACACAGGGAGCCAAGCAAAATGTGGAAACAAGAAATATGTATCAAACAAAATAATAAGACAAAACCTCAGAAAAAGACCTTAGCAATATGGAGATGGGTAATCTATCTGATGGAAAATTCAAGGTAATCGTCATAAAGACACTCACCAAACTCAGCTAAAGAATGGATGAACACAGTAGAACTTTAAAAGAGATAAATAAATAAATATATATGTATATATATATATATATATATATATGTATATATATATGTATATATATATATATATATATAAAAGAAGGTACCAAACAGAAGTCACAGCTGAAGAATACAATTGTTGAACCAAAAAATATGCTAGAGTGGTTTGACAGCAGATAGGATGAAGCAGAATAGCTCAGCAAACTGGGCAACAAATCAATGGAACTCATCCAGACAGAGCTGTAGCCAACAAACAAACAAACAAAAAATGAAGATAACTTAAGGGATGTGTAAGACAAAGTGGAATAATATTCATATTATAGGGGTTCCCAGAGAAAGGGAAAGAGACAGGGACAGAAAATTATTTTGAAAAATTAATGGCTGAAAACTTTCCTAACCCAGAAAAGAAAACAGACATATAGTTCCAGGAATCCCAGAGACTTCCAATTAAAGATGAATCCAAAGTGATCCACCTCAAGACATATTATAATTAGAATTTCAAAAGTAAACCTAAAGAGAGAATCTTAAGAACAACAAGAGAAAAGCAAATTGTTACATACAAGGGAAACCCTGTGAGACTATCAGCAGATTTGTGAGCAGAAACTTTGCAGGTGAGAAGGGAGAGGCTTGACATATCCAAAGTGCTGAAAGGCAAAAAACAAAAACAAAAAAAACCCAAAAGCAAACAAAAACCCCACCTTCCAACCAAGAATACTTTACCTGGCAAGGCTAACATTCAAAATTAAACGTGAGATAAAGAATTGTCTAGATAAGCAGAAGCTAAAAGAGGTCATCACTACCAAACCTTATAAGAAATGTGAAAGGGACTTCTTTAAACTGAAAAGAAATGATACTAATTAATAACAAGAAAACATGAAATTAAGAATCTCATTGAAAAAGGTGAGTATATACTACAGGTAGTGGATTAGTCACTTATAAAGCTACTTTGAAGATTAAAAGACAAAAGTTATAAAATTAATTAAAACTACAATAATTAAAGGATACATGAAGTAAAAATATGTGAACTATGACATCGAAAACATAAAATGGAGGGGGAGTAAAAATGTTGTTTTGGAATGTATTCAAATTTAATTTGAGGTAATTTGCTATTACCTCACAATAGACATATATATATATATATATATATATATATGTGTATGTATGTATGTATATATATATATACATACATATATATATGTTTATATGTGTACCTCATGATAACCTCAAAGCAAAAACTCATAGTAAATACACAAAATGAAAAGCAATCTAATCATACACTAAAGAAAGTCATTAAACTATGAGGGAAGAGAACAAGAGAAAAGTATATTTTTTTAAGTGTTTATTTATGAGAGAGAGAGATGGAGACAGAGCATGAGCAGAGGAGGGGCAGAGAGAGAGGTAGACACAGAATCCAAAGCAGGATCTAGGCTCCGAGCTGTTAGCACAGAGCCCGACGTGGGGCTCAAACTCACAGACTGCGAGATCATGAACTGAGCTGAAGTTGGACGCTTAACCAACTGAGCCACTCAGGTGCCCCAAACATGAGAAGAATAAAGGAACAGAGAGAAACCACAAAAGACCCAGAAACAATAAACAAAATGACAAATATATATTTATGTATAATTACTTTAAATGTAAATGGACTAAAAACTCCAATTAAAAAGCAGAGTGGCAGAATGGATAAAAAAAAAAAAAGACACACACACAAAAATAAAAAAAAGAAAAGAAAAGACATCCACGAACTACCTACAAGAGTTTCACTTCAGATGTAAGGACAGATTGAAAGTGAAGAATTGGAAAAAAGTATTCCATACAAATGGAAAAAAGAAAGATGGTGTAACTTTACTCATACGGACAAAATAGACTTTAAAATGAAGATTGCAATAAAAGGCAGAGAGGGATATTATATAATGATAAAAGGTTAAATCCAGAAATAATATAAAACATTTACAAATGTATATGCACCCAACATGAAAGCACCTAAATATAAAAAGCAAATGTTACGTCTGTGTGGTGATAGATGTATCTACAGTTACTGTGGTAATCATTCCATAGTGTGTACAAATGTTGAACCACTATGTTGTACACTTGACACTAATATATTGCATGTCAATTATACTTCAATAAAAATAAAATAACAAAGGCACTAAAAGAGGTTTATTTTTATTTTAAACTTTAGTTAGGTAATATAAGAATGGATGTAGAATAGATGGCATTGCATATCCAAGTGAAAAGTGACATTTTATTTTAAAATATTTTTCTTAGAATATTTTTCTCTAATAATTTATGTTTTTTTTGCTATTAATTAGAGAGAACATTAGCATAAGCATATGTAGAAGTAAAAATAAGTACATTGATAAAACTCAAAACATTGTTGAATACAAAATACATGTCCAAAAGGGTTTTGATAATAAGAGAGAAATAACAGTCCTAACTTATTTTCCTTTGTAATTATCTAAAGTTACAGAAACCATCAACATATAAAATTATTGATTTTTAAGCATTACAATAACTTTGGTAATGCTTATAAGAATTTTTGGTTCTTTCAAAAAGTATTTATTTACTTCATGTCTACTGTGGCTGTCAAACTTTGTGGGAGATAAAAATATCTCGTCCAAGAATCTTAAATCTAGTTGAAGAATTAAGATGTCAACATAAGTAGCGGCAGAAGTTGGTAGAACGTAAAAGGCCCACAACTGACATACAGAAAAAGTAGTATAAATATAGAATGGTGGAAGTATTTCTCCCAACTGGTGGAATGGGGAGTAGGTTGCATCACCACAGGTCAGGTAGCATTATGCCGAGGTGGAGCCTTTAGGGATGATATAAGACAAATGTAGAGATTCCCTGTAGGAATAAAGGGCACAGAGAACATTCTGCTTGATTGAGGCATAGAGTAATTGAAGAAGAATCTGAGCTAAAAAGTTCTGGAAGATATGTGTGTGCTTGTGTATGGACAGCCCTGAATGCCAGGTCAAAGAGTAGAATCCTTCAGTTCTTTTCTATGAATATATATCAAGTTCTCTACCGTTGTTTGCATTGTGCTTAATCCGTGATTATGAAAAAACAAAAAATAAAACCAGGGCAAACTGGTTTCACTCCTCAGGAAGTTCACTTTGTAGTTTTTGCAGATGTGATAGACATCAGGTGTGGGGTGGATTAGGTGGATTATTTGATACGTGTGGTCAGAGGAGCTCTGGGCTAGGATTTAGAAGTAATAATTTGAAGGTGATGTGTAAAAGAAATGAGTAGACAAGACTTGGCCAATAGACCCTCAAATGTTCGCCTTCCCAATTTTGTTTTATTCATTTCTGAAAAGGATATCTCTTAAAAGAAAAGGAAAAATACCAAAATATGTTTGCAGGTTGATGTGAAAAAATCTAAGAGGAATAAAGCTTTTTTTTCCCCAGGAATCCTGAGTTAATGTTCCAATTTCATTAAGTGAAGGCACTTCTGACATAGAGTAGTCCCTAGAATGACTCATTTCTTTAATATGCACAACTGCATTCACTAATGAGGGTAGAGGCATGGTGCCAGATTATGAAAGCACTAGTGTTCTGCCCTCTCAGGAGATTTCTCAGCAGCTCAAGGTCATAGCAAGAGAAAATAAGTGACCCCAAGGATTTGGGTGACCAGGAAGAGTGATGGAGAAGGGTAGGAAAGAGAGAGATTTTGTTGAAATTAAAGTATGGAACAAATAGGTGTGAAATTAAAACTCATTTCTATAGTAGTTTTAGTACATATCTTCCTCAACTTAGGACAAGTTTACACCTCAGTAAACCCATCATAAACTAAAAATATCATAAATCAAAAATGCACCTAAGACGCCTAACTTAGCAAACATCAAAGCTTAGCTTAGCTTACCTTAAATGTGTTGAGGATATTTATGCTAGACTAGGTTGGACAAAATCATATGACAGAAACCCTATTTGATGACAGAGTGTTGAGTGTCTCATGTAGTTTATTGCATACTGCACCGGAAGTGAAAAATGGAACAGTTGTGTGGGTACAGAATGGTTGTGATCATGTGGCCGACTGGGAGCTGTGGCTCACTGCTGCTGCCCCGTGTCATGAGAGAGTATGTACTGCATATTGTTAGCCCAGGAAAAGATTAATATTCAAAACTTGAAGTATGGATTCTACTGAGTGCGTATCACTTTTACATTATTGGAAAATTGAAAGTTGAGCCATCATAAGTCAGGGACTGTCTGCATGGCATACTTAAATGCTAAATGATTGCTCTAAAATTCTGCTGCTGAATTATTAAAGTAATTTAACTTTTCTCCATATGGTAGGCAGGATTCTAGGTTGTCCCCTAAGATTCTTATCCCCAGAAAAGCATGCCTCATATAATTCTTTCTCGTTGAGGGTTGGATGGATCTTGGGAATAGGATGATGTTTCTCCCATAAATAAATTAAATTTTATGGCAAAAGTGAAGGAATTTTTGCAGATGTGATTATAATTCCTTTAATCGGTTGACTTTGAGTCAATCAGAAGCAAGGTTATTCTGGATAAGACTGAACTAATCAGATGAGCCCTTTAAGCAAGGGTCTTGAAGGGGTTCGTGGGTGGCTCATTCAGTTGAGCGTCTGACTTTGGCTCAGGTCATGATCTCACTGCTCCTGGGTTTGAGCCTTGAGTCAGGCTCTGAGCCTAGAGCCTGCTTCGTATTCTGTGTCTCCCTTTCTCTCTCTACCGCGTCCCCTCTTGCACTCTGCCTTCCTCTGGAAAAAAAAAAAGGGTCTTGAAGTCAGAAGTGCTTTCTGCTACTGGCTTTGGAGACACAACTCATCATGAGTTTTTCAGCTAAAAATAAATGACTTTTGCTAATGGTCATATGAGCTTAGAAGAGGATTCCAAGGCTCAGATGGGGCTGTTGCCCTGCCTGGTACCTGGTTTGATCCCTTGTCACGTCCTGGGCAGAGGACCTGGCTGAGCAGAATTTGGACCTCTGACCTACAGAATCTGTGAATAATAAGTGGGTATTGTTTTAAGTTGCTGAATTTTATTACTGTTACATGGTAATAAAAAAATAGCACACTCCTCATTGAATCTGAAGGCAGGAAAGTAGGGATAATATAGTTGGAAAATACTTTTACTAAAAATCAAATGAAAATCTGTTGACAGTGCTCAGTGGATTAGTCAACCTAAAAAGATTCTATCTAGTGTACTTCCTTTCCTAACATCTGGCTCTTACTTTTAAGAGTTAGGGGTAGTTTGGGACAGAGAAGACATAAAATAGGGTGTAAGATGGCCATGTGATCCCGTGACAGAGAAAAAAAATGTTCCCTTCTTCATCACACTTGATTATTGTTGGGAAATTATCATTTGTGTGCTCACGGGAGAAACTGTTATTTTGTATAGAATTGGACTTGGATTTGTTGACATTATGTATCAGTTAATTGTCAATTCAAAGTACAACTATATAACCTATTTTTTGTTTCTGTTGGTAAAAAATATATATTTTTACATTGCACTGAGGAATATGATTAAGAACCGAATCAAGAATTCATGAAAGAAAAAAGACACAAAGAGGGAGGGAGACAAAACATAAGAGACTCTTAAATACTAAGAACAAACTGAGGGTTGAGAGGGGTATGGAGGGAGGGAGAGTGGGTGACTGGCACTGAGCAGGGCATGGGTTGGGATAAGCACTGGGTGTTGTATGGAAACCAATTTGAAAATAAAAAGTTAAAAAAAAATAATTCATGAATCGTATTGACACAAATAATGGTTATTAGTTTTTTGCAAGTCTAGTATTTGTGGAGGGTTCTGCTGGCTTCCCTTCCAACTTTCCTACTTGATTCCTAGAATAATAGAAATTATTAATAATAGAAATAACAAAACATCATAAGCAGAGTAAAGTTCCATCACTTGGCAATCTTTAGGAAGGAAAAAAAATCGGGTAATTATCCATCAGTAAAATAGCATATGGAGTTCAGTTATAAGAAGTGGTTCATTGTAGCAATAGAAAGCTTTATTTGTCCCATAAATGTGTCATCAGGACGATGTGCTTAGGAAAGGTACTTCCTTCATTCTTTTCTTCTGAAGGCTGGATTTGAAGACCAATGCCTCATTGTAACTGTAAGGAATGCAAAACAGAAAGTAACACAATCTTCCGGGGCCGAATGGAGATAGAGGGACACCCAAGTGAGGAGGTCAGGGGAGTAAGAAGAAGAGAGAGAAAAAAATAAAAGAAGAGAGGAAGAAAGAATAAATATCCTAATGTCTTTGATGAATGTGTTTTGAATTGTCTACTGAGGAAGAAACATAAAAAATAGTTTGGCATTATTCTCTGGGTTCTATTTCTGCATTTTGTCTTAAAATTTTAGAACTTTTTGATAATGGAGTATATTTTTAATTCTTTCAAACATCAAGGGTTTAGATCTAAGGTTATGCTTTTGTGTTTATTAGGAATTCAAGAACCTGGAGAATGTGTAAGGCAATAAATAGGATTTCAAGTATTTTTTACAATAAGTACAGAGTATTATATGTATATATTTATATTTAGATATGAACAATATAATATTTTACAGTTCTATTAATGACTTGGTTGAAGATGTGGAAATGCAGGCTTATTAAAAATGTAGATGATCAAAGCTCAGAAAGATAACAGAAATATTTGAGAACAGAACTACAATTTCTAAATGAATGATGACTAAGTAATCAAATGAAAATATTAGGATATATGTAAATACAGAACTTGAGTTCAGAAAGCCAACTGCATAAATACAGATTACAGCAACACCTGACTTGGTAGAAGATATTATTTAATACTAATTAATACCAAAGAAAAACAAGGAATAGGAAAACTATGGAGTTTTTCATTTAGGCCAGTCAATATGGTTTGTTTTTTATTTTTTTATATTTTTAAACTTTTTATTAAAATTTTTTTTAATGTTTACTTATTTTTTGAGAGAGTGAGAGAGAGACAAAGAGCAAACAGGGAAGGAGCAGAGAGAGAGGGAGACACAGAAAATAAAGCCGACTCCAGGCTTGAGCTGATCAGCACAGAGTCAAATGTGGGCCGAACTCATGAACCATGAGATCATGACCTGAGCCAGAGTCAGAAGCTCAACCAACTGAGCCACCCAGGCACTCCTTTGGTTTGTTTTTTAAAATAGTTAATATGGGGCACCTGGGTGGCTCAGCAAGTTGAGCATCCAACTCTCGAGTTTGGCTCAAGTCATGATTCCATGGTTGTGGGATCGAACCCTAAATCAGACTCTTTGCTGTGCCTGGAGCTTGCTTAAGATTCTCTCTCTCTCTCAAATAAAAAAATAAAAAAATAAAAAATAAAATAGTTAATATAATCTTATCCTATATAATCTCATTAAAATAAAACATCCTATGTAAAAATGTTTTTTATATAAATATATTTATGATTTATATGTGTTGATATGAATGTAAAGTTAGGCATGGGAGGCCACATAGGTAATAATTGCTTTGATTAGGGGACTTAATTTTTTTTTAATTCAATAATGTTTTAAAAATTTTAAGTACAATTCAATATATAAAATAAAATAATTTCAGGAGTAGGTGGAACTCTTAAAGAAGTAAGATTAATAATAGCAACAATATAAACTGTTATATACTTACTTAGCAAACTACAGTTTACATTATGTAATAAGCTATAGTTTATTATTATAATTTTTCTTTAACTCTAACTTTAGTTGGCTCCTTAACAATTCTCTAAGGTAACTAAGGTCGAAATTGTTTTACTTTGTAGGTATTAACATAAACTTGGAGAATCAAAGTGATTTATTTTGATCTCAGTTCTAGTCATAATAAGCACACAAATGTGTCTTTTCAGAAGTGTTATTCTGGATGAATCAGTCCCATCCAGAGGAAGAAAAGACTGATTTGTATTCTGTGTTGAATGTATGCATACCTGAGTGTAAAAGTATAATACAATATCAGATAGTATCTTAGAATATACATCTATAGAAATAATAAAATAATGCACTATAATATCAAAAGTTGGAGGTTTAATCATATGTTTCTTTCATTTATTCTAATAGGGATATTTCAAAATTAAAATTCATGAAAGATAAGCTGGAAAAGCATGCTAAAATTGTGAAAACCATGCTCTAAGAAAAATTATCTTGAAGGAATTGAGAAATGTTTTCCTAAAGAGCAAGCTCCAAAAGGTTAGGGACCATTTCTATTGCATTGATAAGTGGTTCTTAGTACAAAGTAGGTACAGAATAATTATTTGCTCAATGATTAGATGACATAATTTATGTCATTATTTACTTGAAGGAAGGGCATTTGATTTATTCAGAGGATAGTCATAGAAATAAGAGTTGGAAGTTATTGAGACAAATTCTAGCTATATTTATAAAGGAAGAAATTTCCCATAGTGAGTGCTTTTGAAATGAAAGGCTTTTAAAAGTATTTGGGATTATTTACTACAGGAGGAGTTACCTAATTTTAAGTATCTACATTTCAATTGAAGTACCAAAATCTATCTTGATAAGAGCAGAATATTTTATAGGTAAAGAATGTGCCATGTACACTGGATATTTTTCTGCTAAAACAAGGAGCATTATCAAAGCGCCTAAAATAATTTTTATGAACTCAAGTGAAACACTAAGCAATGATTTCCATTTTTGAATTGAAATGTCACTTCAGGAATAAGCAAGAGTGGTCTACAGTCTAGGATTAGAAACTGGTGAAAATAGATAATTCTCAAAAATCTCAATTTTTAAAAATTCCAACTTTGCAATTATTTAGGTGTGGTTTTTCTGTTAGTCTTTCTAAGTTTTAATGTGAAGTGGCCAAAGGAAAAAAGGATATAACTAGAAGAAAGCTTTGGTTTTTGGTTAAAAAGTGATTATGGATAATCTGCATACTAGACTATATACTGGGGGAAAAATAGTTTTGATAATGTATCAATAGCTTTTGAACTTCAGTTTTGAATTTTCCTTGAATAAGGGTAGATCCTTTGAAATCTTCAGCGTAATAAGAATTTGCCTATGGAATATTGTTAGTAGACAGACCTTAATTTCTCCTTTCAAAAGAACTGAATTCAGAAAAGTGCAGTATGTTTTAGGGATATAGTAGATTTTGGTAGTTACAAAGAGGAATTTTTTTTAATTTTGCTTGTTTGTTTTAAAATAAGTGGCCTATTTATTATTATTATTATTGATGATTGGTTTATTTCTTAAATACATATCAAACTAAATTGATTTCATTGAGAGTTAACGTCATTATTCAAATCATCTGTAAGGGGAAATCTGTACAATGCAAATTAAAAATTAACTTGAAATATGAGACAAATAATGCTTGTACTGACAGATATATATATCCTTAAACTTTTGAACACATTTTAAAATATATAGATTTAAGAACACTAATTTGTGCATAAAAACAGTTCTGGAGATCTGACTCTGTGGGTCAATAAAATTTTTATTTTGGAAGTTCCAAGTTTTTGTATGTGTATATGTGTATATAAAATATATATAATATAAAAATATATAGTAAATTTATAATATATAATTTGTTATATATTAATATAATATATACTATATGTATATTATAGTATAAAATATGTAATAGTATATATAATATGTTTATAGTAAATATAGATAATATATATATATTTGCATGCTAGAAGGTCAGTAGGCTTATTTTCCTGAACATATTATATAATAACTTAGAAATAAGTTTTTGATCAAGTGGATATAAACTCAAGGTTCAGGACAGCTTCAAGTTTTGTGGTGGGTTTATTTTATAAAGCGATCTACCAAAAAGTGTCATGGTAAATACAAAATGTGAGCAGAATGGGGTGCCTGGGTGGCTCAGTCCATCTTGATTTCAGCTTCAGACATGATCTCACAGTTTGTGAGGTCAACAAGTCCTGTGTTGGGCTCTGTGCTACGCATGGAGCCTGCTTGGGATTCTCTCTCTCCTCTCTCTTCCCTTCCTCCACTCATTCATTTTCTCTCTCTCTCTCTCTCTTTCAAAATAGATAGATAAACTTTATAATGTGAATAAAAATATTGTTAAAAATTTAAGTGTAAGGTTATAGCATCATAGCATATGTTTGTCACTAGTGTTTGTATTGTGTAATCGTCATTTCAACATTTGTGATTAGTTCAAGCCTCAGCTCGCCTACCTGAATGGGGAAGTTTTGATCTTTCTATTCAGCCTATATTTCAAGAAAGGTGCACCTTTATCTCTTGCCTACTTTTATAGCCCAAGAAGGGCCTTTCTGAGGCTGTAGAGAAGCAGTAGAACAGAATTCATAACTGTGATTTCCATAGTAATATTCTGTTTCAGAAGAAGATACAAATAAATGACTGATTTTCTGTCTAGCCGTATAATAGGATACCAATCTCTTTACTTAGTTTTTCTGCTTAAAAATGGATATGTCATGAATATCATCTTTCTTTGGTGAATGAAAATAATTTACAGTATAAGTACCTTGTAAGTGCATAATATTCTGCGAATACTCAATAATTAACAGAACAGCTCATTTTAAAATATAAATCAAGTATACTAGGGAAGGAAAAATTCCAGGAAAGAAACCAGGCAAAGTGCTACTATCATAGAGCTCGAGGCAGGTAATCTAGCTGTGGTGAGATACAGTGGCTTTCTTTATTAACTCCTCCATGAAGTAGTATGAGTCCATCCATAGCCACACACCAGATTACCCTCAGAGCTTTTTGACCTTGCTCAAAGACAAGATCTTTAACCTATAAGTAATACACACAGAGTCAGTACGAGTCATTCTGGGAATGGAATAAAGAACATGATGGTCTTCATAGAGGTTTTGGTTTAGTGGGGAAGGCAGGCAGTTAAGTAAGTCTTAATAATATCTCACAGTGAATTGACATATGGCAGAGGAAGTGCAAGGTGATCAGAGCACATGGTAGAGGTGCTGAAGCTCTTCCAGCTTGGAGGTAGACTAGCTGGGCGAAGCTTAACAGGGAAGTGTCTTGTGCCTACCTCTCTGCTACTGGGTGGAAATTTGAGCTAGGAAAGAAGCAAAATCCCTAAGGAGGTAATACATGGCTCAAAAAGATTTCAAATAGGATTATTTTAGGGGCACCTGGGTGGCTCAGTCGGTTAAGCGTCCGACTTAGGCTCAGGTCATGATCTCACGGTCTGTGAGTTCGAGCCCCGCATCGGGCTCTGTGCTGACAGCTCAGAGCCTGGAACCTGCTTCCGATTCTGTATCTCCCTCTCTCTCTGCCCTTTCCCTTTCCCTGCTCATACTCTGTCTCTGTGTATCTCAAAAATAAATAAACGTTAAAAAAATCAAATAGGATTATTTTATAATTTTAATTTATTCCATTTATACCATTTGTTGACTATTGTCTCCAATTTGTATTTTACCACATGCCATCCTTCCCTGCTTTGCAGATTTTCTTATTATAATAAACTCCTGAATTTACCTTAGTTCTCCACAATCTGACACTAAGTAACTCCTAAATCTTACAACTCAATCAGAAGGAAGCACCCTCTAGACAGGGCAGTATTTGAGCTTTTTTTTTTTTTTAAGTTTATTTATTTATTTTGAGAGAGAGACTGGGGAGCAGAGAGAGAGGGAGAGAGAACCCCAAGCAGGTTCCCTGCTGTCAGCGCAGAACCTGGCAGGGGGCTCGATTTCACAAACCATGAGATCATGACCTGAGTCCAAATCAAGAGTCTAATACTTAACCGACTGAGCCATCCAGGTGTCCTGAGCTTTCTTATATGTGAATTTTGGTCTTCACATACCTTGCCAGTATAAATAATTTTAGAAAACATAACCCAAATCTCATCTACTTCACAAGTTCTCTGATTACATTCCTCGAACAGAGATTTTCCATCTAAAAAAAGATTTATTGTCTACAATGTTAATTTGTTACTTACCCCATATTTTTTTTTCAGATTTCACTCTGAAAACATTCCAATTATAGAATTATTTAATCATAAAAGAAAGCATAAATGCTTCAAAGATAAGTGATACATGCCATAGTTCTATTTTGAACTCATGAGTCTTAATGCTACAAAATTCAAACATACCCTTTACCTCTGCTATGCCTCAGACATTGGGTAATTCATTCTGAAAAACACAACACCTTTACATAATAGCATGAATATTTTATGATAGTTCTGGTTCGGAATTATAACTTTCTGCACAGTATTTATTTTTGGTTCTCCAAGTAGATTTTAATGAGCCCTATGAAATAAGGAATTTTCTCCCTTTGCTTTTTCCATGTTTTTACTTTCTGAAATATATGTTTCAGGTTATTTATTATTTTAAAAATAATAAATATGGATAAGAAAGCCTCAAGATGATTCATTCAATTCTACAATGAAATCTCTGTATATATGCGTGTGCGTGTTTATATATAAACAGCGAAAGGGCAGTTTGATTATGGAAGTTTATGAGAAGTGACCATCTCCATTTTGGGAATCTGGGAAAGCTTTTGGAAAGAGTGCATGTAAGCTGAGATTTGAAGGATGAGTGGGCGTTAATCAGAGGGGGAAGTGGGGAAAATAATTGGCAGTAGAGGAACTGCATGCGTAAAGTCTCTGAGATTAGAGAGACCATGCCTTGATTATGGAACTTGAACAAGTTGAGTCTGAAGTAGCAAGGGATATGGCTGGCGAGGGAGAGAGAGAAGCAGATGAGCAGAGCATATAAGATATGCTAGTGGTTTTTTAAAGAACAGTGTTGAGAACTTACAATATTTTAATCAGGGGCATGAGATTGGATTTACCTTTTATAAAGAGCATAAATTCAGTACAGTGTAGCAAAAATGGGAAGAAAGGAAGACTTGGGTTTTGAGAGTATTGCAGTTACTCTGCAATGCACAATGTGATTGGAGCTTATAAAGGAAGTTGGCAATGGGAATATAGAGAGGTAGTTGGAGTCAAGAAATATTTTGGAAGTAAAATCTATAAAATTTGCTGGTTGTAGGCAATAAAGAAGATGAAACAGTCCAGTATGACTGGATTTTGATTTAAAGCAACCATCTGAATTGTACCACAACACAGGAAAGAGAGAAGCAGACTTGCGGGAAGAAACAATAGTTTCAGTACTGAATACATCTAGTTTGAAGAACCTGAAAGGCATGAAGTTAGGTGTATCCTTAGTTCTTGGCAAAGCAGCGTTGGCTACCAACATCTAGTAGCAATTTTGAATTTTATAAGAAAAAGTTCAGCCCTGGTAAGAATACATTAAACATGTCCTAACTTTCTAAGCTTGGTCTAAGTGCATACCACCCCTTGTTTGAGTTTTCTAAAACACATTTCTGATTATGCTACTCACCATTTCAATATCTTTTACATTTAAGGGAAATTAAAGAGAAATTTTTTATTCTGTAATTCTTTTGTACATAGAAGACATTCAAATTTTTAATGATTCGTTGTTTTCATTTAATGAAATTTACTTACTAAATAACTGTGATATATAAAACTGTAGAGATATAGAAGTAAACAGGACAAGATGATCTTCAATAGATTTTAAATCTATATAACATTTACTTTAACTTTATACAGCTACCTATCATAAGAGGTGAAGTAGGAATTATCAAAAGAAAAACTGCACCAGTTTTTGACTGTTTTTAAAATAATCAGGATTCAATAGAGCCTCAGACCCAGAAATGTTAGGAAATTCATAAGGGAATAAAGATTAACCATGTGGATATTGAAAGATACTAAAAATATGAAAAAGTAGATTCTCATTTATCTAGTGATGAAAGGGTCATTCATTACTTTTGTGAGGGCAATTTCAGGAGGTCAGTAAGGCCCTAAGTCAATTGGGAGAATATCAGAGAGAGAAATGGAGAGAGGAACCACAGTTTACATTCAATTGGCTCTAATATAAATGGATGAAGTTGATAGATAAAAACTGAAAATAAAACTATGATTCAGATTGTGTGTGTGTGTGTGTGCACATGCACACGCACATGTGCCTAGATGTGTGTATATAAATGGAAGTGTGTATATATATTTGTAACACTCATGAAGAATGGAAACAACTGAGGTCTCTAGAGAGAGTATTGTGGCAAGCCCTATAAGTTAAAAAAATGTATTTAGTCCATCAACACATAATAAAGAAAAATCCTATATATTTGATTATGGCTAATGAAAAATGTATTGCTAAATGGGTAAGTTAAAGCAGAGGAGAAAGAAAGATTGAGGGAACCGATTAATGATAAGGTTTTATTGTATTTTTTGTGAAGAAGCTTTCCAGAGAAGGATGAGAGATTAGAGTCAGGCGAAAGAGCGAGAATGCCATTTTAAGAAGAGAATCCAAAAGAGTTTTGGACAATCTCATAGATGCGGGAAGAGAATAAAATGTAGTTCAGGGCTGACAAAGCAGTCAGGACTTGAGGGAACATGGTCATGGGTAAATGGCAGACACAGCTGATTGTCCAATGTTCATCAGCCTTCTGTCTTGAATTTTTAAATTCCACAAGATCACAAGTAAGCAGAAAGCTTCTAAAAAGCAGAGAAGAGTTTTTGGCAATTTCAAAATTCCAAGGAGACAAAAAATAAAGATCAGAAATTGCCAAGGAGGAAGGGCATTGCAGAATGACCTAGGTTCTTGGACCTGAAGGATTATGTTCTGGTCACAGTTACAAACTAGGGGAAGAAAATCAACCTTTCAAAACCTGTAACCTAACCCAGAGTCTGACAAAAACAAGAAAAATAGATTATTAGAAGAGAGAATAAATGAAATAAATTTATTTCGCAGCAATAAAATAAAATTTAGGGTTGCCTTTTCAACAGAAGTGAAAGAGATGAGAAAACAGTAGAGTGGTATCTTTAAAGTATTTGAAAGAAGACACCATCTACTTGAAATCTTATAAACTAGTCAACCTGTCCTTCAAAAGTAAAGATGCCATTAAATATTTCCCCGTGAAAAAGGGAGAACTTTTAAAACACAAATTAATTTTTAGACATTGAAAAATATTAAGGGACATGTTTTAGGTTAAGGAAAATGCTGAGAGATGGAAATACAAATATGCATGAAGAAATAGAGAGCCCCCACAAGGGCACACACTTGAGTCTATTTGAATGAATATTCACTACACAAAAAATAACAAAAATTATTCTGAAATCTAAATTATATGTAAAAAGAAGATACTACAGTAACACAATATATGGTATAGGTACATTGAGTAAACGTATTCCAGAGTCATAGATATTTCTGTGTAATTGCAAAAGACATTACTTACATGGGAAAGTAATGAGTTAAATATGAATCTTGCAATCTCCAGAACAGACTTTTTCAGTGTTTATCCTAGTAGAAACCTTGAAATAGTATACATTAGTGTGATTAGTAAGTTGTAGATATAATGACTCAATATTAATTTTTAGTGAGCATTTTAATAATGATTTTTCCCGTGTCTTTTAGGCTATTATATTAGCCTTTTATTTTTGTCTTATTTCTCTTTCCCATAAAGGATGTAAACTGAATACAAATCAGTGATTAGTTAGAAATAACTTTAATTTTCACTTTGTTAAAAAAATAATTTTTAACTTTTCCAAGAAGGTCTATACAGGGTATGCCATACCTAATAAGATTTGGTATGTGTTTTATGGTATGTACAAGAATAGTTTTTCATCTTATTAAAAAATAAAAATAATTTTTTAGTGAATCTTCCTTTAGAAATAAAGTAGTTTAGCTTTTCTTAATATTAATCTTTTTCATAAATGTTAAATATGGAATTTTATAAATTCCCTATAGTTTATAAAATTCTTTATTAAAAAAATAAAAAAAGTTAACTATATAATTTTATAAATTTATAAACTTATGAATTCTCTATAGTTTATAAAATTCTATATTAAAAATTCTATATTATATAAACACAAATATGTATACATATACATATACATTTACATATACATATACACACATACAAAAAACTGACTAAAACAAATAAACCAAAGATATAAAAAGCTCTGTAAGTACCAAGCTGGATAAATACACACACAAAAAAGTAAGCACAGCATACTAAAACACACTTAGAGGCAAAAACAAGGAAAAAATATTGTTAGCAAAGACAAAACATTGATGTGCATTTCTTGTAGGTATCATGTACTTAGATTTTATCTTTTTAACCAGTCTTACAAATTACTGTCTTTTCAGTGGGCTTCTAATGTTGTTTATATTTAATGTGATTAGTAATAATTTTGGATTTTAATCTATCTTGTTATTTCTTTTCTTGTTGTCCTATCTGTTCTTTGTTATTCCCTTATTTTTGTTCTCCTTTACATTTATTATCTTTTATGATTTATTTGATCTTCTTTTGGCTCATTTTAGTGAGCCAATATTTTAGTGTTTGTGTGTACTGAAAGTCACTCAAGTAACAGAACAGTTATAACACTGTGTTATTTGAGTGATTGCAGTAATATTAATAGTACATATTTTTAACTCATCACATTCTACCTTCAGTAGAATTATAGTATTATACTATTTCATGTATAGTAAAAGGATTTTAAAATAATACATTTTATTTATAGTTTCTTGGCCTTTGTGCTGCTATTGCCATGCATTTTATATCTACATATGCTGTTAAGTCCCCAAGTACATTGTTCTTATTTTTGATTTAGTCAACTATCATTGGAAGAGATTTAAATAATAAAAAAGTATTTACATTTATCTACATAGTTACCATTTCTCGTGGCCTTATTTTTGGGGTGTGTGTTACCCAGTTTTCAGTCTGGTATTATTTTGCTTCTGGTTGAAGACCCACCTTAAATGTTTCTTACAGCGCTGGTCTGGTGATGAAGAGCTCTTTCAAATGTTATATATCTAAAAAAGTCATTATTTCACTTTCATATTTGGAAGATGTTTTGGTTAAAAAATTATAGGCCAAATCTTACTTTCCCCCTTCTGGACCCCCAATCATTTAAAGATGTGGCTTCACTGTCTTTTTGAGTTCTTTGTTTCTGAAAGACTTACATTGCCATCCTTATATTTGTTCCTCTGTATATTACCTGTTACTTCGCTCTGGCTGCTTATAAAATTTACTCTTTATCACTGGTTTTAAGCAATTTGATTATGATGAGTCCTGTATGGTTTTCTTTATCTTTAATGTGTTTGGGATTAGCTAAACATCTTAGACTCGTGATATAATTTTCATCACATTTGGAAAACATTCAGTCATTATTACTGTGTTACTTGTATCTTTTCATCCCCTACACCTTAAACCTCTCAGGAATTCCAGTGACATGCCATTTATCTGTTTGATAAAGGCAGTAAGAGCAATAGTACGGATCATCTCCCTTTCCTGCCATCTTTTTATACTCACTGTCCTTTTTGACCCACATTCCAGGGTCTTAAGTACCATTGGTTCACATATTTTGTCTGTATTTTTAGTTGTTTTACATGAGAGAGTAATCCAGTCCCTTTATACCATCTTTACCAGAAACAGAAGTCTCCAGAATGCCACTTGAATTTCTAGTGAGAAAAATATATTGGATAATTTTATAAGCTCCTAAGTGGATTTTCTTCTTGAAGGCAGATACATGTTACACAAAATGATAACATTTTTTTTTGATGAGCATGAATGCATATCAGGAGAAAATTCCTATAAATTTAAAATGCTTAAAGACTTAAATCTAAACATCTTATTGCTCAAAGAAAAGAAACAGAAAACAAGAAAAAAATACAAGACACTTACTTACATATATAATCAAGGAAAGCATCTGATTAATATAGAAATTTGAAAAGTTTGAAATTGATTTGTTTTCATTCCTCTGTGTACATTGTCACAGAAAGAATCAAGTACAACGTTGTATATATGTATGATGAAATTCTGTAAAATAGTAAAAATGAATGGAAAGTATATGAATATGGATCATAATAATGATACTTAAAGAAATATATCTTTATTTAGGCAAAATAAACAAGGCAGCATCAGGAAGACTTAGAAACAGTGCATCATGTGGTAGGTGAGTTGTAGATTTTGGGGTGGGCCTAGGTAATTCTTATTTGATGACTCTATTTCCTCAAGAGTAAATGAGAAAATTTTATCAAAAAACATGAATTGTAAGCGTTTTGGGAGTATGAGAACAGGGAACTTGTCAAATGTCTGTCTTGGACAGTGGAAGATACATTTCTATGAAATTAGAGAGTTGACAGGTAGCACCGAATGGCCTATTGGTGTGACTTTCTCCATCTATATTCAGCTATTCACAGAGTGCCTAATATTGGGTTTAACTAACTCCGGGGTTCTGCCAGATGAGGAGGGAAGATGGTGAGAGAGATAATAGAATAAGGAGTGCTACATTCTAAAAGGAAAAAAAAAATATGTGTGGAGTTAATTAATTTGAGCTTTCAGTGATGTATTTATCAGAATGGGGAAAGTAACGTTTTACAGATCAGGCTTTGTGACATAGTGGACTTACAGTCGTGGATGGATTGCCTCTGTGGATGTTGAGTTTGCCATGACTCATGAAGGGCTAAGGATCCAGATAGTTTACTAAATGCTGAACTCTTCACTAAATTGGGGAACTTAGGGAACAATGAGATTTCGAATATTACAGGCTTATCACAGATGCTTCAAAGGATCTATAGGTTTTTGAAAGATAGAAGTGAAGTGTGTTGTAAAAGCAATGAGTAGAGGGTATAATCTAAGGGCCTGTCTGATGGGTGCCATGGATAAGACTCATCGGGGCTGTGAACCCAAGCGGGAAATGACCTAGAATCCACTTAGCAGGCAGAAAGATCATTGAGAGTTCAACCTCACCACCCTCCCACCCCCACTTCTACAAAAAGCCTACACATTTATTATGCTGAGAAAGCTGAACTCTTCCAGTTTGGTCAGCAGACTTCAGTAGAGGGTGACAGCGGGGATCCTCATTAGTAAGCAGAACCAGGAATATTTTCATAGGTGCCAGTGTCTGTACTTAGGGAGTAGATCAATTGGCAAAACTCTAGAAAACTAGAAAAATCAGAAGTCATATCAGGAGACAACTTTAATGTCTTTTTTGAGAAAGGATCTACCTGTTAGGTATATTCTAGGAAAGATACTAGAGATAGGTTAGTAATAAAGTAACCCAGAAAAGATTCGACATTTTCTCAAAAGCAACTATTTAATAAAGAGACACTTTTTAGCCAGAAAAAAATGGTCTCTCTTCTCTTCTACACCTTCTCCCAAGGCAGTATAGTAGCTTTTGAAAAAGTTTAAATTCAATTTAGAAAATTTAAAAGCTACGTATAAAATAGTATAGACATATGTTATTTATCTTATTCAAATTACACACACACACACACACACACACACACACACAGGAAAATATGGTCTCTCTCTCTTTCTCTCTTTTTTTTAATATTCATCAGTGTATTAAAATATCACTGGTACAAACTACTTAAAACATAATTGGTACAAGATAGATTAAATATTTGTTATTTAAATGAATAAACACATGAAGTGAATATATGATAAAAGAAATATCAGAAAAGAAAATAACAAATAATGAGAAAGTAATCAGAAATACAAAGGAAATTAAGAGAATCTTAAGAAACTATTTTGTTCTAGTCTATGGTAATATATTTCTCTACCAAGATGATTTTATGAGAAAATTGAAATTTTCAAAACTTATATCTTGACACTTAGAACTTTTAGAGACAAATTATATAAGGACAGAGAGAACACTATCAAAGAGCTACCCCCACCTACCTAAATATCACTCCAAGATATTTTTACACATAATTTCTACCAAAACTCATAGTAACATACAATTCCTTTGCTATTTAAAATCTTTCAGATGTACATAAATGAGCCTTCAACATTCTTTAATAAAGCCAGCAAAACACCGATGATAATAAAAACTGGCAAAAATAGCTGAAAAGAATATATTAGACTAATAAATGTCAATAAAATATTCTTACATACTAGCAAATAGAAAACAGCTAAACATTGCTAAACATATCCTAAAATACAATCAACTGAGATCTATAGGAGGAATGCAAAGATGGTTGAAAATAAAAATTGCGTTATAATTTAACATGTGAAAGAAGAATTATGTTCTTTTCCAAAGGGGCTGCAAATTTATTACCAGTTGTCGTTTAAAATAATCCATAACAAAATGCATAAATGGACAGTGTTTTAACATGTAAATCTTATGCCTCTCAACCTCTAAGCCAGGATCATGACTAAGATGGTCACATAAGGAACATTTCTACTGGATGCAAGAACCACATACTTATTTAAATCACTGCTATTATTTTTACCATTTTGCTGGGAGTACTAGTCAAAATAATTGGAAAAGAGAAAAAAAATAAATGTTAAATGTCTGTAGTTCACAAATGGAAATAAACCAGCCCACTAGACTGGCACTCTAGGAAAGATTAGTTTTATTTTGGTTCAAGTGGTGTGTAATCAAGACAACGTTCCTTTTTTTTTTCCCAGAGCTAATTTCTCATTTTTTTTAAAAGATCACTTTTTTAAAAAATTTTTAATGTTTATTTATTTTTTGAGACAGAGAGAGACAGAGCATGAGTGGGCGAAGGGCAGAGAGAGAGGGAGACACAGAATCCTAAGCAGGCTCCAGGCTCTGAGCTGTCAGCACAGAGCCCGACGCGGAGCTGGAACTCACGGAGCGCGAGATCATGACCTAGGCCGAAGTCGGACGCTCAACTGACTGAGCCACCCATTTGCCCCGCTAATTTCTCATTTATATAACAAGGTGATTAGGAGAGAATCGAGTGAGGTATACTTCTAAAACAACAAAGTCATGTTGCTCTTATTTCTTATAAGTAGCCAGGATTCCTCTCGCAGCCTCCCTCTCATCCCATTTGAAAACCAGGACTTAATAAATAGCATATCTGCTACCTTTATGTTATGTTTACTGTTTGATATTTGTATCTTAATAAAAATGGATCTGAAATGGGGGCGCTAGTTAGAGAAGTCAGCTATTCTTTGACATCAGTCTTAAGACGTTTTCTTGTCTATTTGTGGAGGCAAATTTGCATTCCGGGGCACATTCCCAGGAGGGAGAAGACAAGGAGTAGTGATGAAAGGAGAAAATTGACTAGGCAGCTAGACTGGCTGATGCAATTCTAATGGCAATAAAAACAATCTAGTTTTTAAGAAGAAATTGTAGAGGGCATTGTCATATTCAAGAAAAGTTTAAAAAGGGTTTCCGTTGGAAGGTTAGAAAAATGAGGATTTTTTTCAATCTAATTTGTTTAATATTTTATAACCTTTTATTTAAAAATAAAGTCATATGTTTTGAACACAGTCAGTGTGGGTGTTCGGGAGCTAGTGATCACAAAGCTATTTAGATACTTTTTAAATGTTTTAGAAAAAAATAGATAAACGCAAGTTTGTTGAACTTTAGGCAGGGAGATTAATTATTTTTCACTTTCAATTTAATAGAAACAACTCATTTGTTGTTTTGTTTTGCTTCCAGAATGTAATTTGTCTTGCGCCAAGGAGAGCCAACAGTGAATCCAAATCAGACAAATAATGTAGAAAACATGGTTTACTACACAAATACCACTAAAATGATGGCAAGAATACAGAAAAAATCATAATCCTATGAGGCAAAAGAAGATGGGTGGAGGTGAGGGGAATAGAAACTAGCAGATAATGGAGATTAATGTGATATTTTAAAATGTAGGTAAAATAGACAAGTGGCAACTCCTTAAGCAAACCAGAAAAATCCGAAAGCTTAGTTCACATTCTGTGGTGGAGATTAATTAAGAAATGATCCTATTTATCCCAAAGACTAGGATTTGACAACAGTGGGCTTATTAGAATATGGGATATAGTGGTGGTGGGGTAGAAACAAACAATGTTGAAAGTTGGTAATCCCAAGCATTCAGGTGACTTGTTCTATTTCCCACTCTGAATAACTGACAACACTCTCAACTCCAGTAGAGTTCTCCCTCAACTCCAGTAGAGGTCTGGATATTTATTCTTCTGAAAGGATTAATCAGAGGGACTCTGGATATAGGAACCATGGTTAGGTTGACCATGGTGGTACTGTAGTCAAGTCACAGTTTTCCATTTCCTAGCAGAAGATTTCTCTATGGAAACAGGCAGAATGGAGAGAAAAGCCTATTTAGCAATCCCATACACTGAGACCCTTCAGATAGTAAGCCCTCCTCACCTAGCATGAGGTTCTAGTTGGCTTTGTGTACACTGGATGGAGTAGCCTGTGACCACCAGATGTTAGAGAAAATATTTTACATGAAAGACACCAAAACAAGAACTCAGAGGAGGCTGAGCCAGTTCAGGAGGTTGAAAAATTATAAACAGTACTCATGTAATGAGTATCTCTGAATGTAATGTTAGGTCTTATTAAAAACAGTATACAATGTAAAAGGAATATCAGAGAAGAGCAAAGAGCTTTTGGAAATAAAATGTGATAATAGAAATTTAAAATGTAGGTATGTAAGTTTAGAATATACAGGTGAGTAAATCATTCTGGAAAGAAAATAAAGGTCATAGAGATAGAAAATTGGAGCCTACATAGTTACTTGGTTTACAAAAAAGGGCATCAGTACAAATCCACTTCTAAAAATAGTCTTAGTAGATGATGCCTTTAAGTTGGTTATCCAAATGGAAAAAAATCTTGACTTCTGCTGTACACAATATACCCAAATTGATTTGAAATGGATCATGGATTTGAATGTGAGCAGTAAAATATAAGAGTTTAGGGGAAAACATTTAGGAGGATATTTTCATAACTTGGATAAAGATTTCTTAAGTAGGACACAAAGAACACTAACCATTAAACTATTAAGAAATTAAAAATCAAAATGTATTAAAATTAATAACTTTTGTTCATTTTCAATGTTTTTTTCACTAAAAGACAGGTTCAGTGAAATTTAAAGTAGTTTTCTTAATAATAGTCCAAGACTAGAAATAACTTAAATGTCCAACAGTCGTTGAATGGGTAAATAAAGGGTCAATATAATCAAGTACAGCCCTGAAATGAAGAAAATCATCTTATTACATGCAGTATTATTGATGAATCTCACCAACATATGGCTGAAGGAAATAATTCAGATACTGAAGAGTACATAATACGTAATTTTTAGACATGAACATGTGACTTTCTATGACTGATAAAATGTGAGTGGAAATGTTGCAAGTTACTTCTGGGTGGATTTTTTGTTAGCAGTCAATGTGTAACTTGTTACCTTTCCCCTACTACAGATCCTTGGGAGGGTGGGGACTCTCAGCCCAGCCTCTGTAAAGACAACTTGGAACTAAGCCCTCAACAGGCCAGTTTATTTCATTGAGAAGTAAACCCCTGCTGTGTTAAACTACACTGATGTTTGGGTTTGCTTTTATAAGGCAACACAATATAGATCATTTTGATTGATGTCAGGGTACAAGTTTCATAAGAGAAATGAGAAAGAAGAAGTGATAAAATTTTCATAGAAATAAGGCAAAGCATTTCCCAGAATGAGTTGACTTTAATTTTCAGGTTGAAAGCTCCTTAGTGTTGAGTACAACTAATGAATGAAACTCACATAATGCATGCTATTTGACAGTTTAGAATACTAAAGAGACCATCCTAAAATCTCCCAGAGTGGAATATAAAGGATTATGGACCAAGAATTAGGAATCAGAACAGACTTGGACTTCTCAATATCAACTCTGGAAGCTAGAAAACAATGAAACACCTTCAAAATTCTGTAAAAAATTATAATTTGGTTTTATATCCCAGCCAGTCTTTTAGCCTCATATGAGAGTACTAGACAAAATAAAAAATATTTTAAGAGAAGCAAGGCCTCAAAAATGTATCTCTTGTCTATCTTTTCTCAGAAAGCTCCTTCAATAAGTTTCATTAAAATAAGCTAGAAAGAAAAAGCAAGCAAACAAAAAATAATCTAGAAAGTTGACCTAGTATGGCTGAGTAGCCCATAATGCTGTTCCTCCATATTTCTTAGGAACAGAACTGCCAAAATAAACACTTAAGTTTCCGGGGTTCTTTGCGATAAATGTGGCCATGTGATTAAGTTCTGTTTATGAGATTGAAGTAAAGGTAGTATGCACAGTTCGCAGAGGTGTTTTGAAAGGGAACGGGCTTCTCCTACCTCTTTCTTTTCTGTAGGACATGCATAACCAAAGCTCCTGTAGCCATCTTTTATTCTACCCATGTGTCCTGGGAAATTCAAGTATGGCAAACAATGAGCTCTGAGGGTCACTCTACACCCTGAAACATTCTTTTGCCTGTCCTAAGTAGAATCTCATTTCATTTGAAATTTTGTTTTGAGTTTCGGTTTCTCAGATACAAGGAAAAATCCTAACAACAACTAAAAAAAAAGATTAAGTTTTCTGTATAAGGGGATTGAACATAGGAGTGACAGAAGAAATCCCCAGGACTGACAATGAAGAGAAATCTCAGGTTTTGAGGGGATGATGTTCTAGATGGGCTGTATCTTATTCTTTATTATAACAAGTCAAAATGTAATATCTAAAATGGAAGTACTGAGATTTCACAATATAAACATGTTTTGTGGGGAATAGGAGGTAAAAATACTAAAGGAAACAGGTAAGAGAGTCAGAACAAGTTGCCTCTGGGGAGTGGGGAGCAAATATGCAAAGGGTAAAAACGAGTGGCACAGGGGAATGTTATTTTCCAGTACAAAGTGTGGTGAGCTATTAGATCAATTCCACTCTGTAAATATTACTTTATTATTTACTGTATTTTTGTGATCACACTATAAATGATTTTTAAAAGAAAATGGATATTTAAACCCATGGTTTGCATTTTTTACTGTATCTGAATGAGAATGGTAAGAAAGTTCTATTGTTTGTACTAGTTAACTTACCAGAAGGTGATTTAAAGGAATGGCATTCTTAAATTGAGAGACAAAGGTCAAAGACAAGCAATGCCTTAGCTGTTAAAACGTATATCATGAAGCTCAAATCCTTAACAGCATACAGTGGCAGTCCATGGGGAGTGAAGAGGAGTGCCTTTAGTTTGTATCCGTGACTTATTGCTATGACATGACACTATTACATTTTGGTTTTTAGCATTTTTAAAGAGGAAGTAATAGTTATGAGAGATGAAGAACTCAGAATTAAGTACTGTAGTTATACACAGAAGGGTAATTTGGTTTTGATGTATTGGCCTGAGCCTGTTAACTAATAATACCAAATTTTAAGTAGCATCTCACCAGTATGAAAAAGAGGTAGCATCATTATTAATGTCTAAACTATAGTGTGTTTCACACAGGATTATGGTAAAGGTCAGGCCATGTTTCTCTGAATTAAAAGCTATTCTGAGCTATCGCATTCCTAATCAACTCAGACCTAAAGGTGCATAGCTCAGTTATAATGAGGCACAATGAATTTAAATAAACTGCAAGATACTGTATAGTGATTTATATGTGCACTGTGGTATCCTTTTAACTCATTAGCAATGAATGATACTATGTGTTTGCAACTGTTTTTTGCTGTATAACTATTTTTTAATCACAATATTTCTTAGTAAAAGTGCCTTATGCTCCCATTTTCTTCTTGTATGTGTAAAGTAAAAGGCAAGGGGTGCTCCTGGCATGTACCCAAACATGAGTCACAGCAGAAAGAAACTGGCAAATATCTACTCAAATAAATTTCATAAATTAACAATTTGTAACTGTGCTCACACGTTTATGGTTTCACAGTATAGAACTGCCATGGGAATTGAGAACAAGAAAGGAAGGTTAGACGTACATTTCTGAATTATACTTGAGACTTATACTCATAGGGATTAAAAAAAAACATTGAACACATTTGAACATTTAATGAGAAACAAATACAAAACATGAAAATTTAGCCAGAAATATAAAATTAACAAGAGTCTTATTTATTGTCTTCCATCTTCTTGTGTACATCCAATAATTCTTGTGAAGAACGAATCTCTATAGTTTGCTTATATTGCAAGTTGACATCATCTATGGGGCTTTAAATTCATTTAGTAAAACCTTTTTATTTCCTTTTTTTCCTAGATTAAGAGAGAATCTTGTATGCATGATCTCACATTTAAAGATAAAAAGCAAGAGCCATAGTATTGATGCAATTCTATTTATGGGTTGCCCAGTTATATCCACTTTTTGTGGTGGTCAAAGGAGACTGGTTAGACATCCTGAGAAATCCATATCTTTTAATGCTTAAGAATCCTCTTCAGATATTATTTCGTCTTAAAATATACTCTCCCCACTTGGAATGGAGTCAATGTTTCTAAAATTGAGTTAATTTTAACCAGACCTTTTTATTCAAACAGCGTTTCACTTGTGGGGCTTTTGAGTTGCATAATCAATTGCATATCCTTCCCAATTTTTTTTTGATAAGTTTTGACTTCATATCTACTTGACCTTGTACTTATTGATTCTAGAATAATGTCACAAGTGCTGATAATTTTCCCTTAATATCTATTTTGCATTCTTTCCTTTTAGTAGTAGGACTAAAGTTTTACCTAGCTAAGTAGCCACCCAACCAAAAACTCTATTTCTCAGTCTCCCTGGGAGCTAAGTATTGTGGATTGAATCATATCCTCTCAAAGTCTGTAGAAGTTCTAACCCCCAGTATTTCAGAATGTGACTGTATATGGAGGCTGGGTTTGTTATATTAAACAAATTTGTTATGTTAAATTAAATCACTGGTGTGGACCCTAATCCAATATGACTGGTATCCTTATGAGAAAAGTAGACTAGGATACCGGCATGCACAGAGGAAAGACCAAATGAAAACGTTCAGGATGGTGGCCATCTGCATGGAGAGAGACCTCAGAAGAAACAGACACTGATGATAATGTCATCTCCGACTTCTAACCTCCAATACTATGAGGAAATAAATTCCTGTTTAAGCATCATCTGTGGTACCCACGTGGTTATAGTAGTTCCAGCAAACTAACACGGTAGGAGTGCTCGTGGGGTTGAGTTTGAATTACTGGCGTATAAGCAGAGGCCACATTTGCAGTTTCTAGGCCATTTCCTTAAAAGACAAGGTGGAATATGCTGGACTCTCTCTTTTTTCTACTCACAGGATGAAAACAGGGATGTGTAGGTGATTCTGCTTTGAGTGTTCAGATAAGGTCCGCACCTAAGGCATGCTGGGGCAACAAGATGGAAGGAACTGGGCCTCAAATGACCTTGTGAAGAAGAGACGAGCTAGCCCCAGCCAGGACTGCTCACATCTGGCCTATTATGTAAGAGATCAGTAAACTCTTATCCTGTTTAAACCATTGTCTTATTTGGGTCTCCATTACTATAGTTTGTCCTTTACCCTAACTAATAACACATACATGGAGTATCAGACACAGGTTTTCTACTCCATTTCCTCTTAAATTTTCATGTATATTCTATATGTAATACATAATACAGTTATAGATAGTAAACTGTAATTTAAATATATAAAATAATATTCATATATATTATGATTGTATGTTACATATGACACAACTACTATTTTCTTTACTATTTCCTTTCGATTACAGTTGCAGCAATAAAATATCTGAAGTATGCTTGTCTTCCTTTCCTTTTCTTGGTCATCATCAGGCAGTCTTTATTAACTATAATTAAACTGAATTACATTATTTAGGAAAATCATCTGAGGGACCAAAGATATCACAATGATCACTGTAAATTAGGAAGATGGTGTCCACCCACAGCCTACCTCAGCTCCTATCCAAGCACTTTTTTTGAGGTTGTTCTGATTAAGTCCTATTATCAACATTACTATTGCCATTATTATTACTATTTTACTGAACTGTGAATCTGAAAGATGTGGCCTTATTTTTTATAGGCTTCTTGATTTTCTACATGTTCATTTCTCATGATGCTGTGTGATTTTTTTTTTTTTAATTTGAGAGAGAGAGAAAAAAAAAGAGAGACAATGAGTGCAGACGAGGGCCAGGGGCAGAGAGAGAGAGAGAGAGAGTCTTAAGCAGGCTCAATGTTCAGTGTGGAGCCCAACATAGGAGTCTATCCCAAGACCCTGGGATCATGACCTGAGCCCACATCAAGAGTTGGACACTTAACTGACTCAGCCACCAAGGCACCCCTGATTTTTTTCTTACACACATTATTGACCATAATATGCAATTTTGATAGAAATAATACCCACCCTTTCTATCTCCTACTAGTTTCCAGACATTTGAGATGATTTCTACTAACTTTAAAGAGCTTTAATCAGCATAGAAGGCTCTTCTTGTTTTTGTAGTCAGAAAGTCTTGCTTTTTCTGCTCTAGCTTAATAGAATCTGCTGCTCTTTTTTGGTAGTCTGTTCTGCCTTGAAGAGGCATGTTTTAAGGTTCAAAACCTAAGATTTGCAGCTTAGGGAAAGATGATGCCCTCTGAATGAAGTGGTATGCCAAATGCTGCTAGTAGACATTTGGAATCTCTTTTCATTGTGATTTATATAAAATAGTTTGCAAGGAAAGCCTGCTCACAAACACGTGTTCAACTGGAGTACTGTTGGGAACTAAGAGATGGATATTTGTTTGTTCTTTCTCAAAAGAAAGGATAAGTTTAGTTTGACTGAATGGTGGTAATTCCATCTCCCCTCTCTTGCATTAAGTGATTAACCCTCTGGAAGTCCGTGATCTGCTTTGAAGTCCCTCGCTTCAAAAGACTCCCCCCATGAGATCTATTCATATAAACCTGAGTTCCCCTAAATAGAAAAAAAAATCTTCTGCATTTTACTCATTTTTTTTTTCACTTGAAGAAATGTCTTTGAGCTTCAATAGGATTTGGAGATTACCATAATTTCTTCTCAGATGCACCACCGGGAGGGTAGAGCCTGAAGGTCCAGGCCAACAGCATTCTGTTTCTTGGAATCAGGTAGAAAGGTGATTGGAAATTGCTGTTAGGGCTTTTTCCTTGTCCTGCTATCAGGTTAACTCTCATGCTAAGAAAAAATGAATTGATATTGTAAGGAGGATTTAGCATTCCAAAATAAACATCTTTCAATTTTGAACAGAAAATGCAAATTATTTTCTTTTTTTGACTATCTGAACCCTGGAGAGTGTAGCCTATTTGATAATTCCAGATTTAATTAAGTAATTGGGCATAGTTCTCAGTGGAGAAGGGCAAATAAAATACTCTTGGCTTGAGTGATCACTTTAATAAAGTGAGTTTCTTCCTCTCCATTAACTTTCATTGAAAATAATTCATTTCAAATGAGAGTTGAAATCATCGTTGTCCTAAAACATCTCATAATTGAACACCCTACCAAAAAAAAGAAATTATTATAGTAAGACAAAGAAAAAGATGAGGCCTAAATACATGCAACCGTTTGACAGAAAACCAAAAAGTTTGAGCTTCCAATACTATGTATGTATTTACATTATTAATTACCATCAGTATATACTATATGCTGAGTATTATAAGGTGCAGAAATAAAATTATGTAAAAGTTTTAGATTTAGATTTTCTAGAATAAGTAATCTAAGTGGGGAATTTTTCTTATACGTATATATTCAGGTATGTTGTGGTTGAAAGATTTCAAAGTCCACTAGACTCCTAAAATATTTAAGAGCTTCATTCATTCATTTGTTCAGCTAATATTTCTTGAACAAAAACTACATTTTGACTGAGATGGCCTTAAGATTCCCCCTCAGCTTGACTAAATGTCAGACAGGTTTCTTCTGGACTATAGTCCCTGGCCTCTCCTTCCTTGGACCATTTACTTTAGAAAACTTTCAATTATAAATTCTTTCTCGGCCCCTTTGATATTTAAATCTTCTCTCAGCCTCTTGCCAGTTTTAAGACCCAGGAATGTTTTTCTCAAGGACCTGGCAGCCATCTCTTTGACATATAGTCATTTAGAAAGATACTATCCCTGTCTTCCAGTCTCTATAGGAGGATAGGAACCTAACTTTGATCATTGCTAATTTATAGATGCAATGTCTAATCACATTAACCACCCTCCCCCCTGTAGCACCTTCCAGTACTTTTCTACTAGCTACTCCACTACTTAGAATCTCTCCTACCTTTGTCTCAGCAGAAGTGAGTTCAATCTCTCTCCCTGTTGCAATAGTTTTTTTTTATCTCCCTTCCCTATTTAACTTATCAAGTGCAATTTTTCTTTGACAATTCCAAATGTATGTTAGTGGGAACTGTAAGGCATGATTAGAATAGATGTTCTTGCTCTCAAAGAGCTTACAGACTATTCAAGTTATAACAATACGTTGACTGTAGAGGCTCTTCCAAGGGAGACTTCAAGTACATATTGTAGATTTCATTTAATTCATATTTGAATTTATGTACAAACTTAAGTATTCTAGAGGTCCTATGGAATGTTGATGCTTATCTGAAAGTTTCTGGAACAAAGCCCATCCCAAGTTTACATGTCAAGGCAGGTTTACATGGAGGCAGAAAAGTGGTGTTGATGGAAGGGTAATAAAATGGTATTGCACTTAGAAAAACTTCACCAGGGTTACTGGATGATTGAAATACCATTTGTAGACATGCTACTCAGTATTGATAATTACCTTTCCTCTCATTTTATTTTCAAATGGGATAAATAAACTGCTAACATCTTAGTATGTAATAATGCATAATGTAGTTCTCCCTTAGAGCATGAGATACTGAGATGCCTGAGTGGCTCAGTCAATTAAGTGTCTGACTCTTGATTTCAGCTCAAGTCATGATCTCCTAGTTGGTGACTTTCAGCTGACAGCATAGAGCCTGGTTGGGGTTCTCTCTCTCACTCTCTCTCTGCCCTTCCCCTGCTCTCTGTCTCTGTCTCTCTCTCTCTCTTCTCTCAAAATAAATAATATGAGAGACCCAAGATATCCAGGGAACTATGGGAAGTTGGGCTAGAGAGGAGTAGAGGGAGGAGGTTTCTGAGATTGGTTATGGAAAGATTTCTGTAGAACCATTAAGGTGCTCTTGAGGTTGTAAAAAATTCAAATAAAACAGGCGCTCATAGAAATCAAATGTATTAACATCATTTGTAAAAATAGAGAATGACTATGGTAAAAAAAAAAGTGTAACTGATTTGGGGTCAGAACTGAAGTTTCTAAAGTACATGATTGAATGTGCTACTTATCTTGATTTTTACTTAGTTATATCCAGTTCTTAATGTCTATGGGGACAATTGTGTTTTAGCTCTTTCTAATGTAATTTACTAGGTATTTTTCTTTCTGTTCTTCTATGGGGAACCATGTCAAAAAGACAAGACCACTGACTGATTCATGAGCAGGACCTGGGCACTCTGAGGCTCCTCCCTTCCAGTCCCTGTCCTAGAAATGTGGATTCTGCTCATCTTTTCTGTTCTCACGGGCTGCTCCAAGGACATGACCTTGCATGACTGAACCCAGTTAAGGCCTCTTTATGAACTTTTAAAATTCGGCAGGTGGGTGTGGGTATACATTTGTTTTGCTGGCACCCAAGACAAGCTTTGGATGGAAGTTCCCTTTGCTATAGTTTAAAACTGCCAGCTACCATTCTGGAGTGGCCTGCTTCTTTTTTTGGTCTCTCCTGCCCTGTGAGTACAGGAGCCAGCTTCAGATTACACCAGGGAGGCTCTAGACAAGGTTGTGAACCAACATCCTCATCACTTTCTCCCATGATCTCTGTCCAACTTTTCTTCCAAAATGAAGTTTTTTGTGTGTGTTTTCATATGTACATGTATTGTTTTTCCAACTTTACTGATGTATAATTGACAAAATTATCTTTCAAGGGTACAGCATGATGGTTTGATGCATGTCCACATTGTGAAAAGATTCCCATAATCTACTAAATTAACATATCTATCACCTGACAGAGCTACCTTTTTTGTCTTCTTTTGATGAGAACACCAAGTTCCAGTCTCTTAGCAATTTATTTTGGTAGCAATAGTATTTTTGTTATCCATTAGATCTTCAGACTTAATTCATTTTGTAACTGAATGTTTGTACCCTTTCATCAACCTCTCTCCATCTCACCCATCCCCCTGGCCCTGGCGTCCACTATTCTCTCTGTTTCTGTTGAGTTCAACTTCATTTATTTATCTACTTGCTGATTAAAGTTATATATATATATAAATGCTACCATGAAGTATTTGTCTTTTTGGGGCTTATTTAGCCACATTCATCCATGTTGCCACAAATGGCAGCATTTCCCTCTTTTGTAAGGCAGAATAATATTCCACTGTGTATGTGTGTTTGTGTTCTATTATGTATATATATATATATATATATATATATGCCACATTTTGTATCACATTGCATGTATGTGTGTGTGTGTGGGTTTGTGTGTAGATCTATTTCTCTATCTATCCATTAATCCAACCATTCATCTATATCACATTTTCTTTATTCATTCATCCACTGATGGATACTTAGGTTGTTTTTCTGTATCTTGGCTATCGTGAAATAATGCTACAGTGAACATGGGAGTGCAGACATCTCTTTGAGATAATCATTTCCTTTCCTTTGGATATATACCCAGAAGTAGGATTGAGGAATCATATGGTGGTTCTATTTTTAATTTCTTGAGGAATTTCCATACTGTCCAGAAGTGAATTATTTTTAGAGTAATGTAAATATGTGGAATCTGAAGAAATACCATCTGATAGGAACATTAACCTAAGCAGGGATTTTGCATTTGCTGTATGTCAATCTAGAATGCTCTGCCCGCGGGCCTTCATATGGCTAACTTCTTCTTGTCATTCATGTCTCAACTCATGTCACCTCTTTTGTGAGGCCTTTCCCAGTCACCAAAGATAAAGTAGCCGCCTCCTCACACCCTGCCAACTGTTCCAGAAAGATTTTGTCCTACCAGTCTATTTAAATTCTTCATAGCCTTTATTACTACCTAGAATTATTCTTTCTTTAATTTATTTACTTCTTTATTAACTGTTTTCCCATTAGTAAATAAGCTCCTAAATAATGGATATTGTCTGCACCATTCAGTGTTATTTCTGCTGTCCCTAAATCATGCCTGATGCATAGTGCATTCTCAGTAAGGAAGGGAACTTCATATTAAAATCGTTTTTTGCCCTAAATGTATGTATTAACTCTTTTCTCCCCTGTTTTGCATTATTTGAATTCCATATTTTATATTTTCACTAAAAAATTACTCTTCTTCTTTTTCCAATTAAATCTTGTAAATTCTAGTTGAAGAATAAACATTCATTTGCAATTGTGTTTATTTTCCATCTTGTATCTGTGACCTAGATCATTGGAAGAATATATGAAAACCAGAATGTGTCTTATTATGAGCAATTTACTTCAAAAATATGAAGGTTATATAAGGAACAAGGCTTTATCAAAACTTAATTTGTAGGATGAAAGGAGTTGACAAGTTCTATCACCAACTCATATCTGCAATATAAAAAGCCGAGCCCCCATGAGAGGTCCTTCAAAGACGTACTTTCTGGTTTTGTTTACTACAATCACAGGCATTCTCTGTGCTTTGTTCTGTAGGTTGCTTAATATATCATTTGGTTCTACATGTTTCTTTCTCCTGATATTTCTTTTATACTGTCAGATCCTGCCATGTCCATTCAAATCTAAAATTGTCTGAAACTATCTAAGTCACAACAAATCTGCTGTGTGAATAAAATCTTTATGGAGAGCTGTGAGGTTTCCAAGGCACATGCATAATAGAAATTCAATATCACTTCATTTGAGTACAGGCAGAACCACCAATAGCTGCATTTCACAGAGACCCACAAATTGTGCTCTGAAAAGAATGATTGCCACAGAAAGCCCCTGCGCGGGAGCCCACAGATGCCTTCCACAGCGGGCTGTGTGAGTCACCTCAGGGTGGTGCCAGGAGAGGGGGCGCTCCCCAAGTCATAATTTTATTAAAAGCTTCTAATAATAATCAGGTTTGATTTTTAACAGCATATTCCTCTCAGGATAAAAATTAAATTCAAATAGGAAAAATGGCAGTCTGCACAACCTGCTGTAAAATGGAGAATTTGGCATTAGCTTTTTTAACGTTAGTGCCAAAAAGCAGTTAACAACAACAAAGAAAGCTTATAAATACAAAGTTTAATGTGTTATCTCTTTAAGGCTTAAAGTATTATTAAGAACTGATTCTCCAGGACAAAAAGTAAGATAGAAAGAAAGTATGATGTGTTTGCCAGTATATGCACAGAGAATGACAGAGAGAGAAATCCATTTGGATTAGAATAAATATTATGAAGTTTGTTGCCTCCTTTCTCCTTAGGAGAATTTTGTTGTAATGAATGTTGCTCAAAATAAGCAAAGAAAAGTTAGGGTTCATGAAGGTTAAGGTTAGTTTAGGGACTATTTTATACCAACATATGATTATCTTGTATAGATTCTGAACTCTAAGAATATGAGTAATATAAAATTTAATATACTGGATTAGGTTTCTTTTTTTTTTAATTTTTTTTAACGTTTATTTATTTTTGAGAGACATAGAGACAGAGTATGAGCAGGGGTAGGGCAGAGAGAGAGGGAGATACAGAATACTAAGCAGGCTCCAGGCTCTAAGCCGTCAGCACAGAGTCCTACGCGGGGCTCGAACCCACAGACCGTGAGATCATGACCTGAGCCGAAGTCGGCCGCTTAACCGACTGAGCCACCCAGGCGCCCCTGGATTAGGTTTCTAACAGTATTTTTCATTTGGGAGATATTCGTTCAACTGAAAATTTTACCTAATGCTTACATTAGCAAATAATTTAACATCTAATATCTAAATTTAATATCTTTGTGAATAACATATTTATGAAAAAATAATAGTCTAATAATATTCTGGTTCACAAGTCATTTTCTAAAGAGTTAACTGATGAACTAAAATATACCGTATAAAATTTACAATTATTAATATCAAATTAAAGCCCAGGAGTCTCAAGTTATTATTGCAGTTGTATCTATAATGCTCAATTCTAAAACTAGAAAACCTTTGGATGACTATAGCACATTTTTTTATGACTTCTAAAAGAAAAACAACTCATAATAATATAAAGCAATAATTGATTAGAATCTTTAATTAAACATCCAAGACCAACTGTGTTGACCGATTGCTTTGAAGCAGTCACTGATTCTGCAAGATCCAAGTCACGTAGAAGAGTGATGATTTTAGGCAGAAATGCACGCAGGGGAGAAATGTTAGTTTTTCCTTTATTAAAACTTACCAGAAGGGTACAAACTTTTAGCTATAAAATGAGTAAGTTCTGAGAATCTAATATAAAACACGGTAACTACATTGGTAACTATTATATAATTGATATATGTTATGAGAACTGAAATGATCTCACACACACCTACAAATAACCATGTGGGATGGTGGATGTCTTCATTAAGTAGATGGGGGGATCCTTTGACACAGCTATGTGCATATCAAATCACCAATATGGACACTTTAAATATCTTATTTTATTTGTCAAATGTACCTCAGTAAAGCTGGAAAAAAATAAAATGTGACTGTGGAATAAAAATATAAATAAAATAAAAACCTAGCCACAGAATTTGACTAACACAAACTTCCTCCCTCAAACCCCAGAACCATGATGGGGTAAAAAGAGTATAAAATGACTATCTCAGAAAACTATTGCTGTTGTGTGAAACTGATCTCTTCACTAAGATTTAAGAAGACAAATTCTAGAAATGTAAAAGAAGGACTTTTTTTTTCTTCCATCACAAGGAGTTCTACCAACCAACTTAATCCATTTAGGTAAATGAACCATTAGAGGGAGGGTAAGTGCTTGTTGGTCTCTGAATTAGTTAGGTCTCAATGAATTTTGTACCAAATCTGAGTTTCATAAAGGAAAACTCTAGGGGCACCTGGGTGGCTCAGTTGGGTAAGCATCTGACTTCTGCTCAGATCATGATCTCACTTTTGTGGGCTTGAGCCCTGTGTGGAGCTCTGTACTGACAGCTCAGGGCTTGCTTCAGATGCTCTGTCTCCTTCTGTCTCTGCCCCTTACCTGCTCACACTCTCTCAAAAATAAATAAACTTAACAAAAAAGAAAAACTATAAAAAACTGACTAAACATGAAAAAACGTGATCCTAACCTATATTGCTGAAGTCAAGTTTTAATCAAAAAATGAAAAAATGCATATGCCATATTATCAAATATTTTTTATTAATTTTTTAATGTCTATTTTTGAGAGAAAGAAACGGAGCTTGAGTGGGGGAGGGGTAGAGAGAGGGAGACACAGAATCTGAAGCAGGCTCCAGGCTCTGAGCTGTCAGCACAGAGCCTGTCGCCGGGCTCGAACCCACAACTGTGAGATCATGACCTGAGATGAAGTCCGGTGCTTAACTGACTGAGCGACCCAGGTGCCCATCAAATATTTTTAAATTGTCAATTATTGACATGACTCTAAATATATATGATGTAAATTGTTTTATCATGCACAATACCTTGTTCTTCAGTATTTCTGCACATCTCTGGGATAACAAAAATCAGTATTTGTGAGAACGTAGATGAGAAGAACAGTTGCTACTTACAGAGCACCTACAATATCCCAAACACTGAGTGGTGTATGGTGTTTAAGGCTGTTACTCTTCAGTCAGTAACAGCATTCAAGTCTTGCTTCTGTTGCTTACTAGTTGTGGAGACTGTAGGGAAGGAAAAATTCCTCATCTACTCAGCAAGTTTTTCCAGCTAAACTAAAAATTAGATTTATATAAGACTGAGCAACAGGAGAAAAAAACCTGAAGTATTATTACTTGGGCACGGAGGCCCAATACTAAAATTGAAACCTAAGTAAATGACTAAGTCAAGTAGTTTTATATTTTTTAGACAAAGGGAAAGAATCTGTAAGGAATTGACAGGACAAAGAAAACTTAACTGTGGGAGCTTCTGTTAATAAGGAATTCTCAACAGAATTTGGGCCTTGGTGGTTGTAAATTAGTAAAAAGTAACAAAGGTGGTTTATACAGTGCTCTTGCTCTAAATCCCTGTCTCTGGTAAGAAGGATGTCTCTTCCGCCTGATACGGGGAGGGCACCTTTTGCCTGGGAGGTTTATTTTCTGTTTTTTAGGGGGACAGGTAGAAGACAATGACTCAAGTTGAGAACTGCATTTCCCACACATTCAAGGATTGTGTGGTAATTTTTTTTTTTAATGCTTTATTTCTTGACCATGGGAAATAACAGACTAGATTATACTTTGTTTTGATCAATACTTCTAAACTAGATTCAGAACTTAGTAAATTTATGATACTGACACACAAGCCAAAATATAATGCGTAAATGTAGATGATATTATTGCTATATTTAATATACTTGGAAAGTAGTAAAAGTCTTAGAGATTTTATGATATGTTTATACGTATGTATGTATATTTGTCGATTACATGCATGTACCTAATTGTTTAAAAGACATATTATAGCTCATCTCCCATAATTTATTTTTAGTTCTTCTCTCTTATGGCACCAAGTTATCTTTCAGCTTATATTTTCATATATTGGTATAAATTTTTCTTCCTGAGAGAGGAATGTACAGTAGGTTTTTGTTTTCAGTAGCCCTTCTTCTGGCAGAAGGGACTCATCTATTTTGTTGGATTGAACTGATTCCGAAAGGTTCAGATGGGCTGAGCCTGCCCCTGGCTTCAAACTGGCCTATGACACAGAGCTGCCTAATGAATGAACACGGTATTCTTTCAGCCACCATCTTGATTGGTTCAGGACTGGGTATGTGACTGGAACCGTGACATTCAAAATTCAAGGACTTTTGCTTGAGATATCTAGAGTACTGTTAAGTCCAATAGCATCACCATTGATCATCTTTGTCATTACATAGGAAGAACCTGCTTGAAGTCAAAGAGAACAAAGCCAAAGAGAGAGGCATAGAAAAGAGAGAGTCTTGAAGACACTGCCTCTTAGTTTTGGGACTTTTTAGTGATGTAAATTGATATCATCCTTTTTTTTGTTGAAGGCAATTGACTTGGATATTCTATCTGCAAACAAAAGATTCCTGGAGCACCTGGGTGGCTCAGTGGGTTAAGCTTCAAGGCTCAGGTCACGGATCTCAGAGTTCTGAGTTTGAGCCTTCTAAGGCTCTGTGTTGACAGCAGAGACACTGGATCCTGCTTCTGATTTGGTGTCTCTTCTCTCTGCCCCTCCCTAGCTTGTGCTCTGTCTCTCAAAAATTAAAAAATGTTAGAAAAAATTTAAAAAATTAAAAAAAAGATTCCTAAGGAATGGTTTTGGAATTTTAAATAAACTTACTAACGATGCAACTTAAAAACAAGCTTGAATTTGCAATTGAAAAGTTAACTTTAATGTTTCACCTTAATCTTTTTATATGTAACTTTTGACTTAATATTTCTTGTGTCAATAACTTTTTAATGAAATGTAATTAAACATTCACTGATACTCTTCTTTTTCTCTCTCTCTTCTCATTCTTCCTCTTTACATACTTCAAATTAGAGAAGAAATAATGTTAAGTCCCTGAATAAAACAAGCCTATCCTTTTGTTTTTATAATGTTAGGTTTTTAACATGCCATATTGTCAGGCAAAAAGAAAAAACAAAAACCTCTGGCAAAACAGTTTTCATTACACTCATTTTTAATTTTAATTTTTTTTGGTAATGTGGGACTACTGCTTATTTGTCCAACAAAGCATTATTGGCCAAATCCCTGTAACGATAGTGGTTAAGTCTCTCGTTAGTCTTAACTCTTGAGGCAAGGTTCACTGACAACTACTTACCTCTGTCTGCCTTTTGCAGACTCAGAAATTTAGAAAGAGACTGAACTTTATTGAATAACCTGCCATTATTAACATTTAAACTATTTGAGTCCACAATTTGACATTTAAGTGTTTCAAGAGCTTCCCAATAGTGATGTACTCTTGATTTCTGTTGTATTCTTTGAAAGTATTTTATTCAGAAGTGTCTGATTCCCTATTAAAACAGTAAATAGTTATACACATTCCAAGTCAGCTCCCCTGAAAAAAGTCATTCCATGTTTCTCTTGTGACTAAAGATATTTAATCTTTGAAAGATTGAATGCAGGTGTATTCCACTTTTAGAATATTAAAATGATATATTTAATCACATAAAAATTAATTTATAATGTGTTGCTTGAATTCTAAGTGAAATTCCTTAAGGATTTACTGAAATGGCAAGTTCTTTGAAGGATTAAATATTTTATAATAATAGTCTGCTTTATTTATTTTTCTCTATATATGCATAATAATTTTGTCTGTTCTTATGAAAAATAATAGATCAAAAGAGAAGTTTTGTTTTATTTAATATTCAAACAGAATTTCTTATATTTTGAATATAAGAACCAGGAAATTTTCTAAGCCTTGTACTATCTCTTAAGGAACTCATAGTATAGATGAGGATATGGAGAAATAGTCTCAGTGATGGTGGCCATGACCTGCTGTGTATACAAAGAAAAAAATACATAGTATCTGCCTCCAAGAAGCTTAAAATGTAGTTTGATAAAGAACACATACATACAATAAGTGATAAATATCATAATGAGTGTAAATTATAACTACTGCTCTATAATGTTGGCAATTTTACAGGTAACCAAAAGAAGGAGATGGCACTTTCCTTTGAGAACACAATTAGTAAAATTTGGATATGCAGGTAGCAAGTAGCTTTGTATTCCAACTTAGAGCAAAGGTTTATTAAAAGCCTCAGAGATATGGGAAACAGAAGATATTTAGGGGAGACTAGTTTTACTTGACTGGTATATAAACCGATTGGTAGCTGAAATGTAAAATTAGAGTGTTTCTGAGATGAGAAGTTGTGGAATGAGTAGTATTTCCAGAAAATTAACCTGGCGATAGATATATAAAGTAGGCAGGAATTGACTAGAGAGAGGATGTTTTCTTTAAGGGAATTATTATAGGAATATTAAAGGAAGATAATGGGAAATGTGAAAGGAATACGGGGAATTAATGGTGGAATTTTTATTATGGTGCTAGAGTTTATGTGGTTTTTCCGGTTAACTAAATCCAAAAGAGAAAGAGTAGAAATTACTTTCCAAAGTCGTGTCCAAATTCACCAAATTTGGTGTGTTAGAGAATGGTGGTTATGAAGCTATGGCTAGCGTTAACTTCATGTTCTTTAAAACTTCCACAGCCACCAACTATACTCCGAGGTTTAGGTGCTCCTCATCTACACGTGCTGTTTTTCTCCGGGGGAAACTATGACATAGATGGGTCTAGATTAAAGTGCTAGATTAAATATGAATGCATTTCGACAACAGGAAAATACGAAAGTTGTTTATTTCACTCTGTAAAGAATTATATTCTGAAAAACAGGTTAGAGGTATATTACTGTTTCCTTGATGATAGTGGAAGTATAATTATTATATCAATCTATAATTACAAATTAATGAAATATTAATGAATCATGAAATATTAATATAGTTCTTAGAACTCTGTCCCTGCAAAATATTTTTTAGCCTCTCGTGTGATATTTTTTATTTACTGTGTGACATGATAATCATACAATTGTTGTGAAAGAGTTGTTTCATTTTAAAGCATGAAAGAGTTAAATCCTTAAAAGCACCCTGAGTTGAAATTTCATAGATATTCTGATCGCAAAAGAGTACTTTCCAACAAAACTTGAGGAATTCCTCTTGGGGCCTTTTTACACCCAAAGCAAAATTATTTTTCTCATTTGAATTTTTTTCTAATCTTTTTTTAACTCTTGAAAACTTATCTAATGACTTTAATTTAAAAATGGTAACTTCCTATTGGTTTTTAATGACAATGTCAGTTTTAGAATAGTTCCTGGTTCCTTAAAAGAAGACAAAGGTTAATGAATCCTGTAAGAGCCAAGTAAATGAGTTTTGCTAATTTTTTAACAAGTAGAGAATTTCTGCACTGTAGTTCTACTAGAGGTAGAACATATATATATAGTGTGTGTGTGTTCTGGAAAGGCCACGCGTATCTGAGCTACTTCACATAATGAAGCGAGTAAGCAGTGTGGGGAGTATCTTTAAACTAATTCTATGTTTATGTGACTCACACATGCATACTTTTATTTCAAAGTGTGATTATTTGAATTTCAATTTACATATTGAAGTTTTTTCTTTTAAAAATATGTAAAAGATCCAGTGTCCAGAAAAATCTACATCTGCATTTTTTTAGGTTTATTTATTTGGGAGAGAGAGAGAATGCACCAGTGGGGCAGAGAGAGAGAGAGAGAGAGAGAGAGAGAGAATCCCATATAGGCTCCGAACTGTCAGCACAGAGCCTGATGAAGGGCTCCAACTCATGAACCCTCAGATCTTGACCTGAACCCAAATCAAGAGTCAGACACTTAACTGACTGAGCTACCCAAGTGTTCAGGCTTTTCCATTCTTCAGGTTTACAATATCAAATACCTCCCAAAATGTTGAAAAATATTAAATACTTTGGGTAGATTTTTGCCTTTGACTTTGGATCAGGCTATCAACTGTTACATAATACCACTGCATAGCTTTATAATATAGAACATGCTGTTTGTAAACAATCACAGTCGGGTCTCGATTTTTTTCTCTGAGTGTAACTCTTTCAGTTAGCTCTGAGTAGACGATAGACATATATCATCCTGCTATCACCCGAGTTTCCACTAAGCAAGTTGACAGGAGAATGAGCACTGGAAGTGCCCTGGCCCTGGCTATAGAATTAGGAATTCAATGGAGAGTCAGGGGAGGAGGAAAAAACAGAGAATATTTTTCCCAAACACATTCTAGGTACATGGTGAGGACTAAAGGGGAGGAAGATGATTTGACAATGAGAGAGGATCAGTTGCAGGACTCAACTTTATAAAAGAGTTCTCTCACACAGAATTGTTGATGAACCATTATGAGTTTTTACAACTTATCCAACTTTGTTCTGGGGGTTTGGGGAAGCAAGGCAACCAACATTGAGTAAGAAGGGTTTAAATCTAGTGAAGGGTCAAATGTGAACCCGTGTTCACATCTAAAAGGAACAAGGTAGATCACCTTCAACACTTAAGTTCTGTGGTGTGGCAAATTTTCACTCTTTCCAAGAGTCATGTGAGAAAGGTACACAGATCCCAATTTATAGATGAGAAAAGAGCCCGGAAAATGTAAGTAAATTGTCCAAAGTCATATAGTTACTAAGTGATAGACTTGGATTTAAGCATATCAGTCAGAATCAAAAGCTGATTTCCTTTTCACGACCACACATGGCTCTAGAAGTTTGTGGAATATTATGAACATATGCAAGCAAAATCCCTGGGAATGTGGACTTTAGAGGGGTCATCTTTTCTGAGCTCTGCCTCTTAGATCTGTGGCCTTAGACTGGTTACTTAAAATTGTTAGCCTTAGTGGGGCAATCATATATCTGCCTAATCAGATTATTGTGAGGAAAAAGATAATAAATATAAAACATTTAGCGCAGTGCCTGGGACATATTAAGCATTAAAATATGCTATCTCTTATTATCACTATCATCATTACTATTTATGATATTTTATTATTCTTTCATGATGAGAAAAGCTACTTGCCCTTTTATAATTTGTAATTGGAATGAAGGACCATGGCTTGAAAGGGCAAGAAAGAATGTAAGTATATATTTAAAGATCTAAAATTTGGGAGATGCAAGGTATATAAAAGCTGTACTATTGGTTTCAGCATTATTGAAAAAATTTAACTGCGTTGTCACTACATACATGGATCATTTTGGAGTTAAATATTTAAATTAGATGTATATTTTTTGTTCTTGAGTTATTTTCATGTGAGACAAAGCAAGTACATTTAATGATGGCATCATTAAAACACAGCATATTTAACTGAAAACATAAATGAGTTATTTATAGTATTTGCATAAATACATTTGTGCCATATACATTCTTCTTTTTTGAGTTTTAAGTAATGCTGTATTGCAATTGCATATTAACCTTACAATTATACACAAGCTATGCAATTAAATGCTCACTTAAAATTAGCAATTATAAATTTTCCTGCATATAGAGTAGGTCCTAAAGAATGTAATGCACTTGCAGTAATATCTACTATATTGTGTGTTGGTTTTCTGCTGCTCAGCAAAGGGATAGAGTGGGGAAATAATTTCACACTGCATATAATGCATCTGATATGAAGGAAACTTGAAAATTATTTAGTTACAGATTTCTCTGACCAGGCTTGCAAAGTGGCATATATTATGTTAATGGGCAAGCATTTGAAAATGAATTTGAATATTAAATGCACTAAGTTTGGGTTCTGACATGAAGGAAGGCATAGTTGATACACAATTTACAAACAGGTTCTTGTTAACTCTTTCATTGCTGTGGCTCACAGCCGTGCTTTGTGCTTAAAAATTGTAGTCTTATAATTTTTTCAACACTGAAAATTCCATGATATTGAAATCCATTAGACTGTACAAATGAAGTTCTATTAGAGTATTAGATTTTTAGGCATACTCTACATTCAGTTGTGCTCCTCGTTCAATGAGAAATTGTTGCCTATTCATTGAAAGTTATAAGTAGAAAAGAAATGAGCAACATCAATCACTGTATTAATGGTGTACTATATTTTCTAGCTTTCATTTGTAAAGTGGCAGATTTGAGTGGGTATATATCGGAATGTATGCTACCAAGCCACCATATATATTCAACCAAAATATCTGGTTTTCAAGTCATAGCAGAGGTCATGTATTCACCGACTCTTGGACTCATAGCGTTTAAATTTACAGAAAATGAATAGTTAACAATCAACCTTCCTACCAAAGCATATTTTTATTGAAAGAGCAAAACATTACAGTACACCGGATGTTTTAGGTCATTTATTTTGTTTTTGCTCTGGGTCATTTTCCAAAAGCACTTCTGCTCTCTAGCGTTAAAATGAGAGTCTCTCGACTCCCCAGATATTACCCAGCAGCACTTGGGGGCTCTTAATGATTAATACCATCACCGTCCAGCCACAAACCTTTCTGCTGCAGATAATGCCAGGCAGCAAGTGCGCTTGACACTTTTAATGTATAATTAAGTAGGAAAAGTCAGCACTCAGTATGCAAATTTTTCAAAATGATAAATGATGCCATACAGCAGTAGGGATTGATTTGGTGTAAATGAAACTAATTAAGGAAATGTCAAACATAATTAATAAAACAGGTTTAAGCTGCAAAACATTGTCAATTGAATGAATGAGGAGGCATTGGCTCCCATTGTTTCTGCTTTATTTAGGGCTTGTGTTTAGCTTGTACTCTGTTCCTAAATGCACTTTTGCTACCTCACACCCTCCACCACCAATTCCCAGAGAGGGGGAAAATAAATTTGCTTGTCTCTCCACTGACTGCAGAAATTAATTGCAGAAATCTTGTCCCATCCAAGTGTTACATTCACTCACAGGACATTAACATAACTAATTTGAAAGAGCCCAAATGACTGCATAATAGAGCACTGTCAGTATGCCTGACAGTCTTTGGTCATACCAAATTAGCTTGGTTTTCTAATTGAAATTTTTTTCCTTGGACTCTTTTTATAATTTTTTCCTCAGCTATTCATTTTTGATAAGAACAAAGGTTTTATAATTTACAAAAGAGTGCTTGACCTATAATTACTAGGAGGAAATTAGGGGAGGTAGAAAAGTCAGATTTAGTCCTGGTAATGATGCTAGAGACCTTGCTCCCTCTAGGGAGCCAGAAGAATAATGGAATCTTCTATTTTTACGGGCGACCTGTGCACTGGTGCTGACTCTAACTGTGAATCCACTTTACTTTGCAGATCACTTGCTTAACACTAAAAGTGCCACAGAATGGCAGGCCATTACTTCGGATGTCATTCAAACCGGTGCCTTTTCCACATGCCCTTCCTGCTCAAAGAGTGAATGGGAGAACATCTGCCAGTTCTCTTATTGTGCCCTTGTAAATCTCCCATGTCGAGTTTTATGCAACTTAATTTGTGGACCGTTTGGGTAAATAAGGGTTTGGAAGGGGGGTAAGGAGTTGGTCAAGAATAGGAAATTTAAGGCATGCTAAAATGATTTGGTGAAAAAATCCAATGGTTCTTGGTTTTAAAATCATGTCACCTGCATGTGATGGCTATAATCTCCTACCTGATACGGTTTTCAAAGACCTGCTAATACGGTCTCCTCAATGTGGGGATCTTTTCTCAAAAGGATGTCCAAGTCCTTTAAGGGTGTCATAATATGGAATAAGAATGGAAGCAGCCCATTCTTTTCACGCTGTGAATTGTGAGTTACAGACTCAGTATATTTTAGATTACTTGGGGAAATTGCATGCAACCGAAGGCATAGATTATGCAAGAAGGCCGGTGGGAGGTACACACCCTTCCTAATCCATGACATTTCTACTGAGTATATAGGTAGAGGCACAAGTACAGAGGCATGGGTTTATTTGCTTAGAGTCTTACTTCTATACAATCCTCTGCTTTTATAGCTTCTTCTTTAATTTGGGTCTAGAGATAGAAGCAAAGTTTATTTATATCCCATGGAGATTGTTAAGATTCTTGAATTTGAACTCCCTAAGTCTTTTGGGGCTTATTTCTAGATGCTATCCATTAAATTCCCTCTAGTTATTGAATATTACATCAATAGTTTTCCAATAATTTTAATCTCATTGTTTGATTGCATTGTTCTTTATCAGGATATGTGTCTTGGGCTTTCTTCTAATATTTGCTGGTAGATAGATGGGTTGTCATTGGAATGGGTATGGGATTAATCAATAGAGTTCAAAATAAATCATAATTACTTTATCTCAGGCTACAAATAGTACCTCAGGTTTATCTTATCTAACATATACATCAATAATTTTGGAGGACTTTTTCTGAAGCAAATCTAACTCTACTACCCCCTCCCAAATTAAAAAAAAATGTGAATTAAGGAATTTATTGTCTCATAAAAATGAAAAAATCTGGGTTCGGTTTTCCATAACATTCATTAGACATAGCTAAGTAAAGTAGCTTAAATAATGTTATTACGAAGGGGTAGTTCTCCTTCTTTCTCATTCTCCACGTCTCTTGGCTCTGCTTTCCTTTGTGTTGATTTCACCTCCATCTTGTGGGCTCTAATAGTTCCGTGATTAAGATTGTATCAACTACAACAGTTAAGGCACTTCAAAGCTGTCCCAGAATTATTTCTGATTGAACCTCCGAAAGCAAAGTATTCATCCTAGAATCCTTTGAAGAACTTTCAAAATTCAACAGTCAGAAAACAGTCTTTAAAAATTGGTCAGAGGAATGGAACAAGCAAAAAGAAATACAACTGGCAAAATGGTCCACGACAATATTTGCAGCCAAGTTAGCCTTTAGGGGAATGTGAGTTAAAATTGTGATGGATTGCCACTAGCACCAGGCACATGGAACACTTTGTAGGTCCAGTCTTGAACAACCCCATACACAACCTACCCTAAAACAGTCCCATACAAAGCCAAGTGAACTGAGAGCAGGGAGGAAAGGTCCTGTGAAGGTATTTTTATCAAAGGAACGGAAGACTGAGAAAATATTGGCAAAAGCAATAGGTGTACTCTCCAGAAGTATGCAGTACGGTCTCTAACAGCAGAGCATATACTCAGTGTGGACTTTGTATTCACTATAGATGTTACTAATTTAATGAAAAAAAATGAAAGAATATAAGTTTTCTGTGAGTGAAAAAATTCTTTTATGATTGTGATTAATTCCTTTAATAGAGGATATAAACACAAATAATGTTAATATTTTGGTGGTTAATGCTTTGGTATTTATAACTGATCAAAGGAAACTTTTTTTTTGACTTTTTGTTTTGAAATAATTTACACTTACAGCAGAGTTTCAAACAGGCACTGAGAATTGGCTGTGCCCTTCACAAATCATCCCCGAATCTTAACCGCTTACATAACCACGGTATATTTAGGAAAACTAAGAAATTAACACCGATGCAGTAATATTAACCGAACTGTAGACTTTATGTATTTTTTACCAGTTTGTTTCACTGGTTTTACATTCCCTGCATCTAAAGCGAAATATCATTGTTGCATTTAGTCTTGATGTCTTTTTCGTCCTGCGCAATCTGCGACAGTCCCTCAGTTTTTTCTTGTCTTTCGTGACCTTGACACTTTTGAAGAGTACTAGTCAGTATTTTCTAGCCATTTGGGATTGTCTGATGTTTTCTCATGATTAGATTGAGGTTATGCATTGTTGAAAAGTATGCCACAAACCTGATGTGCCCTTTCTGCTGCATCGTATCAGAATACCTAATATCGGCATGATTATTACTGGTGATGGTAACCATGATCACGTGGTTAAAGTGCTCCCTGCCAGGTTTCTCCAGTGTAAACTTATAATTTTTACCTTTGCATATGCCATTTGTTATAAGTGAGTCGCTAAATTTAGCTCATACTCTGGAGAAGGAGAATTAAGCTCCACCTACTTCAAGGAGGAGTATCAAAGAATTTGAAAATGTATGTTCAAACCATTATAGCAACATTAATATTTTGGGAAGATGCCTAGAAACAGCTACCTTGTTTCTCCTTAACGTTTGCCAACTGCAAATTTTAGTATTCATCAGTGGTTATTGCCTGTAGCAATAACTACTGTGGTGGTCTAGTGGTGATTTTATATTTTTCTCATTTCTTCTATATTATTTCCAGTACTACCATAAGAAAAATGTACTCCTTCTGCATTTATTTATTCAAATATTTATTATATAAGCCTGATAAAAGAAAAATAGATTTGAAGTAATTATATTACTTGATTTTAAGACTTAATAGAAAACTACAACGGAGTGTGACATTGGATGAAAGGAACAGAAAAAAAATGAACTCATTCTTACCTTATACTTTACACACAAAAATTCAGTCAAAATGGATCATAGCCCTAAATGTAGAACACAAAAGTTTAAAACTTTTAGAGGAAGATATAAGAGAAAAATCTATGTGGCTGGTGGTAGACAAAGAAGTTTTAAATATGGCCCTGAAAACATGATCCATAAAAGAAAAAGATAAATTACACTTTATCAGAATTAAAAACTCGCTCTGTGAAAGACACTTTAAGGAAATGAAAACCAGCTATAGATTGAATAAAAATATTTGCAAATGATATAACCCACAAGTGAAATGTATTCAGAAAATATGAAGAACTTTGAAAACTCAACACTCAGAAAACAGTCTTTAAAAATCGGTCAATTTAAACACTGAGCCTGGGTGGCTCAGTTGGTTAAGCATGTGACTTCAGCTCAGGTCATGATCTCACCATTTCTGAGTTTGAGCCCTGCATCACGCTCTGTGCTGACAACTCAGAGCCTGGAGCCTGCTTTGAATTCTGCATCTCCCTCTCTCTCTGCCCCTCCTCTGCTCACCCTCTGTCGTCTGTCTCTCTCTCTCAAAAATAAACATTAAAAAAATTAAAATAAAAAAAATTGGTCAGAGAATTTGAACAAGCAGAAAGAGATACAAGTGGCAAAAAGTACTCGGGAATATGTGCGACCTTGCTAGCCTTTAGGGGGACGTGAGTTAAAATCATGAGGTGATGCTGCTATACACATCTATGAGAAAGACTAAGTTAAAAAAGGTACTTTAATAAGGACTGACAAGCACGCGAAGTGGAGAACATAAATTGTTGGTGGGAATGCAAAATGGTGTAGCCAGCCACTCTGAAAACATTTCAATGGTTTTTTATAAAGTGAAACACACTTACCATATGACCCAGCAATCCCACTCCTGGGTGTTTAGCCTCGAGAATAGAAAACCACCATTTACACAAATATCTGTACAAAAATGTTGATAGCAGCTCTATCCATTTTTGTAAAAACAAAACAAAAACAGCTGGAATGAACCCAAATGTCCTTTAGTGGGTGAATGGATAAATAAACTGTGCATATCTATACAATGGGATACTAAGCAGCAACAACAAAGAAAGAACAAACTACTGATATATGCAAGGTATTAGGCAGAGTGGGGGCACACAAAGCCAGTTTTAGAAGGTTGTACACTGTACGATTCCATTTGTATGAAATTTTGAGAGGAAAAGCAACCATAGAGAACAGATGAGGGATTCCGGCTATAGGATCGGGGGAGGAAGTGAATACAAAAGGATGACACTGTGGTGTGATGGAAGTGTTCTGTATCCTGGTTGTGGTGGTGGTTACACAGATCCATACATATGTTAAAGTTTACTGAACTGTTTATCAAGAGATAAAATTCAATACTATTGCATGAAAATTCTAAGTATGAAAATAAAAAAATCAATACAGACTCAAGGATAATTATCTTATTCTTTGTCAAAAACCCAATATTATCCTTATTTATTTATTTCTACTCAAATGGGTTTCTGCTGTGACTGTTGGGATCTCTTTCATCGCTCTCTGTATGAATATGGTTTTTATTGGCATTGTTTTATGAAGATTTCATCAATGAGAGTCTAACCTTAAATGAAAGGTCAAGAGAGGCAATTAATTGTATAATTGTTCATTGGAAAATGATTAAATTCTTCTGATTATTCAGTTCTAATAGAGATAGCACCTGGTTGGCCCAGATTAGTTTGTAATAGATTATCTCTTATGATAGACATTCTTGCCAATTTGTGAGTTCCTACTTTGTAACATGTAATTCATATTTTCCATTTCAAGATGATTTATATTGATTCATACAGCTTTCTACTTTAGCCTCACGGGACTGTCTTTTAACTGATTTTTCCCAAGCTAGTGCCCCGAGAGGTGGATGCTTCTTTGAAATCCAAAGAAATATATTACTGACAATTATTTAACATTAGTTGATTAATTTATGGAAAGCAAAAAATGTGTTTGTATTTTCTATCAGGGGTTGATACCAACATTGTAAAGCACAATTGGGGACTATATAATTAATTTGGTTAGCATTAATTTTGGTAAATCATTTCCTTTACATGGTGAAATACTAAACGAGGTACTTACTAAACAATTATGCTACAAAGTAAAATTTATAATTGTTTTAATGTTCATTTATTTTTGAGACAAAGAGAAAGACAGAGTGTGAGTGGGGGAGGAACAGAGAGAGGGAGACACAGAATCGGAAGCAGGCTCCAGGCTTCAAGCTGTCAGCCTAGGGCCCAATGTAGGGCTCAAACTCACAAATTGTGAGATCATGACCTGAGGTGAAGTCAGTCACTTAACAGACTGAGCCACCCAGGTGCCGCCGAAGTAAAATTTATAAATATAACATTTAACATAATTTGACAGAAAATTATTTGATAGAATATTTTTAGAAGAATGATAAAAATTCCATGCGCTTGTGGAATATGCTTTTGAGACAATATCCCTTGGAAATAGTGTAAACAATTCTAGGTATAATCAAAATGCATTTCAAACTTGCAAATAGATTCCCTTTGTCCTTTTTTAAAAAAGATATAAGTTAATCCTTATTAATACCTAGCATTTTTCCTAGGAAGAAAAAAGGAAAAGCATGAGCACATGTGAAGGAAAGTGTGTGTGTGTGTGTGTGTGTGTGTGTGTATGTGTGTGAGACAGACATAGAGACAGAGAGACAGAGAATATGAGAATATACTGGCCCTTTTATGTACAAGAGCACTTATACGGCCTTAATGCCATGTATCTCCTGGGCATTTAGAAGGACTGTTATTTGTGGAAGAAGAACATGGTATGGGTGCTACAGGTGATGGACAAAACAAACCTAGAACTAGTTTTAATGATTCTGATAATAACAACTGATTGACTCTAAGGCAGGCAGTAAATTACAGAGGCTGAGTTCCATTTTCTTTACCATTATGAATGTCTTTTAATGTGTCGATGCTCTGATTATCCACTAGAGAGAATGGTAGTAACAACTGTAACAAGTCAAAATAATATCAGCATTACCCGAGTCACTACTTACCCTCCTCTTCTCTACAGTATTGCCATCTTAATCCAAAGAGGGGTTTTTTGGTACTGTGTGGAAACTGTTTATTTCTCCTAATGATTTGGCATGAATCATTACCTACAATACCCGATCATTGGTTTCCTTTCAACCCAATCTTCCCAACTTTGAAATGAAGCCCAAGAAATGTTTGTATTTGCTTCACGAAAATACTTTTTTTTTTTTTCTTTTTTAGGCGGAGATGTGATTGCAGTTCCCTACTACCACAAATCACGCGGGCAAGTTTCCCACGTATGGGGAAATCACAGAAGTCAGTACATGCAGAGTGCAACGGATGAGCCTCACCCTGGGAAAACCACCTTTGTGATCATGGTAACCCTCCTGCCATGCAAATATTCAGTGAAATGCTTTTAACCTGGCATAGCTCTTATTAGAGATTTCAGTCTTAGACCATTTTGTTTGACTCTGTGATAGATGACAAAAGACTGGAAGTAGCATAGGGACCAAGACATAAATGTTTCCTAGAAATCTCAGGACTGGCCTAGAATGAAAATCTTTCAGAGTAGCTTCAGCCTGGACTGTGCGAGGGTGGTCTCTCTGGGGTGGTTTTATGCCCCTGGAGTGTACTTCAAGTGGCCCATTTTCTTTAGTGGAAATGACTCGATTTATAACTTTTCACCTGTGTATCACAGCTCCACATGGATTTGCCTATAATGGAGGCTTCTGGAGCTTTCTCAAAGTCACAGTGTTGAGAGCCACTGTCCAGACTGATGTTGACACTAAATAGACATCAGACACACAGGAATAAAAACTTTATATAATTAGGTCATAGGAAATATCCATTCTATCTTTTGCAAACCGGAATGAGGCAACAAAACCAATTTATTTTCTTGCAAACATTTTCAACGAGCGCTTGGTGAGGGACTAATGCCTGTGTATTTGGAGTAATACACAGAAGGTACAAGCACCGCAGGAGGTATTCTCAACAAATATCTAAACGAGTTTTAAGAATTAACTGGGCAAGCACTTTCTGGTCTTTCTGATTCCCAGAGGTTGGAGCACAGTAATTGATTTCCCGGACTCATTGAGTCAAACACGAGATACAAGGATGAATAAAACATAGTCCTTGACCTCAAGTAGATTGACGAAACATTCTAACAGGAGAAGAATTTTATGATGAATATAAATACAAACATTAAAAGTGTTAGAATACTGTGAAGATGGACTAATTTTGTTGAGATTAACGCACATTCTTTGATAAAATGCTCAAACCAGCCCTGTGAGGGAAGCGGCAGTTTCCAGTGAGCAAAAGAGAAAATGAAATCCTTCAGTGAATCCTTCAGTCTCACACTTTAGCAAGGAACAGATTTAACATGTGAAGTTCTGTTGTTTTTTCCTTCATCTCTGGGTACTTCCATCACATCTAGCAGAAACAAAGGTACAGCTGAGTGGGGAGGGGAACGTTGCTTGCCAGTTTGCAGGTAGAGTCAAGAAAGATCAGATGTTAAAAACATGTTTCAAAGGTGAAGTAGGAGCTTAAGACATTGACATAATGATGAGCACTTTACTTGCAAGGTCAGAGGTGTGTCACACATTTTAGGGCAATCCAGAATGTTTTTCTATGTTTTAGAATAGTTAGAGAATAAATCAGTAATTAAATTTTTATTTAGATAAGAAGCAAGTAATTTACTATAGAGAGTGTGAGCTACTTCATGTAGTTCCCCAAGTAGGAAAAGAATTAAAATAAAATCATAAATAAAATACCAGATTCCAAAAACATGCTTTTCTTTATGTGCAGCAACAATAAGTGAAATAGCCCTCTGCTTTTAAAGGACCCACTCTCTCTGGCACATTGTTGGCAGTTACAGAGATGGTTACTTGAAAATATTCCTGATGATTTTATTCATCTTGTATTTAAATTTAACACAACTATAATGTGACTGTTTTTCACTGGACTTGCCCTAGGAGAAATGCTTATGTATGACGTTTGCCTTTTGGGATCATTTCTTTTCCTTTTTTTAAGTTATTTTTAATGTTTTATTTATTTTTGAGCGCGCGCGCGAGAGAGAGACAGAATGCGAGTGGGGGAGGGGCAGAGAGAGAGGGAGACACAGAATCTGAAACAGGCCCCAGACTCTGAGCTGTCAGCACAGAACTGGACATGGGGCCTGAGTTCACGAACTGTGAGATCATGACCTGAACCGAAGTCAGCCACTTAACTGACTGAGCCACCCAGGCACCGTGGGATGATTTCTTACCTTTCTTTAAAATAACTTCTTGAAGTGTCTAGTTTCTCGCCCTGCATCAATACTTCCTTATACCATCCAATGACAAAACCAACAACCTACTCATCTCCCTGATAGTGATAGATTGACAGTGGGATAAAGTCCTAAGAATTTGAATTCTGTTGCTGTACCAAAGAATACTACTCCATCAACAACTAGGAGTGGCTTTTCTCTTAGAAATCCAAAGATCTGTATCAGTATCAGAAACAAATTTAACATTATACCATACCAATAAGTTAAACAAGAAAATTTTATGTAATAATTTAATAGATGTCTAAATAGTAATTAGTAAAATTTAAAAACAGATCCTAATAAATGCATTTTACAGTATAAAAGAATTCTTCCTTGCTAAACAGAAAAACAGTATTACAATCAATAGCAACATTTATGCCGGGCTCTGTGTGCATATGTGTATGTCTGAATGTACAGGTGTGTGCCTTTTTTTAATTGAAGTCTGGTTCACACAGTGTTACATGAGTTGCAGGGGTACAAGGTAGTGATTCGACAAGTCTATACTTTATGCTAGACTCACTGCAAGTGTAGCTATCACCTGTCACCTTGTGATGCTGTTACAACACCATCGACTGTATTCCCTATGCTGCACCTTTTATCCCAATGACTTAACCATTACATAACAGAAAGCCTATATCTTCTACTTGCCTTCACCCATTTTGCCCATCCCCACATCCCCCTCTCCTCTGGCATCCATCTGTCTTTTTCTTTATAGGTCTGTTTCTGATTTTTGGTTATTTATTCATTTGTTCTGTGTTTTTGGTTTCCACATATGAATTAAATCGTATGGTATGTGTCTTTCTCCAACTTAGCAATATACTCTAGGTCCATTCATGTTGTGGCAAATGGAAAGATCTTATTCTTTTTTTATAGCTGAGTAACATTCATGTGTGTGTGTGTGTGTGTGTGTGTGTGTGTGTGTGCTTGAGTGTGTATCTATATATCTACCATATCTTGCTTCATTTGCTGATAGATACTTGGGTTGTTTCTATGTCTTGACTATTGTAAATAATGCTGCAACAAACATAGCGGTGCATATATATTTTTGGATTAGTGGTTTTGTTTTCTTTGGGTAAATACTCAGTAGTCCAATTACTGGGTCATATGATATTTGTATTTAAATTTTTTTGAGAAACTTCCATACTGTTTTCCACCGTGGTGGCATCAATTTACTTCCCATCAACAGTGCATGAGGGTTCTCTTTTCTCTGCATCCTCACCAACACATGTTACTTCTTATCTTTTTAATCTAGCCATTCTGACAGGTTCTTACACCTGTTTCTTCTTCCATTCAGTAGGCTGCCTTTTTGTTTTGTTGATGCTTTTCTTCACTATGCAAAAGCCTTTTATTTTGCTGTAGTCACAAGTCTATTTTTGGTTTTGTTTCCGTTGCCTAAGGAGACATATCTAGAAGAATGGTCTATGGCTGATGGCAAAGAAATTACTGCCTATGTTTTCTTCTAGGAGTTTTTTGGCTTAGGGTTTCATTTAGGTCTTTAATCCATTTTGAGTTTGTTTTGTTTGTATGGTATAAGAAAATGATTCAGCTTCATTCTTTTGCATCTAGCAATCCAGTTTTCCCACCATCATTTATTCAAGAGGGTGCATATTCTTGCCTCCTTTGTTGTAGGTTAATTGACCATGTAAGTGTGGGTTTAACTCTGGGCTCTCTATTTTGTTCTCTTGATCTATGTATCTGTTTTTGTGTCAGTACCATACTGTTTTGATTACTACAGTTTTATAGTATACCTTCAGATCTGGGATTGTTATAACTCCAGCTTCATTCTTCTTTCTCAAGACTGCTTGGGCTATTTGGTTCCATAAAAATTTTAGTATTATTTTTTTCTGGTTCTGTGAAAAATGTCATTGGTATTTTGATAGGGATTGCACTGATTTTGAGGATCATGTTTGGTAGTAGGGACATTGTAATAAGATTAATTTTTTTATTCCATGAGCATGGAATATACTTTCCATTTGTTTGTGTAATCTTCAATGTCTTTCATCAATGTTACAGAGTTTTCAGAGTCATTGTATAAATTTTTAATAGAATAGGGAAATAGCTGTTTTCAGAGTCTTAAAAGGAATAGATTAACTGTAAAATCAGGAATAATACTTCTATGCTTTAAATAAAATATTTAGATTCCTTGAGAATGGAAATATAAAGAAAAGTAAATGGGAAATAAGCATTGACCAGGAGTATATTTACATATAAGCACATATGTATGTATACATATATATGAAGTTATACACTTAGGATATCCATGTAAATCCATTGTAAACTAATATATATCTAACCATAATTTTAATGTATATATAATCTTGTATTTCTATAATCTAGTAATTAACCAAGCTAGAAAATGTAATTTTAGGGAGGGAGAGATTGCTCAGGGTAACAAATATAGGAGATATTTAGGGATAAAGTTGAATTTTAATATATGAAAGTAAGACTTTACATGAAAACTACATAATCTTATCATTGGAAAATGTAAGTGAAAATTTGAATAATTGGAGATATTGAGACTATTCTTGCAGGGGACTATTATATGTTTCAAAAAATGCAAATTTTAACTAATGTATATAAAACATTCCAATTTAAATAATTGCATCAAAATTTGAATTGGGTAACATAATTCTTCATAAAAGTAAACTGGAAGCTCTCTATTAGGAGAAAATATGTAGGATTATTAAATAATAAAAACGTGGCCTTCTGTATCAAACATTAAAACATATTATTTACTATCAGTACATAAAACTTTACAGTTGTGCAACATTTTTGACATTGAGTGGAATAGAAGGTAGAGATCTGAAATATCAATAATTATATATCAATTCTTATTGTATGATAACATAAATTTTCTAAAAATAAACCCCATTAAGCAATTATATAAGTGTGTTTGGAACAGTTGTGTAAAAATGTTACCTCCACCTTACTCTCTTACTTTAAAATAAATGGCAAGTGCATTAAATAGTTAAAAATGAGCATTAAACAAAAGAAATAGCAACTAATGGAATAGAATAATTCATAGCTCTACGGTAGAAAAACATTTTTCTTTGAATTAATAGAAGTAATGAAAGTATGTATGCATATTAATTTTCTGGGAAAAAGATAAAACCTAAATAAAATAATAATATTGTTTATTGTGTGAGTTGTAGATATTTTCCTCAATATGTTAATGGTATTGTATATTCAATTTTGTAAGGTTTGACATTTTAAATATATATATGTATATATATATATAATGGGTAAACAATATAGTTTATAAAAGTGGCAATAAAACTCACAAATAAGGTAAATATTAGCTTCTCTAGTTATTTAAACAAGGTAAAGTAAAATATTCTTAGGGTACTGTTTTACATAGTAAAATTAACAAACAAGGGAACAAAACCTAAAACATCCAATATTGCCTATTATGAGAACAAATGACCATATTCATTCATTACTGCTAATTTAGTAATTTAGGACAGCCTTTCTGAAAAGCAATACGGCAGAGAAACTAAATTGCTTAGACTTAAGGTTTGCCTGGATCACTCAGTTTTCTGAGTGTCGGACTTTTGATTTTTGGCTCAGGTCATGATCTCGCAGTTCATGTGATCAAGCCCCTTGTTGGGCTCTGAACCGACAGCATGGACCCTGCATAGGATTGTCTTGCTCTCTCTTTCCCTCTCTCTCTGCCCCTCCCCTGCTCTCTCTCTCTTTCTCAAAATAAATAAATAAACAAAAATAAACAAATTGCTTAGACTTAAATATATTTTCATTCCTAATTTTATCCCAATTAAACAATTAAACAGAAGCAAAAATAGACACAAATATGTTCATTGTAGCTTTAACAATGATAGCAAAATTATGAACAAAAGAAAAGAATGCCATCATAAAATATTTTGCCAACATATAATATGATATAATATGCATGTATTCTTTTGTGAATGCTTGTATGTGTATGTATATTTATTACTGTAAATTCAAAGGGTGTATAGAAAAACAAAACGTTTATGACATAAGCTAAGCAATAAACAGTATAAAATATTTTACATTAATGCTTCAAATATATAAACATATGTGTCATACATCACTAATAGTGGGTAGTGATAGGTTAATCACGTAAACTAACCACCATTAACTCATTGGCTTGCTAATGTGTTAAGGTAACAAGTCAATAAAATTCCTTGACTTTTAGATATCTTTGCCTTTCTGTTTAACTGTTTGCTAGATAACTATTATATTATGTTCTGACTTATGTACCAAAGTCATGTTTTAACCTAAACCCCGGATGGATAGATTTTGAAAAATAATGATTATGTAGAAAAGCATAGTAAAAGTCTGGACATGGTAATAGTTATCGTGTGTATTTTATTCTGGTGGATTTTTCTCTACAGTCACATATTACACCTGATTATCAGCGCATTCAATCCACCTATGGTGCCAGCTCTCATTAAGAATATAGTGAATTTAAAGTAGGTGGAAACATGATTTGCTAACTGCCAAATAATGCCTTTGATTCATTCATTTATCCATTCTTACCACAAATATTTCTGAAGTTTCTAGTATGTGCTTGGTATCATTCAGCCCTTAAACAAGACTGAAACTTCCTCTGTCATTATTAGTGAGCTTATGCTTTTAAAGGAGAAAGGCAATTATCACAGACTCATTGGTGCCCCGGCTAGAGCTCCTGGGAACCATTTTGTTCATTTGGTGTGCCTGCCTTCCAACTTTCGTGGTAGAATTTTGCTGTAATGTCTCATACCTGTAACCTTTTCCAGAGTTTTACTCTTGGAATACTGGAGCCGTCTGCTTGGAGATGCCTAGGAATTAAGCCTTTGCGTCTCTACTGTCTTTAGGCAGCCTGTAGGCAATGACTGACACTGTGTCTAAAAGTGTAATAACATTTCTTCAAGGCTGGATATATTCTGTGGGACAATTTATGTTCCAAAGCTCCCCTGTGGGATTAGGCTGAAGCTAAACTTCAAACTTTGCTGAACTCGCTCCCCTTCCTTGTCCTGCTCTCTCATTTCCATACAGGTTTCATACGAGAGCTTACTTTCAATAAGTTATTTGTCTCATGAATTCCATCTCAGACTGCCTATCAAGAATCCAATCTAAGTTAATGATTAAACATGTAATTGCTATCATGTGTTAGGGGGGCTATGAAAGGTGAATAATAGAAAGCTGTGGATATACAGCATAGAAATCTTATCCTAGGGTGGAGAGTAGGAGGTATTTTCCTTGAGGAAGGAATATTTTAATTGAGATCCTATATCTTGTGTCTATTTTGCTTTAAAATAGTATGGCGTGCATTTGTGAAATAACTGGCTATGATTGAGGACTATGGTCTGATCATGACTGTCATGGAAGTAATTGGTCTATATTATGACTAAACCCTTTTTCTCTAGCTTCAAACTATTAACATGGGTCACTGACAAGTGAAGCCACCACATAGAGTGAAAAGTTACTCAGGGACGATATCTATCTCTGTATATTAGGAAGTATCCATGAAACCGTAGCACTGAGCACTTCCTTCAACCTGCATGCATATACATGTATATGTATAATTATCCACATGCGTGTGTTTCATCTTTAACATGCTCATTTTAGTAATGAAAACTGGCCAGTAGAATTTTGGTAGTGACTGAAAAGATCCTATGCTTAGCACAACTCTATTATGAGCCTGTAGAGCTATCCTTTTGCTTAATGTCACAGAAGTATGATTTTTAAAAATCAAAATTTGCTGTTAAATTCCATACTGTGAAATAGATAGATTATTGATTCTCGTATATATCAGATTTATCCTATTTAAAACATAAATAGGGGCACCTGGATGGCTCAGTCGGTTGAGTATCTGACTCTTGATTTCAGCTCAGGTCATGATCTCATGGTTCGTGAGTTCAAGCCCTGCATCATGCTCCCTGCTGTCAGTGTGGAGCCTGCTTGGGATTCTCTCTCTCTCTGTCTCTCTCTCTCTCTCTCTCTTTTTGTTCCTCCCCTACTCTCTCTCTCTCTCAAAGATAAATTAATTAATTAAAAAAATAAAGCACAGATAATAAGTCTAAGATGTACAAATCACGGGGATCTTGGAAAAGAGAAAGGGTACAATTTAAAGAAAAAGCCATCTGCATGGCAGTTTTGGTGAAATCAAGTAAGAAGGTAAACAAGCCTACTGCTTTTAATCGCCTATGATGCACCAGACAGCAGAAGGCAAACTTATGTACGTGCAATTTTAAATGGTTATTGTTATGCCCCAAACATTAAAATGTTAATGATAAAAGCAAATAATAATAAAAGGCAATGATTCCTCTATTTCAGTGTTTAGAAGACAAAGTAAATTTGGCAGAGAAGTGTAGCATGAATACATTCAAAATAATTTGATTTGGCATGTACAATATGGTTTGTCTATTTATGAATAGAAAAAGTTAAAATTTACCTAAAATTTATTTAAAAGCCCAATTTATTTAAAAATTCTCTTTGCGTTCATAAAGAAATAGATGTAGAAGTAACAAGACTACTGATGATATCACAGAGGTACTAGAGTCATTGTACGAATCATGTATTTACTAGGTTCTCATATTCGGAAATTCTTTTAAACAGTATAATCTATAATGTTTGAGAAAATAAGCAAAACATTCCCCAAATTCTAGGACAATAAATTAAGCATCCAGAGATGATGTTTGTCAAAATCCCTTGGGAAAACTGTATTAATGATTTTTGTCAGTCCAGTTATATTGTAATCTTTCCCTGATAATCACTTAGAGATTTGAATTCTGTAAGAATACCAGGGGAAATAATTGTTTATTAGATGGCAAACTTGAAAAAGTATTTATAAACATTGTCTTTTTTTTTGGACTTAACAGTAGATAAAATTCATGTCACTGTTATTAAAAATATTTCCACAGTTATAATAGAGAGCATTTTGCAAACATTTAAAAGAGAAAATAGGGGGAGGGAAATATTTGTACTAAAAATGGTTTAAATGCCATTGTAAGTAGAAACTTTCTTAGGTATTAAATATGCATTCATTTTAGTAAAGCTTTCTTTCCCCTTTCCTCCCCTCCTTCCTCCCTCCCTCCCTCCCTCCCCCTTCCTTCTCTCCTTCCTTCCTTCCTCTGCCAAAAGTTTGGTTATAGCTCAACAAATTGTGAAACTGAAGGGCTCTTGTATCCATGGCTCTTTGAAGAGAATAGACTAACCTGATATTGTATTTAGCCCCACAGTAAATTAATAACTTAGGGCTTATGTGGTTTAATGCAGGACACAATAATTCTGGAGATTGTTTATATAAAAAGGCATATTAGAGTTAGAACACAGTCAAGAAGGTAGTGAGTAATATGCAAAACAGAAATGCTAAGCACAGTTAATTAACAACTTAAGAAATTCAGAATGTAAAGTTGAGTTAAATGCTATAGAGATTTAGCTGAGATAACTGTATCCTTAATATTATCGCATATCACCATCTGACAATTAAATCAATGACACGTATTCATTGAGGACGTTCATGCCCAAGAGTTTAATAATTGAACAAGGCAATGTACAGTAAAGCAGGCTTATACTCTAAGTGAGGAAATGAGACATGATACAATTAATGAACACAATGTTAAAATATAAGTGCATAATATTGTTACAGATACTAATGTATTTAGTTTACAGCATGGGTAGGCAGTGAAGGAGATACTCTGGTTTAACTTTTCATATATGATATTTAATATTTTCCAAAGAGCATACCTAAAGCATATACCTACGTACACACTACCTTTGAGGTCTTCCCTGATCACTTGTTCCTTTCCCGTTGTGATTAGTACGAACTCGAAATTTGTGCTTATTAATTGTCCTTTTTTTCTCTTAGAGTTTATCATATATACCACTATGTCATATGAATATGCTATAAATTACCCATTCCCCTGTCTTTGTGATAATATCTTTATTAATTCCTGATTTCTGCTCTCCTTGGGTGTATTATGCCCCTCTTTTGCAAATTCCTTAGATTGCATGCTTATTAACTTCAGGCATATGTAGAGAGTTGTGTTAAAATCTCTCATTCTTATTAAGGACTTAAGTCATTCCTGTATTCATTCGTTTTTGCCATATATAGTTTTTGAGCTGTTTTTAGGTGCACACCAATATGGATTAATATCTTGTTGGTAAAATATAGCATATTATCAATATATATAGTTTCTCTTTATCTCTTCTAATTATTTTGCCCTAAAGTTTATGTTGTCAGCAATTAAATGGTCATGTCAGTTTTTCTTGGAATATTATTTTCCCTGCACTTTTATTCTCTACCTTTCAACGCCATGGTTATAAGTATTTCTTGTAGATAGCATTTAGTGGGATTTTGTTTATATTCGGTCTAGCTCTTAGACGAGAGTTCCGAATGCTTTAACTTCAGCCATCCTCCCTCTTCTTATCTTCTTATACAGTTCCATCATCCAGTATTTTTGTACTATATTGATATTTTCCCCATTTTAACCTCTTAAATCAGAAATTATTTTTACATCTGCCATAAACATAATTTTGTATTTAGCTGTATGATTTTCTTTTCCTTCATATTTCCTTTAGTGAGGGTTTGTAGTAAACTCCCTCTATTTTTGCTTATCTAAAAATGTTTCTTTGCACTTATTATTGAAAGGTAGTTTCCAAGAACGTAAAATTCTATTCTCATTTTTATTTTGTTTTATCACTTAACCATACTGTTCCACTGACTCTGGCTTTCCCTGTTGTTGTTAGCCAGATTTCAATTTACCTTCATTGGGAATTTTTTTTTATTAGGTTTTAAAATAGCATCTTTCTTTTTCGTGCTATACATTTGGCTGTGGTGAGTCTAGGTATTGGTTTGTTTTATTTACCCTGCTTGAGGATGATTGTCCTTAATGTATCTGGAGTTTATGTCTTCCTGAAAAATTCTTATTGTTTATTCAACATTTTACATATATTTTCTTTTTCTAGAATTCCTAGAATTCTTTGATGAATTTTGAACCTTCTCTTTCTTTTTCCCCATGTCTCATAAACTTCTTCCCAACTAAATTTTCTCTCAGCTCTAATAATCTCTGTAATTTCTTCAGATCTTTCTCACAATTGACTAATTTCCCATTGCCCTGAATTTGATTTGGGCTAATATCTATCTATCTATCTATCTATCTATCTATCTATCTATCTATCTATCTTTTTATCTATCATCATCATCATCATCATCATCTCTCTAATGAGACATTGCAAAGAAGGGTTGAAAATATAGTAAGACTACTCAATTTCACTTGGGGTCAGCAAAGTTCTAATCCTGGGGTGATATAGTAATATATCTACGTATTCACAGAAGATTTCCTTTTTCAGCGGTTTCTGCTAAAACATTAGGTTTTAGTCTTTTTGTTTAATTATTCCTATCCTGAGTGTTTGTTTTTCCCCCCATTTTATGGGTTTTCTAAAAATAAAGATTATACTCCCAGTAAACTTTCACATAAACAAGAGAAGTTTTGTTACCCAAAGTACAAATAATCTAACTAGGATACTATACAGATCGGCCAAAGTTAATGTTCCGTCTGAGTTCCTTACTCGTGCCATTTTAAAATATTGTTCTGCTACTGCCATCTCCGGCGAGACTTCTGGACTCAAGACAGCAGTCAATGAAGGTAATTGGATACTAATGTTCACTCACACTCTGACCCTGGGTACATCCCAAACATCTTTTTGGATCTTTTTCTTTTTTTATAATTTTGCCAGAATTCAAATGCTCCCACTGAAAGGCCCCTACACACGTACTCATCATTCAGTATGTGCAGGTAATTTCTTCTAATTATTTTATTATGTCTAATTATTTGTAAACAAAGAATAAGTGATGTAATTCAGGTAATAGGGTATGTCTAAGGTTGACTGCTATCATTCTTGCCAATTTGTCTGTGTGTCCATTGGGGACAGATTAAGGAAATATTCAGGAGCTGAGGTAATTGATTCATCTATATAAATGGAGAATTGGGTGACAATACATTCACATTCATTATCTTTGGCTGTAGCATTTTGCTAATATTTTTATTTGGAACGAGAAACAGGGTAGTCTTCTTGGTTATAAAGGCTCACTCTTTCCCAGGCTCTGCCAGTTGTGCTAGTCAAAATGACAAAGGCCAATGTTTATGTTGGGTATTTACATTCTTTGTATATTATTATTATGCAAAACATGACTGCCACACTGTAGAAGTAACCTCAAAAAGAATGAGATCCTCAGGGACAGCGAAAACCTCAGGCGTTTCCTGCCGCAAACACTCCTGACATCTCAGTTTTCCTAGCTTATCCTCTGCCCTTTCCAGTTTGTCCTTGGACACTGGGAGCAGAATTTTTCTTTTAAAGTAGCCATAGGATCACCTCTCCCATCTAAAAGTCTTTAATAATTTCCCTTATCATTGGGATCAAGTTTAAACCTTTGCTTTAGACACAAGCCTTGTCATGACAGGTTTCTCGTCAACCATATTTTGCCATTCCCTTAACCCCTCCTACATGCAGTTTTTCAAAAAGACCCCATTCCCTTGTGCCTTAGATTTTTCAAAAGGTTCTTACTGTCTTATGCTCGTCTTATCTCCACCACTCCTCACCATTCCCTTATAGTCCCAACTTTTTTTCTCTCTATCTCTGTAGCTTGTGATTGTCCTGTGGGATACAGTCTGGAAATCTTCAGTCTGGGCTGGATGGTTCTCTGAATTCTCTCAACCCAGCCTGCAGAGTATTTTATTATAATTATCCACTTGTTTGGCTGATTACTGTTCTCTGATCAGTAGATTAGAAGCCCCTTGAAAGCTGAGGCTGTACCTCGGTCATCTCAGTTTCTCCAGTGCCCAGAGTAGTGATGAACATAAAGTAAGTGAATAAAAAAGTCTGGCTTAATTACCAGGCTTTAAATAAATGCCTTATTAAATTATGAAAATGATCTTTGAATATATCTGCTGTAGAGCTTGTATTGTCCTTCTAAGAAGAACAGCATTTCATGACTCCTCCGCTAAATAGGAAGAATGAAATTAGCCAACCTGAGTGTCAACACAGGGACAATCATCATTTTCCTTTTGAATTTATCTTCAGTCAAGAAAGCGTACAGAGTCAGCTTGGTGACCTATGTCAATACATTTTTGTGGTAACAATGGTGGAATTAGAAATGGTTTGTACCCTTCGTATATAAAACTTGCGGGCTCTCAAACTGATTAAGATTGGAGAATATGGAACTTTATTATTTGCTCTGACTCCTCTATTAAAATCTTCATTCTGTTACTTTCTGGTCTAGAAAAGCTGATAAAAAAATAAACAAAAACCAAAACCCTTGTTTAATTGAATACAGTGTATACATTTTCACCTCTGGTTAGCATATTTATGGAGATATTTATATAATTTACATAAGTAGATGTTCATTATCTGTCTTACAGATATTCAGTTATGTCTTAACTGGGTATTTATGGAGGGTAATTCTCATAAATTCAGTGTACACAGTGCCTGGCTCAGCACCATAAGAGATGTGTAATACATGTTCTTTTATAATGATGTTAAAATGTTCACTTGCAAAGGTGGGCTGTGGTGCCATAATCTTCCTATTCCCTGTTCAATGAATAATTCAAGTAGTAGCCTTCACACTTCTCATAAGATTGAGAAGATATATCTATTCCCAAGTCTTGTTTTCTATTATTGAGATGTAAGGAGCTACTGCAAATGTAAAGTCTCTGGGGCCTTGTTACAGGGGCCAGCTTCAAGTTTTGTTTGTGAACTCAAAAGGATATGCCAGGAGAAACTTCAGAATAGAATCACTGGGGAGAAAGCAGGCACAGTTTCAGGGGCAGTGTCCATATTGCATGAAAAGTGTCTGTGTATTTAGTAAAATAATGTATGTATGTGTGTGTAGGGGGCATTCCTTCACTTATTTTGTGTTTTGTGAACATAACCAAATGTCGAAGTCTCTTTATGGATGTTATTTGAAAATATATAATCTTACACATGATAATGTGGTTGGCAGATTTGAAAATTATGTGTCTTGTGTATGATTATAATATGATGCTAAACATTAATTAGATACTTGTCATTAACACACTATGTGAGAATCTCTAAAAATATATTTGTGTGTTAATGTGCCGAGAGAAAAACAAAGAAGGAAATGTAAACTTTAAACGCAAAGCTATATGGGACCACCCAACTTACCTCTTAACAATCCACATGGGACAACAACAGAGTTCCTTAGGTTCTTTAACGATGACCATTAAATCATAGTGTCTATTAGATCAAAAGAAGATAACCTGGGAAGTAACTATGTTTATATTTAATGGCAAGTGTTATGCCTTGAACAACAACAACAAAATGTATCTGCAAGCTGGCTGAGTCTTTTAATTTCATTCCAGCTATGTAAAATTAAATGTAGCAAAATTATTTTTATATGTTTCTAAAAGATACCGTTTCAGGGCACCTGGGTGGCTCAGTCAGTTAAGTGTTTGACTTCGACTGAGGTCATGATCTCATGGTTCAAGAGTTCGAGCCCCATGATGGGCTCTATGCTGACAGCTCAGAGCCTGGAGCCTGCTTCAGATCCTGTGTCTCCTCTCTCTGCCCCTCCCCTGCTCATGCTCTGTCTCTCTCTGTCTCTCAAAAAAAAATCGATGTTAAAAAAATTTTTTTTTAAAGATACTGTTTCATGAGAGAAAAGAGCATTAAACTTTAATAACAAATTTCTCATTATCATGGACAAACAACAACTCACTGGTTGTTTTCTCTTCTCTAGGTTCTGACTTAATGAAACCCACCATTTTCTACACTCTAACTTTCCTATTTCAAATGTTGCCTGGGAAAGAAAGTCTTAGGTGAGTATTCACAAAAAAATATTGCTTCATTTACAATTTTGAATAATACTTTTCTGAGAAGCCTGATGACAAAGACAGCCCAAACAGGAAAAACAATAGCAAAGTTTATGACGTATAAAATGAATTCTTCCAAAGAATTTTGTTTCAAAATGCCAAGGGTTATAAGTCAAATATATGCAGCATATATTACTATTCATTACCTTGCATTGGCTGAAATTCATCTCTTCTGACAACCCTGGGTAAATCATGTTACATATTGCATAAAATATGAGTGCTGGTCCTTTTCTGAAGATGCCACTTAGTGTGGGAACTCATTGCCATTGGCTGCATCCCAGTTGCTGTAAGCTCCCTTAAGACCACTGTTTCTGCAGAGTCCTGTGGCAGTCGAATCAGAGAAGAAAAGGTATTTATAGAAAACATATGCAAAAGGTTGATAGCTCGTCCAGTTTTTAGTGCACAGACTGACAGCTAAATACAAATTGAGAAATGTAAGTTTCACTTCGAGCAAATTTACTGGGTGAAAACCTCATTTTTTCATTTCATTTGAATACATTCACTGCTTCTCAGAATATGCAACTTTATAGTGAGCGTATTTTTTATTCTTGAAGGCTCATTATTTTACAGGGAGGTTACTGAACCTAGACCACATAGAGCAGATTACCCAGCATAATATTAATCAAAATATACACGGCAAATGGGATTCCAAACAGTGCCAAATAGGCATCTGCTTTTAACATAGAATAAAAAAGTACATTTAGTGCCTTTATTAAAAGGTATTATGGGCAATTTATTTTTAAGCCATCTCTCTAACACTATTAACTAGCATATAATTTAATGTACTCCCAAGCAACTTGACTTTTACTGTTTCCTTCAAAACATTAATTTGTAAAAGCAAGTTGATGTAAAAGATGACTTTGACCCTAAGAAAAGATTCGAATCATTAAAAGTAAATTAAATGATCTTGTGGACACACATAATAGTTACTTTGGGGGTTGGAAAATAACGTGTTTTCTGTTGCCATATATGATATGATGTTTCATAGGGAAAAAGAACGCAGCGCTGTTTCTAATGATATAATTTATACCTTCTGAGTAAACCATATCAGTTTTGTAAGCTATTCTTAAATTTGAACAGAGTTGCCAAATGCCTCAAAATTTCTGAACAAATGAAAGAAGATTCTCTAGTATTTATGAGAGAAATAAACTATATTATGTCTGCTTAGAAAATTTTGGACAGATTAGTGCATAGTGGATTTTGCACTATCTTTATAGTGTTTTCCTTATAGAGAAAAGGAAACCAGCTCACTTCCATTGATATGTAGTTGGACAATTTTATACAATGTAAGCAATGGGGATATTGATAGAAAATGTTTTTAAAAATGTAGGCTAAGAATTATAAGTAAAACTAAAAATTGTGACATGTTTAATTGGGTGAAATTTTTGAATGGTAACAAATGAAATTTAAAATATACAAATAATACAAGGAGGCATGCTCTTGTTAAGAAATAAACATATCCAAGAAAAGTAGTATTAAGTGAAAAACAGCTGCAGAAGCAACAATAAGACCTTGACATCAACCCCTACCCTCATGCACTAAGATTCCACTATCCTCCTATTAGTAACTACTAGAAACAATTTGGAGGGCATCCTTCCAGGTCTTTCCCTATATATTTATATAAATATATCTTTATCTATATTTATATATTAAATTTATGTGTGTGCACACGTACATGAAAGAAGTACACATTACATATATGTGCAGATATATAGTCTATATAAAATTTAAAAAAGTTTTTCACTTGAAATAAAATGGACATCAGTACTTCAGTATATTTGTATTTCTTCCATACTTTTTCATACTATTTTTGAATGTGGATAGGACTAAGTATTTTATATTACTATTTTTTAAAAATTTATCTCTATTTTGAGAAAGAGAGCGTGCCTGCTTGTGCATGCACGTGAAAGTGGAGGAGAGGCAGAGGGAGAGGGAGAGAGAGTGCCAAGCAGGCTCCATGCTAACAGCGGGGCTAGATCTCATGAACTCTGAGAACGTGACCTGAGCTGAAGTCAACCCTGAGATTACGACCTGAGCTTTTGCTTAACAGACTGAGCCACCCAGGCCCGCCAGGACTAAGTATTTTAAAGTATTTTAAAATATTTTCCTACCGAGAGACATGTGGATGATCTTAATTTTTATTTATAGTCTAAGGTAATCCTTATGTCTGTGAGATAGATTTTGAAGTAATTGATTGGTTTTCCTAATTGCCAGATAATTGTCAAATAATCTCCGAGAAGGTTGTATTAGTTTGTATCCCTCCCCGCGACAGTTTAGTAAGAGTACTCCTTCTTTCAGATCCTCATCAAAACTTCTTATTTTTGACCTTTACTTTTTGTTAATCTGCTAGGAAAACTCTGTATAATTTCAGCATGCAATTCTGTTATTCCTGGTGAGGTTGAATATTTTTACATGTTTATTGTATATACACACATGTATACACAGTTGATTCTTATTATTCCTAGTAGTTATGTTCTATAAAGTCACTCCAAACACTGCATTAACAAATACTGAGCCATTGCTCTTAGTGGAAATACACATACACACACACACACAGATACTTCTATAATCTCACATAGATTATAATCTTACTCTTAAATTCAAAGAAATAACTCATTTTGGTATATTCTTTTTTTGCTATCTTTATGAAAGAGAAAATGAGGTTCAAAAGCGTTACGTGACTTCCCGAGGCTGCCCCACTAACGGGTACCAGGGCTGGTATTCAAATTTGGTCAACTGGTCCCAGAGCCAGTTTCTTGGATTCCACCGCTTTGCGCACAACTGTCTCCATCCTCTCGTCTTTGTCCGAGACTGCAAAAGGAAAGCAGAGCATCGTCTTATTTGACCTGAGCTGGGAACATGCATACAAGGAGACTCAAATTTTTTCACAGCTATGTGCATGTCTGCTAATGACTGTGAAAGCCCAAATAAACTTCAGGGAGCAGGAGAATTCTCAAATAGAGAGTTGCGAATAACAAGGGTCGACTGTATACACAAATACACAAGCTACGTATGTGTACTCCTGTACATACATTCATAAAATAACTATATGTATAGATGGCCCCTGAACTTATGATAGTTCGACTTACTATTTTTCAACTTTATGATGGTGCAAAAGCAATACACATTTAGTAGAAACCATCTTTACGTTTTGAAATTTGATCTTTTCCCCAGTGATAAGCAGTGTGATGCTATGATAGTGTCCCACGGTGCTGGGCGGTGACAGCCAGCTGCAGCTCCCACTCAGCCCCTCGACAGGAGGGTAAATAACCCATACACTTACATCCATTCTGTAAGTACTTTCACTTTCAGTACGGTAGTCAATAAATTGCATAAGATATGCAACACTTTATTATGAAAAAGGCTTTGTGTTAGATGATTTTGCTCAACTGTAAGTTAAAATGTGTTCTGAGTACATTTAAGGTAGATGAAACTTAGCTATGATGTGTGGTAGAATAGGTGAATTAAGTGCATTTTCAGTTTAGGGTATTTTTAATTTAGGATGGCTTTATCTGGAGGTAACCCCATCATAAGCTGAGGAAGATCTGTGTTTGAACTGCTTTTTACAATATTCTCTGGAATTCTTTTTCTTATTCTTTTGTGGCATATATTTATAGTTTATCTAATATTTTCCAAATATTTTCTCTCAGTTTGACCCTCCGTTTTTAAGTTTGTTAGTAGTACTTTAATCTCAAAGGAGGTTTAAATCTCTGTGTTGTTAAATATGTCAACTTTTCTTTTATATCTTTTGGCTTTTGGTCTTTTTCAGAAAGAATTTCTTTATTATCAAAAAAATTATATGGTTTTCTTTTGTATCTTTTAGCACTTCAGTCTACCTTGAATTACTTTTTGGCATATGTAATTACGTTGGAATCTTTACTCATCTTTTTTTTCTAAGAGGAAACTCATTTGTCCTGCAGATATTGTTTGAATTATCTATCATTTCTCCTGATTTCAAATGCTTCATTTATCCCCACATACATAGCCTTTGAGTTTTGACTTTGTTTTCATTTCATTCTCGTCTGTTCCTAAAGCAAGAAATATCCTGTGTTTAAGGTTGTACTTTTATAATATATGGTAGGAAGACAATCGCTCCCCACCGCCCTTCTTATCGAGTTATCATGATAATTCTTTAACATTTTCTAGAGGTAATCATATTAGTTTTTAAAATTCCATCAACACTTTTGCTATATTTATATTGAAATGTATATTAGTTATTTGTTGCTATACAATAAATTATTTCAAAATTTAGCCACTTAAAACAACTATACTAACTGTATTAAATTAAAAGGAATATTTTCTCAGAGTTTCTGTGGGTCAAGAGTGCCGGTGTGGCTTTTCTGGATGTCTCCTCCTCAAGGTGTTTTATAAACCTGCATTCAAGGTGTCCGCTGTGGCCGCAATCAACTCAAGGCTAGATTGGGGTCAGATCAGCTTCCAGGCTGGTGTCAGGATTCAGTTCCTCATGGACTGTTGGACTGAGGACGTTATTTTCTCTTTGCTGTTGGCCAAAGGCTGCCCTCAGCTTCTTGCCACATGGGCTTCTCTGTAAGGGAGTTGAAAACGTGACTGCTAAGTTCCCACAGAACGAGCCATGCTCAGAGTGAGAATGAGCAAAATAAAAACCAGTCTTTTCTAATCTAATCTCAGAAGTGGCAGCCCATCATGGTTGCCATAATCGGATCATTAGAATGAATAATGAGGTCCAGTCCACAGTCAAGGGGAGGACATTATACAAGGGCATAGAGTAACTGGTGCCAGCTTTATAATATTGAATCTTTCATAGAAGAATATGGTAGATTTCCTTAATTGGTTATTTTTTTACATGCTCTAATTATTTTGTTATTGGGAATAGAATTTTACCAAGTTCCAAATGCAGTTGATTTGCATGTTTTCATTGCTAGGATGAACTACCTGCATGCTAATGTTTTATTTACGAATTTTGTATCCAAATTTCGTAATGTAATCGACCAAAACGTAAGGTCGATTTTTGTCTTCCCTGGTTCTTCCTTCATAAGGTTTCAAAATGGCTATGATACTCTGATAGAATGCTAGAGGGGGCTTCCATTTTGAAAATAATCATATAGTTTATATAGTGGAGAAATTATTGTAATTTCATATAGTGATTGACATGCAGTATTGTGAAATTGACCTGCAGCATTAATGTAAAATTCCAAGTATATAAAAATAAATGTAATGTTCTGATTAAGGTCTTAATTAGGCATCGCTCACATGTATGAGGCAGTAGTAGAAGTATGTTTAGGGGGGGACCAAGATGGCGGAGGAGTAGGGAGGACCAAAGTTTCCCTTGTTTTTTTGAATTGAGAGGGACCGAAACAGAGAGATTCTCAACTCCAAGAACCTGGCAGAAAAGGTGTAGCAGCTTACAAGGAACGCAAGAAACATAGACAACGCCCTAAGACCGTGAGTCTAACCGAGAACGGACAAAACGAACTCGGGAAGCTGAACTGGGGGAAGGGTGAGCCGGGGACAGCGGGGAAAGTCCCCAACATCCAAAGGAGAGCTACAGAGAGGGGGAGTCCACCAACATCCAGCCCCTAAAGACAGGGCTTAGGAGGAGAAGCTCTCTGTCTAACAGCAGAACCCAGCAGAACTCTCCTTGTGCTGGACCGCGGATGGAGGCACAGTCAGCCTGCCCGGCCCAGAGTTGCTTAGCCACCAGCAGTGTGAGGAGGGAGCAACAGCGGGACCTCTGCCGCTGCTATCGCTGGAGCAGGGAGTGCGCGCCAGGCACCGCTGCTGCCTCCGGCCCCCTGAGCGAACAACCGCGGGATCGCGGGCTGCTGCCGGCGGAACGCGGAGTGCACGCTAGTCGCTGCTGCGCCCCGTGGAGAGCGAGAAACCGCTGGGACAGACACGCGGCTGCCGGCGGAGCGGGGAGTGCGCGCTAGTCGCTGCCGCACTCAGTGGGGAGCAAAAAACCGCTGGACCGCCACGCTGCTGCTGGCGGAAAGGGGAGTGCGCGCTAGTCGCCGCTGGGGCACCCGGTGGAAAGCGAAAAACTGCTGGGACCGCTGCATCGCTGGGACCACCTCAACAGGGATTGTGCGCCAGTCGCGCCACCATCCCCTGGAGAGCCGGCAACCGGGGACCATTGCCGCTGCCCGCGGGAGCCCGGATCAGGCGCTAGTCGCTGCGGAGGGCCCTGTGGGGTGCGATCAAACGCTGGGACTGCCGCTACCGCGGTCGCCTGAGTGGGGAGTGCGCACAAGTCGCCCCGGCCAGGCGAGAGGGGAGCCCTCAGCGCGACCAGCTGCCAGGGGTGCCCTCAGCCACCTGTGGAGCACCTCTAACCCTGACACATTTGCAGAAGGTTGGGGGGTGGCAAGCAGGCAGGCGCCCACCTTCCAGTGGACCACACTGCGCCGGTGCCCATAGCGGAGTAAGGACACAAACAAGGGGGCGAGTGGAAGCCCTGGGACTGGGAACAAAGGACGGAAGGGACGCCATTGTTGTCTTACGGGCCCACAAGCACCAGCCCCAGGAAGTCACTCCCAGAGCCAGCCCTGCCTCAGTGAAAAACTCCCGCCTACACTAAACCGCGCCCATCTGAGAAGGAGTGACACTTCTCCGCGGGAGCTACAGAGGCCAAGTCCAGACCGCTGCCTGGAGTAACTCCAGGTCATTTCTTTTTAAAATAGATGCTCCCCGTTATTCTTCTTACTGATCCCCACTCCTGAGCTGACTATCCAGAGGCCTGGCTGACTTAAACAAAATCTTATTCCACTCTCTAAAGGCATGTTTTTCATCTCCTTCTGTACTTCCCTTATTCTCTCTCTGGAATAACCAGGCCACATAATCTCACCCGAGCAATTTCTGTCTTCATTCCTTTTTCCTTGTAACCGTCCTTATTCTGATTTCTCTCAGTCTGGATTAAGCTCTTTAGCCACTCTACCCGGGCAAAGACCATTTCCTTCTTTCCCCCAGAACTGTCATTATTCTCTCTGTAGACGCTCTGCCACCAGCACAGTACACACCCTGTCCTTACCGTGTAGCTGGTATTTCAGGACATTGTCCTCAGAGTGTCATTTGTTATTCTTTTTGCTGTTGTGAACCGCTTGTCTGTATCATTTGTTAGTACGTTTGAGTATTTCTGTTTTCTGTTTGTCTGTCAGTCTGTTTTCCTTTCCAGGGCAACTTCAAGAAACAACCCAAAACACATCCAGCCAAAATGACGAGATGGAAGAATTCTCCTCAAAAGAATCCACAAGAAGCAGTGACAGCTCAAGAATTAATGAAAACAGATATAAGCAACATAACAGAACATGAATATAGAATGACAATCATAAAACTAATCGCTGGCCTTGAAAAAAGCTTAGAAGAATGCAAGGGGTCCCGCGCGGCAGAGTTCAAGGACCTTAAAAACGGGCAGGAAGAATTAAAGAAGAAATTAGAAGAAATACAGGGGAAACTGGAAGCAGCCACAGCACGGATTGAAGAGGTAGAGGAAAGAGTTAGTGCCTTAGAAGACAAAATCATTGAAAAAGAGGAAGCAGATAAAAAGAGAGAGAAGCTGATCCAGGAACAGGAAAGGAGAATTCGAGAGCTGAGCGATGCACTCAAAAGAAACAATATCCGTATCATAGGAGTTCCAGAGGAAGAAGAGAGAGAGAAAGGAGTCGAAGGGGTTCTTGAACAAATCATTGCTGAGAACTTCACCAACATGAGGAAGGAAATAGGCATGGAAATCCAAGAGGCACAGAGAACTCCCCTCAGACGTAACTTGAATAGACCTTCTGCACGGCACATCATAGTGAAGCTGGCAAAATACAAAGATAGGGAGAGAATCCTGAAAGCAGCTAGGGACAAAAGAACCCTAACATACAAAGGGAGACCTATAAGGGTAGTAGCAGACTTATCTACAGAAACTTGGCAAGCCAGAAAGGAATGGCAGGATATCTTCAATGTGATGAGCAAGAAGGACCTGCAACCAAGAATTCTGTATCCGGCTAGCCTGTCATTCAGAATAGAAGGAGAGATCAAGGTTTTTCCCAACAAACAAAAACTGAAAGAATTTATCACAAATAAGCCAGCACTGCAAGAGATCCTGAGGGGCATTCTATGAAGGCAAACCTGCAAAGAACACAAACTGCCAGGGACAGCCTTACAATCATGAAACCTACAGATAATACAGTGACTGTAAGCCCATATTTTTCAATATTAACACTGAATGTAAATGAACTAAATGCGCCAATCAAAAGACACAGGATAACAGAATGGATTAAAAAACAAGATCCATCTATTTGCTGTCTTCAAGAAACTCATCTTAAACCTGAAGACACCTTCAGATTGAAAGTGAGGGGATGGAAAACTATCTACCATGCTACTGGAAGGCAGAAGAAAGCCGGAGTAGCCACACTTATATCAGACAAATTAGACTTTAAAATGAACGATGTAATAAGAGATGAAGAAGGACATTATATAATAGTCTCAGGGACCATCCAGCAGGAAGAGCTAACAATTGTAAATATCTACGCACTGAATTCGGGGGCACCCAAATTTGTAAAACAACTAATTACAAACATTAGCAACCTCATCGATAAAAACGTCCTAATAGTAGGGGATCTCAACACTCCACTCTCAGCATTGGATAGATCCACAAATCAGAAAATCTCCACAGAAACAATAGCCCTGAACGACACATTAGAACAGATGGGCCTCACAGACATCTTTAGGGTCCTTCATCCAGAAGCAAAGGAATTTACGTTCTTCTCATCTGCACACGGTACATTTTCCAAGATAGATCACATTCTGGGGCACAGGGAAGCTCTGAATAAATATAAAAGAATTGAGATCATACCGTGTACACTGTCAGACCACAATGCTTTGAAACTTGAAATCAACCACAGGAGAAAGCCTGGAAAATATCCAAGAACATGGCGGCTAAGAAATAACCTACTAAAAGATGACTGGGTCAACCAAGCCATCAGAGAAGAAATTAAAAAATACACGGAAACAAATGAAAATGAAAATACAACAATCCAAACGCTCTGGGACGCAGCAAAAGCAGTCCTGAGAGGGAAATATATTGCAATCCAGGCCCATCTCAAGAAACAAGAAAAATCAATAACACAAATTCTAACAGCGTGCCTAAAGGAACTAGAAGCAGAACAAATAAAACAACCCAAGCCCAGCAGAAAGAGAGAAATAACTAAGATCAGAGCACAAATTAACCATATGGAGACAGAAAAGGTAGTGGAACAGATCAATGAAACCAAAAGCTGGTTCTTTGAAAAAATAAACAAAATAGACAAACCTCTAGCCAGGCTTCTCAAAAAGAAAAGAGAGAGAACTCAAATAGATAAAATCGTGAATGAAAAGGGAGAAATTACAACCAATCCCTCAGAGATACAAACAATCATCAGAGAATACTATGAAAAATTATATGCCACCAAACTTGGCAATCTGGAAGAAATGGACAGCTTCCTAAATAGCCACACGCTACCAAAACTCAAACGGGAAGAAATAGAAAAATTGAACAGACCCATAACTAGTGAAGAAATAGAATCAGTTATCAAAAATCTCCCATCAAATAAAAGCCCTGGACCAGACGGCTTTCCTGCGGAATTTTGCCAGACATTTAAAACAGAGTTAATTCCTATCCTCCTCAAGCTGTTCCAAAAAATTGAAACGGAAGGAAAACTCCCGGACTCATTCTATGAAGCCAGCATCACTTTGATTCCCAAACCAGATAGAGATCCAGCAAAGAAGGAGAATTACAGGCCAATATCCCTGATGAATATGGATGCAAAAATTTTCAATAAGATACTAGCAAATCGAATCCAACAACACATAAAGAGAATTATCCACCATGATCAAGTAGGATTCATCCCTGGGTTGCAGGGCTGGTTCAATATTCGCAAATCAATCAACGTGATACATCACATCAAAAAAAGAAAAGATAAGAACCATATGATCCTGTCAATAGATGCAGAAAAAGCATTTGACAAAATACAGCATCCTTTCTTAATAAAAACTCTCGAGACAGTCGGGATAGAAGGAACATACTTAAACATCATAAAAGCCATATATGAAAAGCCCACAGCTAATATCATCCTCAATGGGGAAAAACTGAAAGCCTTCCCCCTGAGATCAGGAACACGACAGGGGTGTCCACTCTCGCCACTGCTATTTAACATAGTGTTGGAAGTCTTAGCATCAGCAATCAGACAACAAAACAAAATAAAAGGCATCAAGATTGGCAAGGAGGAAGTCAAACTTTCACTTTTTGCAGATGACATGATACTTTACATGGAAAACCTGACAGAATCCACCAAAATCCTTCTAGAACTGATCCGTGATTTCAACAAAGTTGCAGGATACAAAATCAATGTACAGAAATCGGTGGCATTTCTATACACCAACAATGAAGCAGCAGAAAGAGAAATAAAGAAGCTAATCCCTTTCACAATTGCACCAAAAACCATAAAATACCTAGGAATAAACCTAACCAAAGATGTGAAAGACCTCTACACTGAAAACTATAAAAAACTTATGAAGGAAATTGAGGAAGACACAAGGAAATGGAAAAACATCCCATGCTCATGGATTGGAAGAATAAATATCGTCAAAATGGCAATACTACCCAAAGCAATCTACACATTCAATGCAATCCCAATCAAAATTGCACCAGCATTCTTCTCAAAGCTAGAGCAAACAATCCTAAAATTTGTATGGAACCACAAAAGACCTCGAATAGCCAAAATAATACTGAAGAATAAAACCAAGGTGGGAGGCATCACAATGCCAGACTTTAACCTCTACTACAAAGTGGTGGTCATCAAGACTGTATGGTATTGGCACAAAAACAGACACATAGACCAATGGAATAGAATAGAAAACTCAGAAATGGACCCGCAAGTATATGGCCAACTAATCTTTGATAAAGCGGGAAAATGTATTCAATGGAAAAAAGACAGCCTCTTTAATAAATGGTGCTGGGAGAATTGGACAGCAACTTGCAAAAGAATGAAACTAGACCACTGTCTTACACCACTCACAAAAATAAATTCTAAATGGATAAAAGATCTGAATGTGAGACAGGAAACCGTCAAAATCCTAGAGGAGAAAACAGGAAAAAGCCTCTTTGACCTAAGACGCACCAATTTCTTACTCGACACGTCTCCAAAGGCAAGAGAATTAAAAGCAAAGATGAACTATTGGGACCTCATCAAGATAAAAAGCTTCTGCACAGCAAAAGAAACAACCAATAAAACGAATAGGCAACCAACAGAATGGGAAAAGATCATCGCAAATGACATATCGGATAAAGGACTAATATCTAAAATCTATAAAGAACTTACCAAACTCCACACCCGAAAAACAAATAACCCAGTGAAGAAATGGGCGGAAGATATGAATAGACACTTCTCCAAAGAGGACATTCAGATGGCAAATAGACACTTGAAACGATGTTCAATGTCACTCATCATCAGGGAAATACAAATCAAAACCACACTGCGATACCACCTATAGGAAACAAATCAGGAAACTATAGATGCTGGCGAGGATGTGGAGAAGTAGGCACCCTCCTACATTGTTGGTGGGAATGCAAACTGGTGCAGCCACTCTGGAAAACGGTGTGGAGGTTCCTCAAAAAAATGAAAATAGAGCTACCCTATGATCCAGCAATAGCCCTGCTAGGAATCTACCCAAGAGACACAGGATTGCTGATGCATAGGAGCACGTGTACCCCAATGTTCATAGCAGCACTTTCGACAATAGCCAAAACATGGAAAGAAACTAAGTGCCCATCAACTGACGAGTGGATAAAGAAGATGTGGCACATATATACAATGGACTACTATGTGGCAATGAGAAAAAATGAAATCTGGCCATGCGTAGCAACATGGATGGAACTGGAGGGTATTATGTTAAATGAAATAAGTCAGTCAGAAAAAGACAGATACCATATGTTTCCACGAATAGGTGGACTTGGTGAGACTAAGCAAAAACCAGGGGGAGGGGAAGAGGGGAAAGAAAAAAAAGACACAGAGAGGGAGGGAGATAAAACATAAGAGACTCTCAAAGACTAAGAACAAACTGAGGGTGAGGGAGATGGGGGGGGGGGGAGAGGGGGTGATGGGCATTAAAAAAGGGCACATGTTGGGATGAACACTGGGTGTTTTATGTAAACCAATTTGAAAATAAACTATTTTAAATAAAAAAAAAAAGAAGTATGTTTAAAAGACTCACTTTTAATTGGAACCCAAAAGAACATTTCCAAAATGCATTTCTGTAAGGTGGCATTTTTTAGAGTTTGGAAAATAATCGATTTAGGGTACAAAAGTTTTATTTTCCTCCAAAACCACTTGCCAGTTTTGAAGACGTAAACCGTTTATTATTTCCTTGCTACAGAGTTTTTGTTTTTGTAGTAGGTATGTCAGAAATATCTATTAGCACCTTTTAAAAATTAAAAGATTATTTTTTGAGATATTTGAGGTTTAAAGAAAAATTGAGTGGTAAGTACAGAGTGCCCATAAACCCTTACACTATACGCTCCTAGCTTAGTTCCCCCTGTTATTAACATCTTGCATTAAGATGGTATATTTATAGTACCTTATTTTCATAACCTCAAACATAATTATTAAACCAACCCCCCCTTGCTTTGTTACTTTCTCTTTTTCTGGAAACTATTCACCATTTTATAGTGGTTCATAAAGTTTAGAAAAACAAAGGGTGTTTATTTTAAGATAAAAACAGTTTCTTGATCTGATGATACAATAGTAATAGGATTAAAGAAGGTAAACATTTTTATTTCTAGAAAATTTAATAACTGTCCCTTAAACACTTAAAAACTATTCTTTGTGGAAAAATGAATATATAATATAAATCATTCTTTTGATTTGTACTTAAACATTGCCAAAAAAGGAAGAGAGAAATCCCTCAATGAGGATGATAAATAATTAAAAAATATTTAATGTTTATTTATTTTTGAGAAAGAGAAAAAGAGAGAGACAGAGCATGAGACAGGGAGGGGCAGAGAGAAAGGGAGACACAGAATCTGAAGCAGGCTCCAGGGTCTGAGCTGTCAGCACAGAGCCCGACGCAGGGCTGGAACTCTGGAACCGCAAAATCATGACCTGAGCTGAAGTGGGATGCTTAACTTACTGAGCCACCCAAGCGCCCAGAGAGTGATAAATAATTGAAATGAAAAAAACAATGAAAATAAAAATGTGAACATCTAACACCTACTAAAATTTTTTAACATAAAAAATCATAAAATTATGATGGTAGAATTTTTAATTCCTAAATGTGAATTATTACCTGCAGTTCAATTTAACTCTTCAAATATTTAAAAAATGCTGACCCTTTGCCCCCATAGACTACAGGTTAATCGTTGCTTTTTCTGCATATAGCCAAAAAAATAATCAATATTTAAATTAGTAGACACTAGACTATCCAGCTAATACAACCTTTATAAGAAATTTAAAAAACTTGGAAACTATTTTATCATGTTTTAACATTTGAATTCTATAATGTTTTTTAATGTTTTGTGTTCTATCATTGTCCATTGTTATTTCTCCATCTATGTTTCTCTATGTGGTTTGAAGTGTTGAAGTTTGGAGTCGAGAGCCAAGAAAGAATTCTTGAGACGTCTTTGGTGCAAAAAAGTGGTTTTATTAGAGAGCTGGGACAAGAGCTGTGGGCAGAAAGAGCTGAGGTGGCGTCATGAAGAGTAACTGATTATATGTCTTCAGTTTGGGAGAGAAATAGGGGCACTACACGTCTATATGGTATTCTGAAAGCAAAGTTTCCAGGACCTTGAAGGGCTAGCTGCTGTTAGGAAAAGGCCATTTATTACCATTTAGTAAAAGCCCAGTCATGAGACCCTTCAGATGTCTATCAGCGGTTCATATGCTTGGAGTCTAACTGCCAACAAATATCTTGGGGTGGGTGCTAGAGAAAAAGGAAGTTTCCAAAGGAATTTTTATATGTTAAAGTAGACTTATAGGCTGGGGGTAATGTTAAGCTAAGATTGCTTCTTATCTTAGCAAAGTGTCATTGTCGAGGCAGCTGAGCTACCAGAGGAAGGTCACTCAGCCTGTGTCAAGGACTTGTCAATGGGCTGGAAATTGGAAGCAAATTTCTTTTGCTTTTGTTCCCCACATCATCCAGTCATTTCCTGAAGTAACGGTTAAGACCATTTTTAAGAAAAAAAAATTCAAAAAGTAAAAGCAAAAAAAAAAAAAGGTAAAAAAAGAATTGATATGCTAAACTTGAGGTAATCTTCATTTCAAGTTGCTAATGACTTAGGCAAACATGGTTGATAATCTGTATGATCTTTGAGTAAGCCATGCCGATAGTTTGCTCATGGAATGAGATGGGCACCTTTTCTGGAATGGTGAGATAAGGACCTCTGAAAATCCTCCTTAAAAGCAAGGAAAATACTGGAAAAAATTGTTAAAACCAACCTTTTGACTATTCTGTAAATTAGCTAAGTGTTTGCAATCTTTTGAGAACCATTTATTAAAAAAATAAAATAATGAAACAATAAATGAATCACAGAAATAACACAGTTTTATGGATATTCCATTCTATGTCTTTTTCCCCAGCTCTACAGTAGCCTTGAAAAACTGTTTGTTGATTACAGTGTCTGTGAAAACCGCAGGCATGTGAAGGGAAAGAAGGATTTGGAGCTCCCCAAAGATCCTATCCCCAAAGAATTTTCGCTTTCTGGCCTGTGTCGCTGTTTCATGCAAACTTCGTCCTCAGGGCTTGTGTTTATTGATCTGACTCGGAGTTCCCTTTGAATACATGACCCTATGCCCTATGATTGTTAAATATCATAGCTATTTGAGGTAGCAATACCAGGTAGGGCTAACAAATAACTGATCAAAAAAACCTCTGCAGAATATGGGAGAATGAGATGTCCATGAAGAGCTTTATCCTTATCCTTGGGAATCTTGAAGGTCAGTACTATATGCAATACTACACACAGGGCTGTGCATAATAAGCCCAGGGAAAACCTGAGAAAGTGCTGCTCTCTTATCTCTAGTTGATGTAGATGGTCTATCATAGTAGGAACTGAAGGCTAAGGTAGAGTTGTAATTCTCCAACCTGAGGGTTGCAGTATGCCCCCAAACACAGAAAGAACTCCTTGGAAAATGTTGGGAGATTTATTGGCTTGAAAGATATAAGTAAATCTCTGTTCAATAATTAGCCAGCTACTGAGCTAACAAAGCAGAGACTTCAGTGGCCACACATGACAAAGCATACAGAATTTACAGAATTAGTCCAGAGTAGTCACTAACCCCCTGGGAGGTAGGAATCTAATATCCAGAGTTGTTACAGTGTATTATTTAAACTGTCTAGTTGTCAACACAAAAACGTACAAGATGTGCAAAGAAACTGACAAGTTTGACCCATGTATAGGAAAACAAAAATGTAGTCATTATAAAGTGCTCCGGTGTAAACCCAGGTATTGGATTTTAGAAGGTTATTAAATCACTTATTATAATTATGTTAAAGGAAATAAAGGAAACAATGTCTAATTATTAAAGGATAATATGAGAGTGATGTATGAATAAATAGAGACTATCCGCTAAGTGGATAGAAACTATAAAAGAAACTGAATAGAAATTCTGAAGTTGAAAAGTACAATGTCTAATATGATTTGAGTTGGCAGAAGAATCTCTGCCACTGGGATAAATTATCCAGTCTGAAACAGAAAGAAAAAATTAATGAAGGAAAATGACCAGAAACTCAGAAACACGTAGGACACCATTAGGAAGACCAACATGTGCATAATGTAAATTTCAGAGGCAAAGGAGAGTGTGAAAAGAAAAGAAAAAAATATTTGAAGATATAAGAACTAACAATTTGCCCAAATTTGATTAAAAACTTTATTCAATATGTACAAAAAATTTAAAGAGCTCTAAGTAGGGTAAACTCGGAGATTCACAGCTAAGGACATCATAAACTGGTGAAATTAAAGACAAAGAGACCATCTTGAAGGCAGCAACAGAAAAATGATTCATGCTTGAAGATACCAGTAAAGTAACATCTGTTTTTTGTTTCTTTGTTTTTATCAGATACCATGGAGGCTAAGAGGTAGTAGAATGACCTATTTAAATTGTTGAAAGAAAAATATGGCCAACAAATAATTTTACAGCAAAACAATCTTTCAGAAAATGAAAGATAAATTAAAACATTTTCAGATTAAACAAAAACTAAGAAAATTTGTTATTAGAAGAACAGTCCTGTGAGAAATACTAAGGTAATCCTTGAAGCTGAAATAAAAGAAAACTAGGCACTTAATCTGAATGCACACACACACACGCACACATACACACACACACACAAGGGCACTAGTAAGGGTAAGTAGGTAGATAAATATAAAAGTTGATAACAGAAGTACCTAATATGTAATTCTTTTATTCTTCTGTATGATTTAAAAGTCAGCTTCATAGAACAATATTTTTAAAAAAAGTCTTAATGCTTATTTATTTTGAGTGAGTGAGGCAGAGAGAGAGAGTGATGGGGAGGGACAGAGAGAGAGGGGGACAGAGGATCCGAAGTGGGCCCTGCTCTGACAGTAGAGAGCCCAATGCAGGGCTTGAACTCAACAAAATGTGAGATCATGACCTGAGCCAAAGTTGGACACTTAACCAACTGAACCACCCAGTAAAGCAATAATTTTAAAACCATGTTGATTATTTTGGATATTCTGAGTCCCTAGCATTTCCCTATGAATTTTAGCATTCGTTTGACAATTCTGTAGAAAAGCTAAGTGAGATTTTGATATAAATTGCTTCAAATCTGTACATCACCCAGGGAAAGTACTCACACCTTACAGATAAGGTTTTTGATCTGTCAACATGAGATATCTGCCCTTTTATTTAGGTCTTTAATTCCTCTCAACATTGTTTTGTAGTTTTCAGAGTTTGTAACATTTTCCCAAAGTATTCTGTTCTTTTTATGTTAGTGTAAATGATTTTTGTTCTTAATTTCCTTTTCTTTCATTCACTGCTATAACTTACTCAGAACCAGTTCGTAGTAACACATTCATTTTTGCTTAGATATCTTGGACAATAGGTTTAACTTTAGTAATGGGAAAATTAGATTGAGTCATGTTATTACATTTATCATGATTAGTGATGTTAAAATTAGAAATATTTTGGTCAACTCACCATTTTGGAAGAGGAAGTGTGTGATAAATAATAATGTCCGTATTTCAGTGCTAGAATACATTTTTATGAAAGTCAATACACATGACCTCATGGGTTTGAGAACAAAGATATTTGCAAAAATTCAACTGAGATTCTTTGAAAAAGCAGTTACTTCTTGATGCAATTTTGAAATGATGTTGTGAAGAATGGTATGAGAGCTCTGGTATCATTTGCTAAAGTATATTTATATGAACTTTAGTTTTAAAACCTTGCTGACATCAAAACAAAAAACCTGAAAGCATTTAATATTTAAAAGAATTTAACATACCATACACATTTTCAGCTGTTCACAAAAACCAAAAAAAAAATGCAGCTGTCTATTGAAATTAACTTTTATGCAGAAATAAAGTTTATATTTGATTTTATCTGTGCAATTTGCTAAAATTGTTTTTCAGCCAGTGGTGTTATTTTGCATGAAAAATTAGAATGAGAGGATTATAATTTTGTCAACAATGTCTTTATGGCCTATGTGGATAAAATCAAATTTCGAAGCATAAAAATTAAATGTAGGCATATTTTGTGTGTATGTGTACATATGTCTATCATCAGCTTCTGAAACGGTCCCAAATAGCTAATAAATTAGAAACCACTGATATATACAGTTGGTTCAATTAACTCAATAGGGGCCCCATAGATTAATTAGTACTTTCAATTTGAGTTTATTGATATGTATTCTTTCTTTTCTCTTGTATATTAAGCTGCTGGCCTAAAATATACATTAAAATATTTAATAGGATTTACGACCTAAAATTCTTAATACTAATCTTTTTAATTTCTCCCACTGCAAGTGCTCCTTCAAATTTCTCCATCTCGGTGTATGACAATTCCTTCCTTCCTTTTGCTTAGGAAGAAATCCTTAGAATCATTCTTGACTCTACTTTCTCTTATATACCACATCCAATCTACCAGGAAATTCTTTTAGTTGCTTTACATTTATTGTCTCATTTAGCAATAATAAATCTATGAAGTCACGGTTTTATTGTTCTTATTTTCAGATAAGAAGACTAGGGAACATTAGTAATCATCAGAACAAAGCCTTACATGGTCCCTACTATGTACCAGGCACTCTTTGAGTTGCTTAATTTACCCAAATAACCCTCCGAATAACCCTAGCGGGTAGGTACAATTATTGTATCCATTTTACATGTGGGAAAATGAGACACAATGGTTAGATATCTTACTTAAATTTTCACAATTAATTTGTTTTTTTAATGTTTATTTTGAGAGAGAGACAAAGAGTGTGCCTGAGTGGGGAAGGGTCAGAGAGCGAGAACCCCAGGTAGGCTTAGTCCAGAGCCTGAGGTGGGTCTCAGTCCCATGAATCATGAGATCATGTCCTGAGCTGGAACCAAGAATTGGATGCTTAACTGACTGAGCCACACAGGCACCCCATAATCAATTTCATAATAAATACAGGCGCCAAGCTTGGTGCCAAATATGGCATACCGAAATATGGTAATGTCCTTGCAACTGGAAAGAGGAAATTTTATTAAACCTGAAATTTTAGGAAGCACTGCATAATTAATGGATACTAAGCATATAAAATTTTATTTTTTCTTCCATACTAATGTCCATTAGGCATTTACCTAATGCCCAGTATGTGCTAGGCATTAACACACAAAGATGAGTACAGTATGCTTCATGCCCAGGGGAAGATCATAATCCTGTTGGAGAGGATAGAATAAATGAAAAGTAAGGGAATGAATAAAGTTATTGTCCTTATTAAATGTATGAAATATAAGGGTATGTATTTCTCTATGTATGTATGTATCTACCCATATATATGTATCTATCCTTTGAGAAATATAGGTTGCATTAACCAGTTGTGATAAACAGATCTCTGTAAAATAGAAGTACTTAAGGTATTCATATATACAAATAAGGAAGAATGTATATTCTTCTCACCTTTCTGCTCACACTCTTCCCTGGGAGACTTCTAAATCTAGGTTGGTGAAAAATACAACCTTGGTTACTTAAAGTGCTCAGCCTTTAGAAATATTCTATTGTTTTTATCCACTAAGAAATACACTATCACACCCACATGGTATGATAGAAAATGAAATGAAATGAAATGACAGGTCTAAAAGATGGGTTTGGAGCTAAACAAAATATAACCTTAAGTTGATTTATGATATGAGTATATTACATTTTTCTTTCAGAACAATTGTCAGATAAAATCTAGATTGTAAACTGTGACAATATTATATGAGATGTTAAATATATTAAATGCAGTAAGGTATTTAACCAGAATTCTTCCTCTTTTTTCACTTCAACAAGTCACAAGCAGAGATAAGATAATTTATATATAAAGATTTTTTGAAGGGTGGGTATTAAGTATATGTGGAGTTTTTTAAAAGCAGTATTTTCAGTTTTCAACTACATCATATTTATGGCTTCTGACATTGTTCATTATTGATAGCTACCTTTATTTGTTTCTGTAGCTATCAGACATGCAGTAGAGAAGTAAGAGAAATTGCTCTAGAACTATATTCTCCGAAAGCAAGTTAATTTTAGCAGGTAAGTAAATCTCTCTGCTCGAATACTTCATTTTAAATGCACAAGACTCTGGTGCAGATATAAAAGAACAGTGTAATAGAATAAAGTACATGTGTTTTCTATGTAAATCACAAAGACGGAAAACATTTTACTTCATGGCTTTAATGTCACAGGTCAAAGTCAAGAGCTTATTGCCAATTCAGAGAAAATTTTCTTTTCAATGACATATGGCATGACCTTCAACTTCTAGTAGTTGTAGAATGGTTAAGGTCAACTATTCCTACATTCAGAAAATCCAAACGATGTACATGACAAATGGTAGAGTCTATTGTAACTGATTTCTCGGGCAAACACAGTAAAATATTGCACTGTGGGATGAAAGGTTACTGACCTTGTGATATTATGTCTGACACTAATAATTATTTCCGAATTGAGCATTTGAAAGGATAGTCAATATTTTGTTTGTTAGACTTCTTCTAGTTTAAATGAACTGGAAGCCTCTGCCCCCTCCCTGTACTCCACTAAATGGAATATAACTGTTGGGATTTTATCAGTAATGACAAGTTTTAATGAAGAGCTAGATATTCTTCTTACTCTTCTTTCTGTACAGTTTTTCTGTCCTTTTGCTTCTGTTTTAATGAGAATTTTTTTTAACCTTACTCAATGGAAAAATAATATAAGTCCTCATGTAGAATTAAAATCTCAATGTTAATAGTTTACTCCACCATTTAGAAAGAGAAAAATAAATATTGAGCATCCATGCTTCATATATACTATACTATTTTTTTTAAATAAAAGCCTAAGTAGAAACTGATTTGGAAATGCTAACTGTATCTTATCTCTAAAATATACTCAGCTTCTTAGTTCTGTAATGCTGCCAATGGACTTTTAAAATTCTCTTCTCCCAAGTTGAGATGTTCTCATCTGTTTTATATTTCACAGCTCTCCTCCAGCAGTCCAAATGCTAATCAGTACTGCTACCCAGAGATTCTTCTCCAAGCATACTGGATTAAGTCTATTGTTCTGCTTTGCTATATGTTCCATTCATTATAGCATCTTGTCTATTCTGTGTTGTGAAGGCTTAGTACATCTAAGCACCAGATATGCATTCTTGTGCTGTTCTTTTTGTGTAAACCATGGTCCAAACTTTTATGCACTAGAAATGCATCAGAGATCACCATTTGATTTTAATTTAGGCATTCAGAGGTATGAACAGAAAGAAATATGACATAAATTAATTTGATTCCCAAATCCTCTGAATAGCAGGGATTATGAAAGACACATTCCCGAACCTATAATAATTATTGTACTTAGCTTCTCATTTCATTCTTCCCACGAATCTCATAGTTTAAACAACGTGATCTATGGAAGTAAACTTGAACTACTCAGAGAACTTCTATAACCTAGGAAAGATGGGTTCACTCTGAACCCGTTAATTTTCAGGCCACACCATGAAAGAATCCTAGGAACTGTAGTGCAAAAAACCACTTTGCTCAGATCTTATATTGGGCAAGATTTGTCTTTAGCCATTTCTGCTGTTATTGTTACTTTTCTTGTTTTTATATCTATTACCATGTTGGTAACTACTACTTTGCATATTACTGTTACTGTCTGTTAGTATTTCTATTATCCTAGAATTAACGTTACCAATGTCCTTGTTTTTGAAGCAACAAAGGAAAGATTTTTCTATTTGAAAATCTGCGATGATATAGCTCCATAATAGACTAAAGATTTCAAAATATGGGAGAAAATATCTTGAAAAACTTTGTAGCTAACTTTGACTTGAGAGCTACAAATAGTTAACATCACTAGCCAGATAGAGTGAAGTGTAGCATATTTATGACAGTACAGTATAAGCCAGGCCGAATTTACTTTTTCTCAGGATAGTGCACAAGAAAAAACTCAGAATGCATGGCTAAGAAGAGTAATCCAAGAACCGAAATGCCACAGGCAAGGGCACAATCAATTCTCACCACTTTTTAAAGATATGTCGTGGTGTGCCTTCAATCCGTTACAATATCATTTACCCTTATAGGATGGTGTGAGAAGTATCCTTCTCACCCAGAACCTTCTTGATTATAATTTACAATCCATTAGAAGGATTATAGCCAAAGTATGGAAAGAGGCCAAATGTCCATCAACAGATGAATGGATAAAGATGTTGTGTATATATATATATATATGTGGTGTATATATATATATATATATATATATATATATATATATATATATACATACAATGGAGTATTACTCAGCCATCAAAAAGAATGAAGTCTTGCCATTTGCAACAATGTGGATGGAACTAGAATATATTATGCTAAGCAAAATTAGTCTGAGAAACACAAATATTGTGTGACTTCACTCATATGTGGAATTTAAGATACAAAGCAGATGAACATAGGGAAGGGAAGCAAAATTAATATGAAAACAGAGAGACAAAACATGAGAGACTTAAATACAGAGAACAGACTGAGCATTGCTGAATGGGTTCAGGGTGGAAGGATGGGCTAAATGGGATAAGGGCATTAAGGAGGACATTCGTTGGGATGAGCATTGTGTGTTATATGTAGGAGATGAATTACTGGATTTTATTCTTGAAATCATTGTTGCACTATATGCTAACTAACTTGGATGTAAACTTAAAGAAAAGAAAAGAAAAGAAAAAGAAAAGAAGAATTGTCTTAAGTGATAAACAGGGACATTGATGATATCTGAGGCAGTTGGCATATAGGCAGCTGCCACGGGCTAGCTGCAGCACTCTCAGGTGTCCCTGGAAGATGAACGTTTCGGCACGATGTTGACTCGAGAGAGCAGCATGGCTTCTAGAACCAGGCAGGCATCTCTGCTCTGCTGATCTCAGTATCTTTATTTAAAGGCAGTGAGTGATATTACATCAGTGACAAGCCATTTTTAACAATTTTTCTTAGGTTGGCATATTTGTGAATCCCCCACACCTAGAAGGAGACAGTCTTATCTTAATTTAGGCAGTAACCATTTTTATGACTTTGTTCCAAGTTATAGATCACCCACTGTTTTTGAAGTAGAGTTAGGTAGCTTATAGCAGAGAAAATAACAAGATGTTTAAGAAGAGAGCAGGGTTGTTGTCGTAGCCTTCAGTAAACAGAGGGAGCATACATTATTGCCTTAAGACCTATGTTAATCATCTGTAGATAGATTAGGAGTCATTCTATCCATAATCTTTAACCATAATGGGGGAAGTGTAACTCACTTGGTAGAGACATATCTCTAATGCTTGTCTAAGTTCTTTTGTGAGTGAGTGAGTGGGCTCATACGGTAAGGGCTCATGTCTGTCTATCTTTTGTACAAATGGTAGTTCCTATGAAAGTATTTTGTTATTACATTTTTATTATGAGGGAGCATGGGGATAGGAATTGCAAAAGGATTCATGGGATGTAAACCTCAGGAAGGTTCTCAATATTTATTGTTGATCAGTGAAGGTATGTGTAGCTACTTTTGTTGGCTTCTGTTTGTGCTTTATCTATAAACAGTGCTCTTAACTTTTGGACTAAGCTAACCTCCAGAGAAGGTCCTAAAAGTCTCTTTACAACCTCTCCTTTCAGTCTGTTGAGTAACTACTGGGAGAAGATTTACAGCGATGTGCTCCGGGGGTTTTATGGTGGAGCTGAGGGGATATTTATCATAATGCAATACCTGCAGGGAAATCTAGTTTGGTTCACGGAGTCTTGGGGCCTAATGTCTACAAAAGTAACACTAATTTTTAGCTAACTCATAACTGCTATTTTGTATCATCAATTTGTGTAACCCATCCCTAAGAGGCAACTTTGAGGTTACTTCTGGCCAGATTATTCTCATTCAGATATTATCCATCAAGGCATCGCACTCCAGGTCCCCTTTTTCATATGCCATAAAACCAAAGGGCATTACATCTCTTGAGGCCAACCAGAGCAGTTCAAGAAGTCCAGGCCTGAAAGTTATTATTAGAAGGAGATAGTATTGGGTGCCAGTTGATTGGCAGGAGGCCTTGTAATGTCTGCCTTTTTCATGCAGTGAGGTGTCTCAACCTGTGAGCCCAAAATGGCTCCTGACAGGCAGCCATGACTATGTTGTCATTGTTTGAGACAAATAAGAGCTATTATCTTCTTGAGAGTAGAGGATTCAGTGACTAAAACATGGTCATATTAAAAAAAAAAGTAAAGAGCTTAAAAAGGTATGTTCTTCAACATTTTGTTCTACAACTAGCCTTGTGCATTCCCTCAATATCACATCAAAGAAAAAAAAAAGACCATACTGCTTTCCATGTTATAAGCATTATCGTATTAGGAGTGTAGTTTACATTCTGCATATTTCTGCATCTACCTTTGTATCTCTCAGAGTAGCTGAGTTTCAATTGCGTATTCAACACAAAGAAACACTAGAATGCTCTCATCTATATGATATCATCTGTACTTTGTGAATGCCTTACAAATAATTAGGTTTTTTTCTTTTCTTTTTCAACCAGACATTTGTGGATAGATCAGTTGCTGTGTTTTCCATGTGTTAATCGCCTAAAGAAGGCTCTAGACCTACTTGTGTGAAAGTAATGACCTATCTGATTGGAGCTTCTACTAGTGATGACAGGACTTTTAAATTTAGAAGGCCTGTCAAATTACATATAAGAAAATGAGACCCCCAAACTTTAAGTAATTGCTCATACATGATAAAGCAATCATTTGCCAATTCTGGAAATGACACCTGAAAAAGTTGATTCTTAGATGGGAACTCCAGCAGTCAGTGTATCACACTGCATTTTCAACCTCACTTGACCAAACTGTTTCCTATTTAATTAAGTTGTCTTAATATTTTTATTATTAAAATGAGGAAATGATTTTTGAGTTCTATTTTTAGGTCTGTGAGGAATACCATAAATTATTTTTATCTCCACTTCTAAGATTGATAATCTGAGTCTTAAGGAGATTTTCCAGGGCATATTATTTATCAGTTTTTACAGTATGAATTTCATAGGGGAATATAAACTTTTCTTAACTTCCATTATCATACCACTAGCAATGAAACTGGTTGAAGAGAGAAATAATTATGCAAGTTAATAAAAAAGAGTAATATCAGAATTTGTATAGATCCTAGGTGTCCTGATTGTTTCTTGGACTCTATACTCCAGGATTGGTCTAATGCTACAAGGAGAGCATCAAAGCCTTGGCCAAATTCAATGCACATGAATTGCATCTATGTAGCGGTTAGTCAGAAAGAAGAAGTAAAATCCAAGGATGTGGCAATATATTGTCTTTCCACTTGAATTAATCATTTTCAGAAAATAAGACTAAAAGTACAGTTAAGAGGCAACAAGGGCAAAAGGGAGATTTACTGCCAATGGAAATGGACTAGTAATTCTTTACTCATCCTCATAAAAACCATGTAGTGCAGCAGGAGGAAGAAATTAAAGGAGCATTTAGAAGGCCAGTGGCAATGGTATATCACTGTAAAGAAGAAAGAGTGAGAGCGTATTAGGTGAACCGTAGCACCAAGGAGAGAGAAGTAGGTGTCCACTGTCCTCCTCTGATCTTGTATTATTCATCACAGGGAACTTGTCCACATAATAGAAAGTTTCTCCTTGCAGGGAGAGAGAAATATTTTGAAAGAGACACACAAAATCTTTTGTGTGTAATTCTTTATGCATATGTAAAAATATATCTCTGTTGCCAAGATCAGAAGAGGAACCATATCATTTGCTAAAATCTTTAAATATTTGTTGACAGTGGAATTGACAACAGGCATAACTGATGTAGGCGAAAACAACTATTTTTGTTGTAACTTTTGAAAGATAAATCGTTTTAAAAAATATTTTAATTTAAGTAGATATTTTAACTTTTCTAAAATGCTTTCAGGTCCTTTATCTCATTCATATATTTGTTTACAGATATTTGTTAAGTGTCTGCTGTGTGCTGGGCTCAGTTCTAGATGCTGGTGATACGCTGGTTAGTTAGACGCAATTTACCCCTGTCCCTGGAAGCTTATGTTCTCCTGGTAGAAAGACAAACAGTAAACAAGTAAACAAGCTATTTATGGAGAGTGATAAAAAAAAACTAAAATGAAATTGGTGAGAGGATGAGTTTCTATAGGGCTCAATTAAGTAGAGTAGTATTGGAGGGTCACTGTACTGAGGGGACTCTAGAGAGAGAAGGACCCAGCCAAGGGAAGGTTATTATTAGTTTCTTTTAAGAATTCTGAGAGGTATTTTGACCCTGTGTTAATGTACGTATTTTATAAAATAGGACAGTGACGCACGGAATAAATGAACACCCAAGGGAGCACAGTGCATTGTCGCATAGCTGAGTCCAAGCCTCCTTATTGTTAGGCTAACACCGTTTTTCTATATAAAAAATAAAGGACAAATTAAGATATATATATGGATTGATAAAACAAATGGAAAATGAAGACACTGTCTATTCTGGAGTGATACATGTTTTTCTCACTCACTATAACTGGGTTTGTTTTCTCTTCCTTGTTTTAATGAAGCTTATATCTATTTGTGTATGATGAGTCTGCGGTTTAGAATACTAGTTTTTAGATTAAAAAGAATAACTTCTAGCAAACTCAAATTAATAATTATGTGTATTTAAAAGTACATATTTTACCAATAAAGAGAGGGATTTCAAACTAGAATTATATTAGCAGAAACTCAAATTAGATACTCATACATCTTTGTTCAAAGCATTGAGTGTGCCCATTATCTAATCTATATTTTGAAAATCCCACACAAAAGGCGCAATTGCCAGATACTCAGTTTCCCCAGCAAACCTCTTCTTGTTTTCTGGGCCAAGTAGATATATCATGGCAGATTCTGAATTAGGAACTAGTAAACCGGAGAGCACGGTGAGAATCCATTTTTATGGTAGATGGCCTAGGGCCAAGAACATTCATTTTACGGGAGCAGCAACAGAGCCAGGGCTGTGGTCTTGCGGAGTGCCCAGTGCTAGTCACAGTCTAGTGCGAGGGGCAGCATTTGGTGTTTGGTCAGCAGCAGTATTCTCGTAGGTTGGTTTTGGGGTATGGTTTTGGGGTATGGTTTTGGTCGCCACCCTGTATCTTGCCTAGCTTTTTTTAGGTTTGCCCACTTCTGAATCTGCTAATCAGACTGTCCAATAATTCTCTGAGCAAACCAATATACTATCAGTGATGTCTTCTTTGGTTTAATACCTCAGAGGTAAAGTCTGTTGAGACATTAAAATCATGTCTAGATACAATTCCTATAAATGAAAATAATATTTTTATAGATATCAGTTTTGTTAGAAATTTCAAGTGGGAGATAGGGCAGGAGGAGACAGATATATGAAGTTAAAAAAAAATACCCTCAGGTAATTTTGGCAAATTCTGCCCCTGTTGAGAACCTCTGGATAAGATACTTTTTCATTGTTTTAAAGGTCACACAAATAATTATTAATTCATTGAGTTCTGAGGCAGAAACCTGGGTGGTGGGGAGTCAAGGGAATGTTGGGTTCAATCTTAGCTTTGTGGGCACAAGATCCTGAGCATTATAGAAATGCATTTTGAGAACACTTTGAGGGAGCTGGAGATTGAGATATATATTATATATATATTACATATACATATACATAAAAGCAATCTCAGTTACAAATAAATGTTAAATATATATAAAAACAAGTATAAAATATTTTTTAAAAGTTCAGAAACATGTCTATAGTATATGTTTTGTAAAAATATATTGAACATAATGAGAGGTGATTTCTTTAACTATTGTCTCTAAATGAAAGTACCAGTTTTTCAGGTAGTTTTGATCTCGATAATTCCATCTTAAATTTTCTTTTCAAAAGTTTATTTATTTATTTTGAAAGAGAGACAGGGCATGAGGAGGGGAAAGACACAGAGAGAGAGGGAGAGAGAGAAACCCAAGCAGGCTCTACCCTGTTAGCTAGGAGCCCAACGTGGGACTCCATCTCACGAACCATGAGATCATGACCTGAGTCAAAATCAATAGTTGGACGCTTAACTGACTGAGCCACCCAGGTGCCCCTCTATAATTCAGAGTCTTATGTTTGAGTAAAATAATAAAGCCTTTTAGTACACAAAGGTAACAAAAACAACAAAAAGGTAACGAAAGTAAACAAGTATCCCCACCCCCTGACATACACACCTTAAAAAAAGAGAGAGAGAAAAAAAGAATTCACTAGTCATATCCCACATGGTTAAAAGCCCAAACTTACAAGTGTATGAAATAAATAGAATAAAGAAAGTGACAAAGTGTGAAGATGGCTTATATTTAACAATTTTCTACTTAAGAAAGGTGGTAGTTTTGGAGGTGTGAACAGTGTTAGAGAAAAATTCATATGGGAGCAAATAATTGAAAATCACATCTTGAACTAAATGCAAGAGTTTGCATGCACTAAAGTTCATAAAAGCCCTGGGAAAGAGTGCTCTGTATATGGATTTTATGTTTTGAAACCATCTAAACATGCTAAACACAAAACGAATTAACAAATATGCATTGCCATTTCTACAGAACAGCATCAGATAGAACGTTTTTTGCTTTATCTGCTCACTATAATTATGACATCACACGGTATAGGATTTTACTTAAAGGCACTAACAGGTAATTAACTCTCTGAACACCTCCATAGACCGAGATAATAGTTTTGTCCTTAATGGATGACTCTGTTCCTTATGTAGGAAAAATTATGTATTTAGAAGACACTGCAGTTTGCCATTTCTACCCTATCACTATTTCTTGTTTATTTCTATATATTCTTGGTCCTGGGTGATAATCACTTCCTATTCAGTATATTAACCCCCATACTTTAAGATTCTAGCCTAAAGCACAGGTGTAAATGAAACCTTATTAAAAAAATCATAATATTCAGGGGTCTGGTTAAAATGTACTCATAATTCATTATAAATTTAAGCATTTCTTCTCTTCAGCAGATTTGAGGTTCAAATAAATACAGAAAGCACTCGACAGATATCAGAGGTTAAATGTAATTAATATCCTCCTCTGACCCGCAGGTCAAAGACTAGATTTGCATTACACTGGCTAATAATTTAGATTAACAAAGTTTTATCTGCTAAGCAGCAGGGAATCTATCAGAATACCATAAAGAACTAGAAGGCGTTATATGGCATCAAAGGTATATCGGTTGAATGTCCTGTTTCCAGTCCTAAGAATAGTGAAGAAGCTTCTGATTAATCTCATGGCTACTCTATAACAGAACACACTTGGACTTGTTCCCAGATGGTGATTCTCCACAAGCACCAGTGTTAAGCCAATGCAGCCATAGGAAGAGAGGGAGTACCAAGGAAACTGTTCTATGATCCATACTTACGGAATTCTTTTCTCAAGTAATGATCCCATTTCTCAATGACTTAACATTCATATTTTAAACAGATATTGTTTCATTTGTCTAGGTAGAAATTTCATTAATATAAATTTACCTTTATTAATAAGTCCCAGGCTTGATCCAATTCTGCAAGGGATCACGCTCAGAGAAAGGATGTGTGACTGGAAGTAATTTAAAAAAAGAAGTTCTGACCTTAATTTATCTCTTTCAAAAAAACCTTAAAGTAGACCCGATTCAAAACACTCAACAATGGTTCTTTTTTAAAAAAAAATAATTTATTTTCAAATTGGTTTCCATGTAACACCCAGTGTTCATCCCAACAAGTGCCCTCTTTAATGCCCGTCACCCACTCTCCCCCCTCCTTCACCCCCATCACCCTCAGTTTCTTCTTAGTCTTTGAGAGTCTCTTATGTTTTGTCTCCCTCCCTCTCTGTGTCTTTTTTTCCTTTCCCCTCTTCCCCTCCCCCATGGCTTTTGCTAAGTCTCTCAAAATCCACCTATGCAGGGAAACATATAGTATCTGTCTTTTTCTGACTGACTTATTTCACTTAACATAATACCCTCCAGTTCCATCCATGTTGCTACACATGGCCAGATTTCATTTTTTCTCATTGCCACGTAGCATTTCATTGTATATATGTGCCACATCTTCTTTATCCATTTGTCAGTTGATGGGCACTTGGTCTCTTTCCATGATTTGGCTATTGTCGAAAGTGCTGCTATGAACATTGGGGCACACGTGCCCCTATGCATCAGCAATCCTGTGTCTCTTGGGTAGATTCCTAGCAGTGCTATTGCTGGGTCAAAGGGTAGCTCTATTTTCATTTTTTTGAGGAACCTCCATGCTGTTTTCCAGAGTGGCTGCACTTGTTTGCATGACCACCAACAGTGTAGGAGGGTGCCTGCTTCTCCACATCCCCGCCAGCATCTATAGTTTCCTGATTTCTTCATTTTAGCCACTCTAACCGGTGTGAGGTAGTATCTCAGTGTGGTTTTGATTTGTATTTTCCTGATGATGAGTGACTTTGAGCATTGTTTGATGTGTCTCTTGGCCATCTGGATGTCCTCTTTGGAGAAGTGTCTATTCATATCTTCCGCCCATTTCTTCACTGGATTATTGGTTTTTTGGGTGTGGAGTTTGGTAAGTTCTTTATAGATTTTAGATACTAGTCCTTTATCCGATAAGTCCTTTGCAATTATCCTTTCCCATTTCGTCGGTTGTCTATTAGTTTTGTTGGTTGTTTCCTTTGCCGTGCAGAAGCTTTTTATCTTGATGAGGTCCCAATAGTTCATTTTTGCTTTTAATTCCCTCACCTTTGGAGATGTGTCGCATAGGAAATTGCTGTGGCTCAGGTCAAAGAGGTTTTTTCCTGCATTCTCCTCTAGGATTTTGATGGTTTCCTGTCTCACATTCAGGTCCTTCATCCATTTAGAGTTTATTTTTGTGAGTGGTGTAAGGAAGTGGTCTAGTTTCATTCTTTTGCATGTTGCTGTCCAGTTCTCCCATTGGATACATTTTCCCGCTTTGTCAAAGATTAGTTGGCCATATGCTTGTGGATCCATTTCTGTGTTCTCTATTCTATTCCATTGGTCTATGTTTCTGTTCTTGTGCCAATACCATGCTGTCTTGATGACTACCGCTTTGTAGTAGAGGTTAAAATCTGGGATTGTGATGCCCCGACTTTGGTTTCATTCTTCAGAATTACTTAGGCTATTCGGGGTCTTTTGTGGTTCCATACAAATTTTAGGATTGTTTGCTCAAGCTTTGAGAAGAATGCTGGTGCAATTTTGATTGAGACCGCATTTTGCATCGAATGTGTAGATTGCTTTGAGTAGTATTGCCATTTTAACAATATTTACTCTTCCAATCCATGATCATGGGATGTTTTCCCATTTCCTTGTGTCTTCCTCAATTTCCTTCATAAGTTTTTTTTTTAATAGTTTTCTGTGTAGAGATATTTTACATCTTTAGTTAGGTTTATTCCTAGGTATTTGATGGTTTTTGGTGCAATTGTGAATGGGATTTGCTTCTTTATTTCTCCTTCTATTGCTTCGTTGTTGGTGTAAAGGAATGCAACTGATTTCTGTATGTTGATTTTGTATCCTGCAACTTTGCCAAATTCACGGATCAGTTCTAGTATGTTTTTGGTGGATTCTGTTGGGTTTTCCATGTAAGGTGTCATGTCGTCTGCAAAAAGTGAAAGTTTGACTTCATCCTATCCTGATGCCTTTTATTTTGCTTTCTTGTCTGATTGCTGATGCTAGGACCTCCAACACTATGTTAAATAGCAGTGGTGAGAGTGGATATCCCTGTCGTGTTCCTGATCTCAGGGGGAAGCCTCTCAGTTTTTCCCCATTGAGGATGATGCTAGCTGTGGGCTCTTCATAAATGGCTTTTATGATGCCTAAGTATGTTCCTTCTATATTGACTTTCTCGAGAGTTTTTATTAAGAAGGGATGCTATATTTTGTCAAATGCTTTTTCTGCATCAATCGACAGGATCATATGGTTCTTATCTTTTCTTTTGTTAATGTGATGTATCACGTTGATTGATTTGCGAATGTTGAACCATCCCTGCAACCCAGGAATGAATCCTACTTGATCGTGGTGGATATTTCTTTTTATATACTGTTGGATTCGATTTGCTAATATCTTGTTAAGATTTTTACATCCCTTGTTCATCAAGGATATTGGCCTGTAGTTCTCTTTTTCTGCTGGGTTTCTATCTGGTTTGGGAATCAAAGTGATGCTCACTCACTTCATAGAATGAGTCTGGGAGTTTTCCTTCCATCTCAATTTTTTGGAACAGCTTGAGGAGGATAGGTACTAACTCTGTTTTAAATGTCTGGTAAAATTCCGCAGGGAAGTCATCTGGCTCTGGACTTTTATTTGCTGGGAGATTTTTGATAACTGATTCAATTTCTTCACTAGTTATGGGTTTGTTCAAGTTTTCTATTTCTTCTCGTTTGAGTTTTGGTAGCATATAGCTGTTTAGGAATTTGTCTATTTATTTCCAGGTTGTTCAATTTGATGGCATATAGATTTTCATAATATTCTCTGATGATTGCTTTTATTTCTGAGGGATTGGTTGTAATCACTCCATTTTCGTTCGTGATTATATTGATTTGGGTTCTCTCTCTTTTCTTTTTGGGGAGACTGGCTAGAGGTTTATCATTTGTTTATTGTTTTAAGGAAACAACTCTTGGTTTCATTGATATGTTCCACTACTTTTTCTGTTTCCATATGATTAATTTGTGCCCTAATCTTTGTTATTTCTCTCTTTCTGCTGGGTTTGGGTTGTCTTAGCCGTTTGCTTCTAGTGCTGTTAGAATTTGTGTTAGGAATTTTTCTTGTTTCTTGAGATGGGCCTGAGTTGCAATATATTTCCCTCTCAGGACTGTCTTTGCTGCATCCCAAAGCGTTTGGATTGTTGTATTTTCATTTTCATTCGATTCCATGTACTTTTTAATTTCGTCTCTGATTGCTTGGTTGACCCATTCGTCTTTTATTAGATTGTTCATTAGCCTCCATGTTTGCGGGGATTTTCCAGACTTTTTCCTGTGGTTAATTTCAAGTTTCAAAGCATTGTGGTCTGAAAGTGTGCATGGTATAATCTCAATTTTTTTATATTTATTGAGCACTTCCTTGTGCCCCAAAATATGGTCTATCTTGGAAAATGCACCATGTGCATTTGAGAAGAATGTAAATTCCTTTGCTCCTGGATGAAGCGACCTGAACAAATCTGTAGGCTCATCTGTTCCAATGTGTAATTCAGGTCCATTGTTTCTATGGCGATTCTCTGTTTAGTGGATTTATCCAGTGCTGTGTGTGGGGTATTAAGGTCCCCTGCAACTAGCACATTTTTATCAATAAGATTGCTTACATTTGTAATTAGTTGCTTTACAAATTTGGGTGCCCCAGAATTTGGCGCATAGATATTTATAATTGTTAGCTCTTCCTGCTGGATAGTCCCTGTGATTATTATATAATGCCCTTCTTCATCTCTATTACATCTTTTACTTTAAAGTCCAGTTTGTCCGATATAAGTGTGGCTACTCCAGCTTTCTTCTGAGTTCCCGTAGCATGGTAGATAGTTCTCCCACCCCTCACTTTCAGTCTGAAGGTGTCCTCAGGTTTAAAATGGGTCTCTTGAAGACAGCAGATAGATGGGTCTTGTTTTTTAATCCATTCTGTTACCCTATGTCTTTTAATTGGAGCGTTTAGTCCGTTCACATTCAGCGTTGATATTGAAAAATATGGGTTTAGAGTCACTGTGTTATTTGTAGGTTTCATGCTTGTAAGGATGTCTCTGGTGCTCTATGTTCCTTGCTACCTTTCCTTCATAGAGTCCCCCTCAGGATCTCTTGTAAGATTGGTTTATTTGTGATGTACTCCTTCAGTTTTTGTTTGTTTGGGAAGACTTTTATCTCTCCATCCTTTATCTGGCTGGGTAAAGGATTCTTGGTTGCATGTCCTTCCTGTTCATCACTTTGACGATTCCCTGCCATTCCTTTCTGGCTTGCCAAGTTTCTGTGGATAAGTCCGCCACTACCCTAATGTGTCTGCCTTTGTAATTCAAGGCCCGTTTATCCCTAAGTGCTTTCAGGATTCTCTCTTTGTCTTTGTATTTTCCCAGCTTCACTATGATGTGTCGTGCTGAGGGTCTATTCAGGTTATGTCTGAGTGGAGTTCTCTGTGCCTCTTGGACTTCAATGCCCATTTCCTTCTTCATGTTGGGGAAGTTCTCAGCGATGATTTGTTCAAGTACCCCTTTGACTCCTTTCTCTCTCTCTTCTTCCTCTGGAATTCCTATAATACGGATGTTATTCCGTTTGATTGCATTGCTCAGTTCTTGAATTCTCCTTTCCTGTTCCTGAATCAGTTTCTCTCTCTTTTTCTCTGCTTCCTCCTTTTCTGTAATTTTATCTTCTAATTCCCCTATTCTTCTCTACCTCTTCAATCCGTGCTGTGGCCGCCTCCAATTTGTTTTTCATCTCATTTAAAGCATTTTTTAATTCCTCTGGTCTGTTTTTTAGGACCTTGATCTCTGCCTCTAGGGTCCCCCTGCTTTCTTCTATGCTTTTTTCAAGCTCAGCGAGTATTTTTATGTTTATCATTCTATATTCTTGTTCTTTTAAGTTTATTATGTCTGCTTTCATCATTTCTTGTGCTGTCACTATTTCCTGTACAGTCTTTGAGGGGAGTTCTTCCATGTAGTCATTTTGGCTAGGTGTGTATTGGTTTATTTCCTAGTTCTCCCTGGAAAGGAAAAGGATCAGACCGACAAACAGGAAACACAAACTGACAACCATACTGACCAATAGTACAGACAAACAAATCACAACATAAAAAAGACTAACAAACGACACTCTGGAGGCATGTGACCTGACGTACTAGCTACATGTTAATGATAGAGTGTGTGGTCTGCTGATGGTAGTGCATACATAGAGTAGTGACACGTGTTGGGAGAAGAAGAAATTGAACTGTGACAAATTAGAGAGATTAGAAGACTTGATCCAGCAAGAGAGAAAACAAAATAAGGAAGGGTGTAAGGAAAGAGAAATGAAGTTAGATATTGCCCAGATGCACTGTGTGGTCTGACTGTTCCATAGAGAGATAGGAAATTAAAGAGGGCCATGTAGAACATGCATTGAAAGAGTGGGTTAGATGTCTGTTTAAGCAAGCCAAAACCCCCAGGTGACTGGTTTAGAGATGGGGAGAGATAGGAAGGAGAAGAGGGAGAATATATCTAAAACCGAAGAAATGACCTAGAATTAATCCAGGCAATGCTGCAGTATTTGTGTCTCCGCGGCTACCACTCCTGCAGAAGGGTGTCTCCCATATGAGGAGAGGCGTGGCCTGGTGTGGGTGGGTCCCACCTCCACCGCTGGGGGATGGAGTCCTAGGGTTTGGCTTTGTGGGAATATGCGACCACAAGGCGCCCTTCCAGCTCCGACAGTCTCAGATCACTCTTCAGTTTCCGTCCTCAACTCTATCCAGGTTACCAGCACAGCTCAATTTGCTGGGTAGAAGCAAACCCCAGGCTCATCTGAGTTCCTTTAACTCCCTCTGCTGCCACACCTTATGTAAATTGAGTCTCTGACTCAGCTCAGGTGCGACCACAATGGCGTCCCCTAGCCTCTCTTCACGGACCAGGGGTCTCAGAACACTCCTCTGTGTCCATCCTCAACTTGGTCAGGGTTGCAGGGGCAGTATGACCTGCTGGGTGGTTGCGAGCCCCTTGCACGGCCAGTTTTCCCTATTTAAATTGTGTCCCTGACTCAGCACCGATCCAGTGATGGCACGGCGCCTCTCTGTGTCATGGGCTGGGACAGCATCGCTGGCTCTGGAGTGAATAAAGTTCCAGTAGCTCCCCAGTGTGCGATGGACCTTCTCTCCAAAAAGCCTTGCGGATAGGGAATGGATGATAAGCTCCCTCTCCGGCCTGGTTCAAGGTACTTTCCCTGTGTGTCTCTTTCTCTCCCCTTGTGTTTTGGAGGAAGGGGCCCAGGGCCCGGGGCCCACTCCCCTCAGTCCACACCTCCACGACTCTCTTTCTTTCTCCCAGATTGCACTCACTAAGTCTCCCAGGATTTTCTGGATTTCGCATTCTCTTCCCTGTAGCCTCCAACTCCTCTTCCTGCAGATCTCTGGGATTGAGAGTTCCTTGGTTTTGGGTCCTTCTTAGTTTAAAAGACACCGGAGAGCAGCAGGTCCTCCTACTCCTCCGCCATGTTGGCCGCCTTCCCAACCTACAGTGGTTCTTATAGATGCCTGGTGTCCTCTCCTAAAGTTCTCAAACTCCTCACTTTCCAAGTCCCACCCAAATTCTCTCCAACTCAGACTTGAAAAACTGTTTTCTTCTCTCTTCTGTCCTGCCTTCTTCCTCTCTCAGGCTCTTACTATTTTATCAACTTCATCTGTGTATAGACTTTATCTCCCTTCTTCCTAGTTATCCATTTCTACCTCTGAAGGCTTCAGAACCTTGTTTGGCTGAGACATTCCCTTCTCAGAAGGTGAAGGATGGGAGGGAAACTTGACTGAACAGGGTGAACACTGGTGTGGAATGGAAGTGGAAGCAGGGAAGAGAAGGCTGAGAAAAACTGTGGATAATAAAAATAATAATTTTTTTTACCCTATTGTCCCCCAAATGTATGTGATGATGTCAAACAGGTTAAAGATGTATTGATTTTTTTGATTCTTTTAATATTTTTCACCTACCATTTTATAGGCAATTTTGCTGTTCTATTTTCACTATGGTATAAATTATAACTTTGTTTTCAATTCATAATTTTTATAAAATTACAACTTTTACTTTCCATTTCCATTTATCTTCCAACTCCTTGAAGTCTGAACAGTAAAATGACATTACATGGAATCCAAAGGTCTCTGATATTTTTTAAATGTTTACTTATTTTGGGAGAGAGAAGAGGGGAGCATGTGTGAGTGAGTGGGGAAGAGGTAAAGAGAGAGGGAGAGAGATTATTCCAAGCAGGCTCCATGCTGTCAGCACAGAGGACTATGCATGGGCCTCTATCTTGCAAACGATGAGATCATGACCTGAGCGGAGATCAAGAGTATGTGTATGTGTATATATATGAGTCTCTTTATCCATTTATCTTTTGATAAAAAGTGTTTATGGACACTTGGGCTGTTTCCATAATTTGGCTATTGTAAATAATGCAATAAACAGTGATTCATGTATTCCTTTGAATTAGTGTTTTTGTATATTTTGGGTAAATAGCCCCTAATGTGATTATTACTCAAAGGATAGTTTTATTTTTAACTTTTTGAGGAAACTCATACTGTTTTCTATAGTGGCTGTACCAGTTTTCATTTTCACCAACAGTGCACGAGGGTTCCTTTTTCTCTACATCCTTGCCAACAGTTGTTGTTCCTTGGGTTTTTAGTTTCAGCCATTCTGACAGGTATGGGGTAACATCTCATTATAGTTTGTTTATTTTGAGAGAGCATGTAAGCAGTGGAGGGGCAGAGAGAGAATCTGAAGCAGTCTTTGCACTGTCAGTGCAGAGCCCGATGTAGAACTCAGTCTCACGAACTGTGAGATCATGACCTAAGCCAAGATCAAGAGTCCGACACTTAACTGACTGAGCCACCCAGTTGCCCCATATGTTGTTGTAGTTTTGATTTGCATTTCCTTGATGATGAGTGATGTTGAATATCTTTTCATGTATCTGTTGGCCATCTGATATCTTCTTTGGAAAAGTGTCTGTTTATGTTTTCTGCCCATTTTTAATTGGGTTATTTGTTTTTGAGTGTTGAGTTTTATAAGTTCTTTATATGTTTTGGATACCAATCTTTTATTGGATATGTCGTTTGCAAATGTCTTCTCCCATTCAGTAGGTTGTCTTTTTTTAATTTTTTTACTGTTTATTATTTTTGAGAGACAGAGAGAAAGCATGGGAGGGATAGAGAGAGAGGGAAACACAGAATCTGAAACAGGCTCTAGGTTCTGCACTGTCAGCACAGAGCTGGATGTGGGGCTCGAACCCAAGAACCATGAGATCATGACCTGAGCTGAAGTCAGATGCCTAACCAATTGAACCACCCAGGTGCCCCTCAGTAGGTTGTCTTTTAATTTTGTTGATTGTTTCTTTTGCTGGACAGAAATTTTTTGTTTTGATTTAGACTTAGGAAATATATCTAGAAAAATATTTCTATGGCCAATGTCTGAGAAATTACTGCCTGTGTTCTCTTCTAGGACTCTTATGGTTTCAGGTCTCACAATTAGGTCTTTAATCCATTTAGAGCTAGGTTTTGTCTATGGCGAAATAAAAGTAGTCCAGTTTCATTCTTATGCACATTAATGTCCAATTTTCCTGACACCGTTTGTTGAAGAGACTGTTCTTTTCCCATTGTATATTATTTCCTACTTTGTTGAAGATTAATTGACCATATAGTTGTGGGTTTATTTCTGGGTTCTTTTATGTTCTATTGATCTATTGGGTCTGTATTTTTGTGCCATACTGTTTTGATTACTACAGGTTTTTGATATAACTTTAAGACTAGAATTGTAATGCCTTCAGTTTTGCTTTTCTTTTTCAAGATTGTTTTGGCTATTCAGGGTCTTTTGTGGTTCCATACAAATTTTAGAGTTGTTTGTTCTCATCCTGTGAAAAATGCTATTGGTATTTTGATAGTGATTGCATTAAATCTGTAGATTGCTTTGGGTAGTATAGACATTTTAATAATATTTGTTCTTTTCATACATGAACATGAAATGTCTTTCAATTTCCTTGTGTTATCTCTAATTTCTTTTATCAGTATTTTACAATTTTCAGAGTACAGGTCTTTTGCCTCTTCAATTAAGTTCATTTTTAGGTAGTTTATTATTTTAGGTGTAATTGTAAATGGGATTCTTTCTTAATTTCTCTTTCTGCTTCTTCATTATTATATATAGAAATGCAACAGATCTCTGCACATTGAGTTTTTTTTATCCTGCAACTTTACTAAATTAATTTATCAGTTCTAGTAGGTTTTTGGTGGAATCTTTTGCCTTTTCTATATATCATGTCATCTGCATATGGTACAAGTTTTACTCCTTCCTTACCAATCTGGATACCTTTTATTTCTTTTTCTTTTCTGGTTGCTGTGGCTTCAACTTTCAGTACTATGTTGAATAAAAGTGGTCAGAGTGGACATCCTTGTCTTGTTCCTGACCTTAGTGGAAATGATCTCAACTTTTCCCCATTGAGTATGGTGTTTGCTGTGGGTTTTTCATATAAGGCCTTTATTATGTTGAGATATGTTCCATCTAGACCCAGCTTGTGGAGGCTTTTTATAATGAATGAATGTTCTTTGTCAAATGCTTTTACTGCATCTCTTGAAATGGTCATATAGTTTTTATCCTTTCTCTTATTGATGTGATTACCATGCTGATTGATTTGCAAATATCGAACCACTCTTATATCCTGGGAATAAATGCCACTTTCTCACGGTGACTGATTAATGTACTGTTGGATTCAGTTTGCTGGTATTTTGTTGATGAATTTTGCATCTAGGTTTTGGCTCATAGTTCTCCTTTTTTGTGCTCTCTTAATCTGGTTTTGGTATCAGGGTAGTGCTGACTTCATAGGATGAATTTGGAACTTTCCTTCCTCTTCTATTTTTTGGAATAGTTTGAGAAGAATTGGTATTAACTCCTCTTTAAATGTTTGATAGAATTCACTTGTGAAGCTTTCTGGTCCTGGACTTCTGTTTTTTGGGAGGTTTTTGATAAACTAATTCAATTTCATTACTGTTTATCAGTGTGTTCAAATTTTCTATTTTTTCTTGTTTCAGTTTTGGGAGATTACATGTTTCTAAGAATTTGCCCATTTCTTCTCAGTTGTCCCTTTTGTTAACATATAATTTTTCATAATATTCTCTTTTAATTATCTGTATTTCTGTTGTGTTGTGATTGTTATTTCTATTTCCCCTCTTTCTTTTGTGATTTCGTTTACTTCAGTGCTTTCTCTTTGTCTTTCTCTCCCTCTGTCTTTTTCTTTCTTGATTAGTCTGTCTAGAGGTTTACCAATTGTGTTGATCTTTCCAAAGAAACAGCTTCTGGTTTCTTTGATCTCTACTATTGTTTTTTTAGTATTTGTATCATTTATTTCTGCTCTAATGTTTATTATTTCCTTCCTTCTGTTGTTTTGGGGTTTTGTTTGTTTTCATTTTTCTAGCTTTTTTGGGTGTAAAGTTAGGTTGTTTATTTGAGATTTTTCTTCTTGAGGTAGCCCTGTATTGCTATTAAATTCCTTCCTAAACCCCTTTTGCTGCCTCCCAAAGATTTTGCAGTGTTGTGTTTTCATTTTTATTCATTTCCATGTAATTTTTGATTTCATCTTTGATCTGGTTGACCTATTTATTGTTTAGTAGCCTGTTTTTTACCTTCCATGTACTTGTGCTTTTCCAGATTTTTTCTTATGGTTGATTACCAGTTTCATAGCATTGTGATCAGAAAGATGCATGGTATGACTTCATTCTTTTTGAACTTGTTGAGACTTGTTTTTTGGCCTGATATATGATCTATTCTGGAGAATGTTCCATGCACACTTGAGAAGAATGTGTATTCTACTGTTTTAGAGTGGAATGTTCTGAATATACCTGTTAAATCCGTCTAGTCTAATGGATCATTCAGAGCCACTATTTCCTTGTTGATTATCATTTTGAATATCTGTCTATTGATGTAAGTGGGGTGTTAAAGTCCCCTGGCATTATTATATTACTGTCAATTAGTACCTTTATGTTTGTTATTGTTTTATGTATTTACAATTGTTATGCCTTCTTGTTGGATTGTCCCTTTTATTATTGTATAGCAGCCCTCTTTGTCTCTTTTATAGTCTTTGCTTTAAAGTCTTATTGTCCAATATAAGGATTGCTACCCCAGCTATCTTTTGAAATTTGTTTACATAATAAATATCTCCACCCCTCACTTTCAATCTTCAGATGTCTATCTGAAATAAATTTCTTGTAGGCAACATATAGATGGGTCATGTTTTTTATTTACTCTGTCACCCACTGTCTTTTGATAGGAGCATTTCATTCATTCACATTCAAAGTGATTACTGATAGATATGTATTTATTGCCATTTTATTACTTCTTTTGTGGTTTTTCTTGTAGATTTTCTCTGATCCTTTCTTCTCTTGCTCTCTTTCATGGTTTTTTGGTTTTATTTCTTGATATACTTGGATTTCTTTCTCTTTATTGTTTGCGTATCTATTACTGGTTTTGATTCGTGGTTACCATTCGGTTTGTATATAACATCTTTGGCATATAGCCATGGTGAAGTTGTTGGTCACTGAAGTTTGAACCCATTATTTACTGCTTTCCCTGAACATTTAGATATAAGGTAACATATTTTACATCCTTTTATTTTTTGAATCCCTTGACTGATTTTTACAGATATACTTCTTTTTTATTGCTTTTGTGTTTCCCACCTTTGTACTGTCATTTATGGCCTTTCCTTTCCACTCACTGAGTCCCCTTTAATATTTCTTGGTTTAGTAGTCATGAATTCCTTTAGTTTTTCTTTGTCTGAGAAATTCTCTCTCTCTCTCTCTGTCTCTTTCTCTCTCACTCACTTTCTCCTCCTTCTATTCTGAACGATAGCCTTGCTGAATAGAGTATTCTTGGCTTTAGATTTTTCCCTTTTAGGACTTTAAATATATGATGACTCTCCCTTCTAGCCTGCAAATTTTCTGCTGAAAAATCTCTGATAGCCTTATGGGGTTTCCCCTTGTAACTAACTGTCTTATTTCTCTTTTTTTAATCACTACTTTTTTTTTTTTCCTTTTTAATTACTATGTGTTTTAGTGTGGACTTCCCTAGGGTGATTTTTTTGGGGGGGATCTCTGCCTCCTGGATCTGGATATCTGTTTTCTTCCCCAGATTAGGGAAATTTTTATTTATTATTTCTTCTAGTAAAATTTCTGCCCCCTTATCTCTCTTTTCTTCTTCTGGGATCCCTATAATATCAATGTTATTAACTGTATGGAGTCATTGAGTTCCCTAAATCTATTCTGATTTTGCATACTTTTTTTCCTCTTCTCTGCTCAGCTTGATTACTTTCAATTACCCTGTCTTCCAGGTCATTAATTTATTCCTCTGTTTCCTCTAGCCTGCTACTTATTCTATCAACTATATTTTTAATTTCACTTATTATGTTCTTCATCTCTGATTGTTTCTTTATCTCTTTGTTAAGAGTCTCACTGATGTCCTCCACTCTTTTAGCTTTATTACCTCCAAGTCCATTAGCTTTATTATCATTACTTTAAATTCTCTATCAGGAATACTACTTACATACACTTTGCTTACATATTTACTATGGTTTTTTCTATTCTTTCATTTGGTTCATTCTCCTGTCTCCTCATTTTGTCTTACTCTGTCTGTTTCCCTGTGTTAGGAAAATCATTTACATCTCTTGCTCTTGAGGGTAATGGCCTTATGAACAAGAGGTTCTCTAGTGCCCGGTAATGCTGTGTCCTGTGTTCCCCAGGACCTGGTACTTCAGTGAGAGTTTCCTGTGTATTGCATGTGCCCTGCCATTGTGTCCTGGCTGCTTTTACCTTCAGACCAGTTGTCTACGGAGACTGTGTTTGCAAGCTGTGGGCTGTGTCTGGTTCCTGGTTGGATGGGGTGCATTTTAACAAGGTTGTGCTGGTCTGCTTGCAAGATGACCACCACTGATGGAACTGATGCCCTGGGATGGGAGACATGGTGTTGTTGGGTTATGTACTGGTCTTCTGGGGAAGAGAACTTATAGCACCAGGATGGAGGCAAGCATGACTAGAGTGAATGGAAAGGACAGATCCACTGAAGCATAGAGGTGGAATGGGGTAGGATGAAGATTGGTGTAAGCAAGTCGAGTAGTGAGTGTGGTTGCCGCACTGGTTCCCACAATGAGGGAATATACTGAGGGGCCAGGAAGGGAAATGGTACCATTAGCTTTTTTGTGCCTGAAGGGTTCTCCCTGAGATCTCTGCCTCTGTGGTCAAGCTCTGAGATTAATAAATAACTGTCCCTCTCCTGTGCCCCAGGCATTTTTCAAGCCACTACTTCTATGCTGTATCTCTGCTGGCTGTTTATTCTGCTGTCTCTGTAAGGGCAGGATCTCAGCTTTCCAACACCCTCTGAACTCTCCAAGAGCCGAACCTGCTGATTTTTAAAATTCTAGGCTTTAAGTCCTGCTGGTTGTAAGAACTCATGAAATTTGGCCCTTGTCACTTTCAAAGCCAAATGTTATTGGGATTTATCTTCCCCGCATGTGTTCCCTATCTCATGGTCTATTTCTCACCCTTCACCCTGCCTCTGCTCACTTCCAACTGTAGATGATCAGAGTCCTCTTCTCTCCCAAACCGCATGTCTACCCTTCCTACCTTTTTCAGTGTGGACTCTTCTCTATCTTTAGTTGTGGTTTGTTCTGTCAGTCTTTGGGTCATTTTCTGGGTGGTTTATGTTGATGTGAGTGTTTTTTATTTGTATTCATCAGAGGAGAGGGGCTTAAGGTCCTCCTACTGTGCTGTTTTCCCAGCCTCCCTCTGAGCACTTCATGTTAATTTCCTCTCAGTGACTATCCTGTAGACTTTAAAAAAATATTAATATATACCTTCAGCATGTATGTATATTTGAGTATATTTGAGAACTCATTAAGCACTCTGAGAGCCTCAGTCCTCTACTTACATTTGGATGTATAGGTTCAGGCTTAACTGGTGCTGGGGATCAGTTATGCTGGGGACTAATTATGGTTCACAGGCAGGAATGTATTTGCCACCCCACACCAAGGAGACACTTGGTAATGTGCCTTACTGTTGGATGGGTACTACTGGCACCTAGTGTGTAAAGGTCAGGAACGCTAATAAATAACCTACAATGTCCCACATCAATTATCCAATCAATAGTGATAAGGTTTAGAAACCCTTGATAAAGATTTGTGAGGTGGTCTTACCACCTTATTCTTTATGCTTTTCAGAGCAGCCAATATCTAAGACTATGAACTTGAGATTTTGATGCTTAACATTCCTTGTGAGGCATTTCCCTCAAATATACATTTTCTGAAATTATCTTTTAGGTATCATATTATAATGTAAACTAAGAGAGCCTTATTAATAATATTTTAATCTAATTATTATGATTAATACATAAAAATTCAACCTTATTTTTTTGATTTTAATAAAAATATTTCTCAAATGAATATTATTTTATATTTTTCCATTTTAAAAAATTACTCCAACATACCCCAGTGATGAAAACTGAAAAACCATCTTGGTTTCACTTGGTTTCTGAATATGAGTAACAAGTTGGCAAAAGATTCTAAAATGTTTCAATTAATTATTTTTATCATACAGGCTAGATTATGAGTTTTAACTCTATTTGAATAAAAGCATAAGATGCTGGAAGTTAACCGTTATGTAATTTATTACAATTTTAATTGACTTTCCAGAAACATTGATTTTTTCTGAATAAAGACTTTGAAATTTTTTTCAGTACTGTACTTGAATGAAAATACTGATAATGAAGTTATAATGCTTTCACTAAAAACATATTTGGTACCATGTCTTGTATATATGTGTATATTTAATAAACTATTTTACTATGTAAGGCTGCCATGGATAGTTTAATTTAGTTTATTGAATTATAGAATTGCAGTGTTTAATTGAGAACACAGAGACTCAACTTCTGAATTTAAATACCCTCCTCAAGCTTGATTTCAAATATTTACTAAGCACCCTGCATATATACAGTGCCATGTGACTATATCTTTACAAATAATCATTCTTGTCAAAGGTAAAGAATGACTTCTTAAAATATTTCATTTTAGATGTTTCTGTTAGGATGTAGTAAGTCACAAGAGAATGCCACTCATATTCTAAGAACAACAACAACAAAACCCAGATGATACTTAAAGTCAACTTGGTGAGTATGTTAGAAAACTGAAGTTACAATATAACCAAATGAACTGAATTTTAAAGGACGACAAGACTGTCCAATGAGAAGTAAAAGCAAAAGCAGTCCTAGCACACAGGATTTGCCTAAAACCGAGGCGTTAGCAGGAGAACTGAGAAAGTGCTTGCTTCTTACCCCACATATCAAACAGTTGGAATGTGCTCCTGAGGGAGGAAAAATAATGAGACAAAACTCCCCCTCTGTGATGCAGGATTGCATGATCTTCTGAAAGCTTAAGATGGAATAAGAATAGTGAGAAAAACTTCTGGCACTTCAAGCTACATCCAAGTACAGGAAAGCAGCAGTTCACTGATGGAAGAACTTGAAGTTGCTGGTATACCAGTAAGAAAGAAAACTGTAAAATAACAAATCACAAACCCAACTCAACTATTGACTAGATTAACTCAACCATTCTCATGAATGGTCTAGCCAAACGAAAATAAAAAAAGAAGCACATTTTTTTTTTCTGTTGAATTTCTGTTGAATTCAGTCTCTAGTGCTCTGGTATGTATAATGTCTAACATTTAAAGAAAACAAGACACACCAAAATAAGCAATAAAAAAGACCCATTGCCAAGATAGCAAGCAGTCAACCAAACAGGTGCAGAGATAATATTCATTGATCTTCTTCTGGGTCAAGCACTATGATGCATACTTCCTGGATGTGATATCATTTAATCCTGTTATTTCTATAGAATATCAACATTTTTTGTCCTGTATGTCATCCATTATACATATCAGAAAACCGATGTAAAGCAAGAAATACTCTCATTTAATAAAACTAGTATTTGTTGGAACCAGAATTTAGATATATATCAGGCTGATTTTAGAGTCCAAAACATGACCTGTAGATTGTAGAGTCTTCCAAATATGGTAATATAAGAGTAAGTCATTGCATACAGAAATTTGTCTAGTAAATCTTTTGTATGTATTTTGAAAGGGATAAAGAAATGTTCTCTTTTTGTTTTTTTTTTTTAAGAATTTATTGTCAAATTGGTTTCCATACAACACCCAGTGCGCATCCCAACAAGTACCCTCCTCTGTGCCCATCAACCACTCTCCCCCTTCCCGCACCCCCCTATCCCCTCAGTTTGTTCTTAGTCTTTGAGAGTCTCTTATGTTTTGTCTTCCTCCCTCTCTGTGGCTTTTTTATTTCCTTCCCTTCTTCTCCTCCCGCCTGGTTTTCTGTTAGGTCTCACAAAGCCCACCTGTGCGTGGAAACATATGGTATCTGTCTTTCTCTGCCTGACTTATTTCACTCAGCATAATACCCTCCACTTCCATCCATGTTGCCAAACATGGCCAGATTTCATTCTTTCTCATTGCTGCGTAGTATTCCATTGTATATATATACCACATCTTCTCTCTTTTTCTAAAAATAAAGTTAGAAGATGAAGAATCTTAGAGAACAACTATGTGCCATTTCATCTGTTTCCATACCAGACCTCAAATTTTATTACTTAAATATCTTATATAAGGAGATTTTATATAGATGGGTTATCATATTGAACAGCCTTGCTTTAAATACTTATATATTTTAATATACAGCTTTGTTAATTCTGTGAAGGAAACTTTTTTTTAAGGAAAATTTTTTATTGGAGAATCTGCTAGACTACGGGTAACATTGCTTTTAAATGTTAAATCTTCATTCCTTCCAAAAAAGCAGATCGTAGAGTAAAATACTGTTTTGGATTAACAGAAGTTTCATCAACCAGATAAATCGTTCCTCTCCATTCTACCACCTGAACACATGTAGTGCAATGGGATAACCATAGAACTCGAGGAATTTGAGTTTTGAGTAATTTATACTTATTTGCAAGAACTTGGAGAAAGACTTCTCATAGAATTGAATGCCATAAACAATTAGGTCATAAGCAGAAGATCTAGGTCAGCACATATTTGTTGAGAGGTTTGGGCCAGGTACTAAGTATATGTAGTATATGGATAATTTGTTCAGCTTTCTAATATTATAGAACTAAGGAATGAGGTAGCAAGTTGCACCATGTAAAGCTTGGTCAGCTGGTTCTATAGCCTCGTAGGTGTAGTCCTAAGTTACCAAAAATCTTAGGCAACATAAATCCAAGATATATCCAAAATGGTATAATTATTTTGATAACTTAAAAGTCATAGAAAGAGGAGATATGAGTATCATACACATTGATATTGCCTACAAAATATATATTAAGTACTTTCTATCTTGCCTAGGTTCCTATTTCCTACCCTAGAGTGTTGACCATAGTTGTTTTCAGCCAATCATGATAGTTTAGAATTATGATGTCCAAAAAAAAGCCATTAGATATGTGTGGCTTTTGAGTGCTGGAAATGTGACTAGACCAAATTAAGATAGCTACAATTACAAAACTCACTTCAGATTTTGAAGATTTAGTGCAAAAAACTGTGAAATATTTTGTTATGTTTTAATGGTAATATTTTGAAATAATATTTTGGTTATATTGGGTTAAATAATATATATTATTAAAACAGATCTCAATCTTTTTACATTTTTGTAAGCATTCCACAATTAAAATGTAAACATGTGCCTTGCATTATATTTTTAATGGATAGCAGTTTGAGTTTGTATATATTTTAAATAATCTTTATTTTTGCCTTCAGTTTTGCATGAAGTAATTAAAAGATCCATCTGGCAGAAAGAAAAAAGGTCCATTTGGAACTATGGATCTATACAGAGATGAGGAGCATTAGAGGGCAATTATATCATAATTAAATATTTAATGGTAGGACAAATGTAAAATAATTGATTTTTTATTTAAATAAATCATGTGAGAAGATAATTGTCAGCTTATAGCAAAAATAATAATAATGTATTATAGACGCTATAACATAGAAACAAATGTATGACGGTACCACAAAGACCAAGAAGGAGTTAATTGAACTATACTGTTCGATAGATATATTTCATCAACCGTAAATGAATCCCTAAAAAAAGTAACTAATAAGCCAACAAGATAGGATCATAAGAAATATAAAATTATCAGAAAGAAGGTAAGACAGAAGGGAAAAAGGGTGCAAGGAAAAGAAACAAGTGTTTTTTTCTTTTTTGATGGTTTAAACAAGGCAAAACTCAACTATATGCTGCCTGCAAAAATACAAAAGCACAGACAGTTAAAAATGAAAGCATGAAAAAACCATATCATACCAACTAATCAAAAGAAAACTGTGGTGAATTGAAGACAGATATATAAACAAATACTCATGCATGAATTTTCATAGGAGCACTATTCATAGTTTTCTTCTCCCCAGAATCTCATTTAAACATTTACGAACATATCCCTGATCTTAATAGATGCAGGAAAAACATTTGACCAGATTCAACATTGATTCATGGTTGAAAACTCTTAACAAACCAGGAGTAGAAGGGGGCATCCTCATCCTGAGAAAGGACACTCTCACACAATCTTTCAGGTAACATTGTACCTAATCGTTAAAGACTAAATTCTTTCCACCTAAAATTTGGATTAAAGCATAAATGTTCCCACCACTCCTCTTCAAAATACTATGGGAAGTTCGAGGGAGTACAATAGGACAAAAATATATATCAAAACATACAAGTTGAAAAAAAAACACTAAAACTGTTTCTGTTTACAGACAATATGTTTGTTGTCTGCATAGAGAACTTCAAAGAACCTAGAGAAAAATTATTAAAAGTACTAAGTGGGTTTAACAAGGTTGTAGGGTATTAGATCAATATACAAAAATCAATTGCACTAATTTATATACTAATGGTACTAATCTATGTGCTAGTAATACACAATTGAAAATTTAAATTAAAATACATTACTTGTAATTGTCCCACAAATATTATCCTTATATGTAAATCCATAAAATTTACATAAGACTTGATACTGAGAACTATAAAACACAAATAGAAGAAGTATGTGTTTATGGGTTGGAAAACTCAATATCATTTAGATGTTACCTCTCTCCAAAATAATACCTAGATCATAGCAATTCCAAAAATCCAATTAAGATTTTGTAAACATTGTCAAATTGATTCTAAACTGTATTTAAGAATACACAGAAACTAGAAAAACATAAACAAAAAAAATTAAGTTTAAACTTATACTACCTTAAGACTTACCAAGAAGCTACAATAATCCAGTCAATGTAATAAGGAGAAATTATAGATGTATAGATCAATGGAACATAATATAGAGTCTAGAAATAAGCCTACACAAATAGAATTATTTGACTTTTGACAAAGATATAAAGGCAATTCAATGAAGACGGGATTGTGATTTCAACAAATTGTGCTGGAAAAAAGTGGATTTCCATATGTTAAAGAACAAAAAAGAACTTGATACATAGCAAAAATTAATTCATAATGAATCAAATACCTAAATGTAATAAACACACTTAGAAAACTTCAAGAAGAAAAACATAGGAAAGAATCTTTGTCATCGTGATTTAGTTAAAAAGGTAGGTAAAGATTTCTTAGATAAAACAAACAAAAAAGTATGATCTGTTAAAAAATTCCAAACAAAATTTTATCAAAATTAAATATATAAGACTTGGAAAGACACTGTTAAGAGAATGAAAAGATAACCCACAAATATTTGCAAATATTTGCATCTAGTATAGGATTTGTATCCAGAATATATAACGAACCCTCAAAACTCAATGAGAAACAAACATCCCAATTAAAATTATGTTTAAATAATTTGAATAGGCATATCACCAAAGAAAAGGTACAGATGGAAAATAAGCACATGGAAAATGCTCAACATCAGTAACAATTAGCAAAATGTAAATTCAAGTCACACTCCATAGAATGGAAAAAATAAGTAAAAAGATAAAAACTGATGGTACCAAGCATATAGAATGGAGCAAATGGAAATGGTATCCATTGATAGTGAGAATGAAGATGGTACAACCACTGAACAATAGTGGATCTTAGAAAGTTCCTGCACCCTTACCACAACCTAGCAATCGTGTGGCACAAACTTTTGTTCATACAAATATCTGAATATAAATATTTATAACAATTCTGTTTGTTATTCACACAAACATGCACACACAACATAATCTAACATTATTCAAAAGGGCTAAATAATAGACTTCTTCTACCTGCTATGGTTGAGTAATGAGTATTGGCCTTAACCTTCCAACGTAAAAAACTATAACATAGGAATATTATATGAAACGAAGTTTTCAGACATTGGACAATGACAATGACTTATTCTTGAGAAAAAGAAAACAAAGGTGGTAAGCCCTAACATCACTTAGGATTTCCGGTTGGTGGCAGTTTTCAGACTGGGCACACGAGGAAAATGCAAACAGTCTGGTGGCCTTGCTGAGTTGAGGAGCTGGATATTGGAGTTCAGGGAAGCTGAGACACCTAGAAATTTAAGCAAAAATTCCAATACAGAGGGAGTTATGTAGAAAAAACATATATGCACCTGTGACCTTCAGTATTTTCTCTGGATTAAGCTGTACATGAATAGAGCAAACAAAACAAAACAAAACAAACAAAACAACTCCTCAAGGATACACAATGAATGACTGATGTTCATTTTCAAGTGAGCAAGTCTTTACTATCCACCCACTTATAGATATGCTCCTTCTCCCAATCTTGGAGGTCAAGTTCAGAGGTACACCCTGTACTTGGTGATAAGCATTGTCTTCTCTAGCCATTTCTCCATCCCAACGGAATCAGACCACTTTTCCCAAAGGGCACTGATAACACCATTGGCCCACAGAAAACGAGCTACTAAGCAATCTTATTTGAAGAAAAAATAATCAATCAATATACATTATGTACACTAATGAAGACAGTGTAGGATTGGTGAAAAAATAGACATGAGAATCAATGGAACCACACAGAGAGTAAAGAAATAGACCTACATGAATATGGCCATTTGATTATTGACAAAGGTGCAAAGCAATAGGCAGAGAAAATTGGTCTTGTTAATGAACAGTGTTGGAACAACTGGTTATCCATTTGCAAACACATAAACCCAGACCTAAGCTTCGTTCCTTATATAAAAATTAATACAAAATAAGAAGGGGCTATAGCTCAGGGTAGAGCATTTGACTGCAAAAAGAATCATATCTAAATATGAAACATAAATCTATGAATTCTTAATAAAAAGTATAGGAGCCAATCTATCACTTGGGGTTAGGCCAAGAAATTTTAGAACTGGTTCTAAAAACATAACCCATAAAAGAAAACAACTGAAAACTCGGACTTCATTTTGAACAGAAATTCGCCAAAGAGGGTATAAATATGGAAAGGGCATAAATATTTTCAATATTATTACCTATTAGGAAACTTCAAATTACAACCCCAACTAAATACCACTATGCACCTATTAAAGTGACTAATAAAGAAAGTAAGGACAATATCAAGTATGGTGGTGTAGCAGAGCAACTGTACCTCCCGTATGTTGCTGGTGACAATGAAAGAAGGCACAGCCACTTTGAAAAACCGATTGGCTGTTTCTATGAAAGTTAAACATACATCTACTATGTGAGCCAGCGATACCACTTTGACATATTTTCCCTAGAGAAAGGAAAACTTACATTCACACAAATATGTACGTGTACACGAATGTTGATACAAACTTTATTTGTAATAGTCAACACCTGCCAGGGGGAAGGGACAGCAGCACTTGCTAAGTGGGGCGTGGCAGAGAGTGTTCAAGTCTTGTCTCAAGGAGATGGGGACATCACTGGGAAGTAGAATCAATAGTGATTCAAGGCTCCATGCCCCTTGCACATGCTCCATTGTCACATTGAACTTCTCTTATGAAACAAATTCAAAGATAAAATTATTAATAATTAAAAAATAATAATATGGTGACTGCAGAGCATTAGAGCCTAGCATGGGGCTCCCTTCTGAGTACAAGGCCTGTGTGACTGCACTGGTCACACACCTGTGAAACCAGTCCTTATCCCAAAGCAGGCCTCTATAAAAAAAAATACACATGTTCTCCTAAGTCCCTTTCTTCTTTCCATTGGTGAGGGGACCTTGAACAACAACCTTGATCTCACCTTGAGCCCAAACCCAAAGCAGGGCTTCCTGGGTTGAAGGCAGTAGAAGGTCTTCTATTAGTAAAGGATCTTTTATCTGTAGATATTATATGAAAGAGTAATAAACTGAATTATTTCAGGCTCGTTATTATTGACTACCTTGTGATAGCAGCTCGACTTGTTCTTAATGAATGCATTTTCCTTCCTGGCATATCTTGCCTAAAACCCAGTTTCACTGAGAATAAATTAGGTGTCCTGGAGGGTTTGAAGAGAGAAAAAGAGAGATTCCTTTATAGCTAAAACTACTCCCAGGGGCGTTCAGAGAGAAAGAATTGGTATATAAACTGTGTAAAATGAGCAGATTGTTGTAGCTCCCTGCAGATTGGATACCAGGTTCTGAGAAGGGCACTTAAAACAGCAGAAATGACAAAAACAGAAGGACCGATGAGGACTGAGACTGAGAATGTTGTTGTGGTAGTTGGTGTTGACTGATGAGTGTGGGCATTCCTACCATCTTGGAGGGAAGCAAATGGAATGAAAGGAGATGACTTTCCCTCATTTCAGTGGGATTGGGGAATATAAGTCATTGGTTGAAAGAAAATGAGAGCAGTTTTTATTCATACACCTGAACTTATGTCCTTCTGTTTACCCCAACTATTAGGTGTAAAACCTTCTTCCTATTTTCAATTCTTAAAAGCATCCTTTTAAAGATTTTATTTTTAAGTAATCTCTACACCCAACATGGGGCCCAAATTCACAACGCCAAGATCAAGAGTCACATGCTTTATGGATTAAGCCAGCAGGTGCACCCTTAAAAGTTTAATTCAAAACAAGTCTTGGAGAAACACAAGAAATTCTCTGTTTTGGGAATATTTCTTAACTTGGTTTTATTTTTTTGCTTTTTGTTTTAAGTATTTATTTGGCCCTGCTCACATATATAATTAAGGAATTATACACAGAATATAATTTTTAGTCCAAGCGAGAATACCATAACCTATTAGCATACTATATTTCACATGCATTTTGCTTCTCTAGTTCATTGACTATTGAATAAATATGTATGCGTACATTCAACATTCATCCAACAAACATTTGAGGATTATCAACTATGTGTTTGATAGATTCTGATAGAGATTTTCTAGTTCCTGTCTCTTTTGGAAAAAAATAAAACAGAATGGAAGGATGTTTGATATTTTGCCTGAAGATACAGTCATTTATGATTAATATTTGATAAAATTCTAACGTGGATTTTGGGGTGCCCATTAAATTACCAGGAACCACCTGTTTATCTTCAGTGATATGTGGGAGTTTCTGAGAAAGAATGTATGCCTACACTCAAAGTTAGATCTATCAGTCACCTTTGACACAGTCGACAGTGATATATTGTTAGAACTTTCGGAAACGTGAGTTTGAATTCTGAGACAGCATTAAATTGGTTTGAAATGTAATTATCTTTGTCAGCAGACACAGCATACTATATTGGGTAGCAGCTCATCAGAAACAGTTACTGGAAAATGTGCGGTCCCTCAGGGCTCTATTCTTGTCCTTTTATTTTTATATTTATGTGCTTCTCATGGCAGTGTCATTAATAGATCTGGATTTGATTATCATATCTCTGCCAGTATTATTCAGATTTACTAACTGGTTCTTGTAGCATCAAGTCATATGACTTCCCAACTCCCTTTCTGCTTACTAAGGACAGAACCGAGTGATAAGGATAGTTCCTTCATATTCCTTCATAGTTCATATTGACCTATCTAAATTATGTTTTGGATGTCGTTTTTTTACTTTGCACTCTCTTTCAGCTAGATTACATGAATTCAGCTGAAAAATTATATTAGAGGATACTTTGTTGTCCTTATTGGCAGTATTCTTATTTTTATGTGCCATAGAATTTTCACGTAAAGTTATTTTCATTGCATTATTAACAAAGACTGTACATTATGATTTCTTTACTCTGAAATTCTATAATTTTTGAACCAATATAGAGTTATGTAAATCCAGTGGGACCATCCAGTTCTATCACATTATAATAGAGTCACTAATAGAAATGTCCCTACAGCAGATTTTATCATTCTCAAGGTTTGAAGTGATTACCAAAGTGTGACAGAGAATATAATGTGCTTTTAAAAATACTCTCAGTAAAATTCTATGGTTTATAAGTCCAAATTTCAGCTCTTAAGAATGATCTTCAAGACTCCCTTTTCAGCTTTATCTCTCATTTTTGTATTTGTTTGTTCATATGAATGAATCTTAAGATTCTGTCCAGGTAGTTACTGGGTTTTCTCCAAAAGGAGGGTGATTAGATATTCCTAGATTAACCTTGATTTCCTCCGTTAAAATATGATGTTAAATGAGTGCCTCTCTTGTAGTTTTATTTGAGGCCACAAAGGCTATAACTACAAGAAGAATCAAATAGTTCTTCATTCTAAAGTGAGGTCTTTCTTTACCTCTGAAGCTCATGCTAAGAAACAGTAATGCTAGTTCTCGAACTCTCTCAACAGCCCCATCAAAGCTATGCCAGAAGAATATTGAGATGAGGAGAGATTTCTTTGAAGAGAAATTTTAGAATTTCTGTGCTTTGGGTTCCTAATCCCTTCCATGGATGTTAGGAAGACAGTTATTCTTACTCCTCCACCTCAGGTCAAGTGAAAAGACCTTCACAAGGAAAACTCAGAGGATTTAACACACTTCCTTTGGAATTTTAAGGATTTCAAGACTAAAGTCTCATACCTAAAAAGAAAGAGGATTTGGTTAAAGCTTTCTCTTCCTCCTGAGGTAATAGAGGCAAGTTATTATGTTTGCATGGGCTTCAGTTTAAAAGTTTGAAGGGAGCAAGGTGAATGTTTCTTGGGGACCAGATATGAAATGCAAAAAAGGTATCTAGTCTTATGTTGTCTAATAAGAAATTGCACTCCATGGGACAGCATAGAAGTGTACAACTATCTCAACGCAGGCACAGGAGGATGAAGGAGTTGTAGTGGAGTGACCAGTCAATGCGAGCACTTAGGGAGCTATAGTTGGAGAGTGCAGACAAAACATTTCTATGCAATCTACAAAATTCCCCATTGAGAGAGAAAATAGCAATGACTCAACATCATCCAGGGGGTACCAATGTCACATTAAAAATGCCACCATCTATCTAAAACTAGGTTCTTTATTCCTAACTTCTCTAATCTGAGTTTCCAAGGCCATGGAAATAGTTTAAATTGGATAATAGTTTAAAGTTATCAAAGAATATTGGACTAGCCAGAAGTCATGGGATTATTAGAATGAACTGGGCATTTTAATTATCTGTGAGTGACTGAAAAATATAGGGGCCCTGTCTGAGATTTTATCCCAGGGACAGTGATAAATAGATCCATATAGTGAGTTTCAAAACCAATAGCGAGAAAAAATAAACTTAGTTCTTTCAGTGACATCCAGCTCATTCAGTAAATGAGTTGTAGTCTTTGTAGTTCTTTTCCCATTATCTCTGTCTACACAGATCAAAATTCAGCTTCCAAAATGAACTTTCAAATTGAAGTCTAGTCTCACTTTCTATGATACATCTTTTCTTAAGGTACTTTGAACTCCTGTCACACTGACCTGTTTTTATGAATTAGAGTGCTCAGTAAAAAAGAGAAGGCATTAAACATGCAAACAGAAGGACAATGAATGTATCAAAGGAGTCGGAGTGCTACTGAACTTTATAATAAGACTCAGTTTGATGTAAGACTCTCTGAGGAGGTGATCTTAAGGTGAGGGGTGAAATGAATAGATGTTAGCCCCCTGAAGCCATAAAGATAGTGTGATTCATGAAAAAGGAGGAGACTGAGGAGCTAAAAAAATTATTATTTCTACAGGAGAGGGAGTAAAAAGAATGAAGTACTAGGGAGATAGACGTGGGGTTAACCGTGGCAGAGATCACTGTAGTCCTTGTATAACAGAGCACGGATCTACTTATATTGGACTTACGTAGTGGCAGAAAGCTTCAAAAAGTGGAACTTGGTCATGTATTAGGAAAAGAAGAAGAATAGTTTTAGAAAAAACTCCTTTGGGGGCACCTGGGTGGCTTAGTCGATTAAGTGTTTAACTTCGGCTCAGGTCATGATCTCATGGTTCATGGGTTTGGCCCAGGTCGAGGTCTTTGCTGACAACTCAGAGCCTGAAGTCTCCTTCAAATACTGTGTCTCTCCCTCTCTCTGCCCCCCTACCTGCTCACACTCTGTCTCTGTCTCTCTAAAAAATAAATGAATATTAAAAAAATTAAAAAAAAAAAGAAAAAACTCCTTTATGTGGTACAGTAAGGGGTCAGAGATACAGGACTAATGGGGCCTGAGGGAAGAGATATTAAAACTGTGAATGTAGAATAAAATGGAGTTGTACAGGAAATCCGAATACTTGAGCAAACTGACAATCCAAACCAAATACTTGAGAGAGCTGACCCATATGAGCAGAGTTTTATGAATATTGGTCTGGTAGTATTACACAGTTACTGGCTCCATCCTGTATTTTGGGGGGTGGTGTGTGCATAAACCACAGAGGAGTACCCAATATACTAGTATGTTGGAGTGCTAGAAGATTTAAATTTAATACCATCTAGTTTGCATGGAAACCTCAAACTTTATTCCTGTTTGCCATCAAGATCAACTCTGGCCACCATTCTTAGACAACACATCAGAAGGTCACAAATTACATACTATATTGAGGTGTTCCAAGGGCAGCGAGGATGCTGCACATTATCTTATGGTACATTCAATCTTACTTGCTTCCCGTGTCTTACTACATATTGCAGTTGGTAGGTATCCAATTATGAAGGCTGATATATTATTTTTTTCCAGTTTTACCTAATTCAACTCTCCAAAGGTTACTGGAGAATTAAAAAGAATCCTACAGAGAAAGTTCATATTGAAGGCAATCCTAATAGTGTTAGCACAAGTAAACAGTAAGAAAATTGCTGAGTTTACAATTCTTTTACCTTTAGTACAAGTTTTCTTGTCTGTCGTATTATCAGGTGAAAACAACGGTCTTGGTGTAATCAAATTGAATCTATCATAGTACTAAAGCAAGACTTTAAAAAATGAGTGTATATAATCATATGGATGCAAGATGATACAAAGAGGCCTAATGACTAGCCGAGTGTGAATTTCTGGCTATTGTGAATTCCAGGGTTTTTTTCCCCTGAAATCAAGTCATTTGTGTAAGTAGGTGGTGTTATAATCCAGAATTAAAATGAAGAGAGTAAGAATTAGAAAAGGCATGGAAATCGGGAACATCTGAGGTATATTTGAGTATGATTCCTTCATGATAAAGCTCAAAATGTTTCATCAACCATAACTAGCAGTGACTTGCACTGTGAATATATGATTTTAAATTTTTACCTTTCAGTTAGTCAATCTCTATATGAAACCTTTCTGTAATTTTAATCTTGGCTCTGGACTCTTCCTAGGTTTTCCCTGAATCTTTTAGTTTGATAGAGTATTGTGATAGAGTCTTAAAAACCTCAGGAAAGATTCTCTACCCAGCGATAGTTGTACTTGTGATTATGAGTTAAAGATTTTTTTCAAGTTCATGTCTTCTACTTTACATACTAAGTTTTTAGAATTATATTTTCACTTGATCATCATTAGTAAGAACTGTGTAAATTCAAATACTCTAGTCAAAAGAGGCACACCTATGGGATGGACTTTTCTTTCTTAAGACTAGTATTTCCTCCAAATTGACATAAGTTATGGCTTTTGTCTTAGTTTGTTTGGCTGCTCTAACAATATGCCATAGACTCGGTGGCTTATAAACAACAAAAATTTATTTCTCACAGTTCCATAGACTGGGAAGTCTGAGATCAAGGCACCATAAGATCCACTGTCTGATTACAGTCACTTTCTGGCTTATAGATGGCTATGTTCTGGCAGAAAGGGTGAAGGAACTCTCTGGCATCTCTTTTATCAAAGGACTAATTCCATGAGGTTCCCCCTCACAACCCAACTATTTCCAAAGGCCCACTTCCCAATATCATCACACTGGGGGTTAGGATTTCAACATAACAAATTTGGGGGGTACATGAACGTTCAGCCTATGCCACTTACCCTTAGTTTGTTTACTATCATTTTGGTGTGCAGGGAGTTAAGCTACATATTTTAGCCTATTATGATCTACTGTGGACATGGTATCACTCAGTTTAAGTACCCTTTCCTGCCTTTTTAGATATTAGAATTGTAAGTAGAACAAATGGTTACAAATTATCAAAAATATTATGAATATTTTATGTGTTTGTGTTTTGTTGATAATTCTTTGTGAAATCTATTACATAATAATTTAGAGACATAAGCAGTACCCATTCATATATGAACAGTCAATATCAAACAGAAAAATCTGATTGTATGTTTATTTTAAATCAAATAGAATATCTAATTACTTAAAATTTATAATGGACCAAAGATAATCTGGACATGAATTTGAGGAGGTGAATCTTCCAGGACAGGGGGCTGGGAGCACATTCCAAGCTGAAACTCTATATTCACCTTCAAATTTCGTTTCCTCTTCATCAACTCGCTTGTATATAACTAAAAATGATATCGGAAGGCACCAAAGGTAGACTTCTATTGACTTTTCGCACATTACTGGAGTAAATTTTGCAACATCATATTAAAACAAGTACAAGTAGAATCTTCAGAGACCATTTGCGAGACAAAAAGCATTTGACCTATGTGATTAAGAATAGTCCTCATCTTGTCTTCATCTTGCTCTCTGACTTAATTATTTACTTGTAAATTGTGGTTTTGATTCTTTTTTATGAAAATCTTATAAAGGCCTTTCCTAAAAAAAATCATGCACACGAGTATGTGCACGCACACATAAGTGCGTGTGATCGAAATGAGCATTTTCCTTCTCACTGCCTGGGAAGATCACACTCAATCATTAGTATTTACATAGCACTTGCTTCCATTGAATTCGGAGAGCAGAGGGATTCTGTTTTAAAGCCATTGGTAAGACAGTTTGTTTTTCCATGAACATACTGAAATTATGCACTGGGCAAATTAGTGAATTTTACCAAATATGTCTCAAGGATAAATATAGCAATTTTCACAGTGAATGTTTTCCATCTCTCAGGAAATCTATGTTTGTCGTGAAATGACAAGTTTTTTTAGAGGGTTGGGGGAATGGGGCGATTGCCTTTGCAAACTGATTTTGAATTTCGTTAAATAACAAGGCAAACCTGAAAAATATTTTATATTAAATGAAAGTACTTAAGCATGATCTTTTGGTGGAAAGCAAATGGAAAGAATTTTTAACACATCTACTGAAGAAACAGATTTTCCTTTTCTGCTCCAGGGTGATCATTATAAACCATAACTTTAAAATTTTAAATTATGAAAAATATCTCATCTTGGGAAGTTCATGTGAATTTATACCAATAAACTAGTCTCGTAATGTTGTAACTGAGAATTAGTGTGCTTTCATAAGATGGTAACTTTACTATTTTTTCTGTGCAGTGATGCCAGAAAATAATCAGGATTAAAATATAACTTGACTTAGAGTGTAAATGGCATAAAATACTTCATATCTGTATGAATGAATAGATGGAAAAGTACCTAAGATTTTATGCCTGCTAAAAGCATATAAATAATTAAAAATCTAAAGTGTGCAGATGACCTAAATTCTTTCTATATCTCACGAGTTAGCTTTTTGAAAAGACCCAGCTCCTCATCCACTTATTAAAGCCATAGCGAAAGTTAACTTTGAGAAAACTAATACATTAATTATATGAAAATACTACAGGGATGTGAGCTGAGAAATACTTGAAAACAATGGCTGTGACAGAATTCTCACAATTATTTCACTAAGAAGGATTCTTTCTAGTGGAAATCTTTTTAAAAAGCAACGAAACAATGTTGATGTGTTTTGTAAATTGCACCCCAAATCAAAGAGAAGTGACCAAGCTTTCATTTTGTTACCATCTCTCTGCGCCCTAGGAATTCCTTCTCTTTTGTTTGATCTTTCCATGAAGACTTCAACAATTAAATGGTGTCAGAGCAACCTGTTTGCTTTTTATTTTTATTTTTTTTTGCCCATTTCTCTCGTTTATGTGACACCTGGCCTAGTGGCCCCTTCTATTGTAGCAATCTTTCTTCATGTTAAAGGTCCGTAGATTTTCATGTGGTTAGTTGTTTAATTTTGACACTCTTGTGGGGTCAATTCATGTTTTAAGTCAATCTCTGTTTAGAAGATCTAATTAAGACACAGTTCTTAATACAGAAAAGAAAGGACAAAAAAAGACCAGCACTTTTTTTTTTCTCATAAAATCTCAATGTCATCAATCTGAAATCATGTTACATGTTGGCTCTCCTATCATGTCCATGTGTGACAGAGATTTGATTGCCCAGAAAGTTTTTGAAAACTGATGTAATTTGTCATCAGCTTTTAACAAGAGTCTGGCTTACAGCTTAACAAAAGGAATATAACATTACCTACAAAGGAGTCATAATAATTACCATTTTTATAGGGGGCAATAATAAGACAACTGACCACAAATGCATTTAATTACATATTTTCTTTCACTAATCTACTATCGGTATTTAATATTTGCCTGTAAAACAGGTCCTCTCCATATAGACGTAATTGATCATGATCAACAAAACTCCACGATGGTTGTTTCAATAATTTATACGTTAATTCATTATTATTTCCCTAGCAATAGGCAGAATTTTGCATTTGCACCTGGAGGAGGTTTGAGATTCTGCATAACCCAGGTTTATTTTCTGGGTATTGTGAAACACAGGATGTTCCCTTTAATAACCTGAAATTTTAATAAGGGCCTAAGAAATAGTTGAAAAAGTGAGTGAACTTGTATTTAAATTAGTTCTTTGAGAGCTTGGAGATTCTGACTTGGTGAACTCTAATTAAATCCCTTAAGGCCACCAGGTCTGCCTCCCTAGATCTTGATGGTAAAAGTAAGGTCTTCAAAGAGTCCCTTGGCAGTATACAAGTGGAGGGGAAAAATCCTGCAACCCATCACTACCTCATTTTATAAAGCTACAATTCCAGAAGGAGTACAAGACAACGGGAACAATAGAGACAGAAATCTGAGAACTAGTAAAGTAAGGAAAGCGGGGGGGTGGGGTGGGGAGGTGGGGGCTGGGGGGGATAAAGAATTTGGAAAGAGCAGTAATTCAAGAACATCAACTAGTTCAGACTGCAGTAGGGGCTTTAAACAAGACAAAGGAGCAAATGAGCTCTTGTGCTGGTAAATGACAGAGCAAATCTTAGTTGGCACATTTTGCAATTAACATTTTCAGTAAGAAATTCTCAAATACGAAATTGCCATTTTTTTAGTTCTGACATTATAGTGGCTTTTTCCTCAGGGCACATTTTCCATATAAATATCTAAGCATTTTTTTTTCTTCCCGACTAGATTTCAGCACTCAATTGTGTGGGTGAGTTTGACTGTGATGGTGAGAACAAAACAGGTATTGAATCTTCTCAGGGCCAGGAGGAAATCAATAACAGGTGATCAAGGTATGAAACTCTTCACTTATTCTCAAGAGCCTTTCTTATTCAAAATAGAGACATGAACCAAATAAACAGTTGAGTGAATGCTTCTTTATTTTGGGAGATTTTGTACTTTTCACTCGCATTTAAAATAGGTTCAAAAATATTATTTTTTGATATTACAAAACTCACAATTGAAGCTCCTTAATCCCATGAGGCGCTAAATGTTCCAAATCACCTGTTAAAGAAATAGAAATGCCAACCATGTAGAGAATTATTCTTTTCTCCCCTAATGCTCAGTTTTCACCAAATATCCAGTTGGGCCACCAACATGCACATCAGTCCTTCTTATGTATACTTGTCTCATTCCTCTGTACTTTCCAGCACTTAGCACTCTGTACTAATCCATATTTCCATATACTAAGGAAAGATAAGGTTCTGGTAGCAATAGCAAATACCTACAAAGCATCTGCACCCAATGGAGTCCTGTGAAAATTGATGGAAAGCTAACTGAAGAGAAAACACACACAGCTTGGTTCTCATTAGTCTATTCCTGTGCCTTGGCCATGTGGACCGGCGTATTCTTTCATATCCGATTGATACATGATGTGCTGACAGCCCCCATCCTGACCAAATGCTTTACAAAGTAGGAATGATGTAGAAAAACTTAGAATTTATACTTTTGTAGTTTGCTCTACTTTTTATTTCAAAAAGGCTTTGAAAGTCCTATGAATGCTATTTAGATCACTTGTATGTCTAGATGGAAATACTGATTCTTGATGCTCTGAATAAACTCCTAACCCCAAAGGTATATTGAGCTACTGGGTGCTAGCTTTGTTCTGAAGTATAAGTTTCAAAAAGTTTTATTTACTTTTTGAACTCTTAACAAGGATGAAAGTGACACTGTGCTTTTGTGGTCTGCTACTTAAGTGGCTTCATCTTTTCTTGGGGGAAAAAATGAAAGTAACAAGCAAAATATAGAGGAGGTTTTAGTTTGTTCTGTGATCAAAAGGGTCATTTATTGATCTGGTGCTTAAAAGGAAAAGATCTGTTTTTGGGAAAGTCATTGTACTATCTAGGGTTTGAACTCTTCTCCTTTTATTATCTATTAAAGCATGATAAGTCTACATTTTTCTTTCTGCGGAAGCACAACTCATAATTAAAAATAAGAACTCCATCACGACTATGACCATATGACAGTTGTTCTTAACTTGCAAAACTGAAAATAAATAAATGTATGTTAATTAAAATGCTGATTTCAATGTTTAACTAGTCTAATTACATTAATTTTTAGTTAGCCTTAAACGGAAATGATTTCTTCCTAGCAATGGTTTCACATTACAATATTTTTGTTTCCTCTCTTAACTGAAAAAAAAATAGAAGGAATTATACTTTGACATAAAATATTATCTACTTACTTTCCTCTCTCACTTCCCAAACCCCAGAAAGTAGCTTGAATGTTCTACAGGAGGATTGTCTAATGACTGTAAAAATAAACTGGAAGCAGAAATTGCAGTCTTAGTTCAACTAGAAACCCATTATATAAACTTGGACATGTTAGAAGATTCTTCCTATGTTTGTTTTCTTCTTGGAAACTTCAAATAAGGACAATAAGGAACTAAAGTTGTACATGTATGATAAACTTAAGTACATAAAGCATTAAAAGAAATTGCATTTGACTCCTTAGTATCAAACCTTAAGATTTTTAGATGTTGGTAAAATATGTTAAGGTATGTAGTAGATAGGGGTATTTATGTATGTATGTATGTATGTATGTATAAATTATTGTAGTAAGTGATACACTTCGGTATGTCACATAAGTGTTGAATAAATACATGGACTTGTATTGATGCAACTTTCTCAAACTTTGTTCCCTGGAATATTAGCATTTCCTAAGACATCACTAGGTATTCTTTGGGAAAAAAGGCCCTCTATTGAAATAAATGTAAATTTGTTTTTATTATTGGAGATTTATAATATAAGTTGGAAATTAAGGACTGAGAAAGAATACAGAAATAAAGCCAGGGCTTCCAAAAACTATTGGATATCATCATAATGATTCGTATAAACTTTTAGTAAAAAGTTTATCATTTTGAAAATATGTATTTTGTAAAGAAAACTGTATACTGCCAAAATACACATTTTAAAACCTTGTAACACTTAACCATTTAACTGTACGGCTAGAGGGGAAATATTTAGGGTTTTTTTTAGATGTGAAACTTTATTGGCTCAATAGGAAAAATACTCATCCTATGTTTCTTGTGTTTAAAATACATGGGTTATGTGGTATATCAACTTACTGCACATTTTGCTTCTGCTCTATTTTAGTTTTCTTTCTTCTTTTTTTCCCTGTCTTTTCTTTTCTTCTCATCTCTCCTCTTTTCTTTTTTCTTTTCCTTCTCGTCCCTTCCCCTTCTTTCTTCTCTCTCTTTATTTCTTCTCTCTCTTTCTTTCTCTCTTTCTTCTTCCTCCCTCCCTCCCTTCCTTCTACTACTTTGATAAGATTGACGTCATTGTTCCTGTTAAGTTTCAATCGACATGATATGCAAAATTAAGAATCTATATCAGTTAATAATGCATTTGGCTACAAGTCTCATAAAACCTAACTATACTGGTTTACAGAGTTTTTGTTTGTTTTTCCACATTGCAAAATGTTCAGACCAAAACTGCTTTCTGTCTGCTCCATTGTCTTGGATACGTTGACTCTTCTTCTTACCTGTCACTTTAGAGTGAATAAATGGCTAATGAAGCTAGTGGATAAATGGTATTGCACCTCCAAGCATCATTGTTGGGGAAGAATCAGACAGCAAGCCAGCCGTTATCTATCTTTATTTATTATTAAAAGAAAGCTTTTCCAGAATCATCTTATCCAGAGCTGGAACAGGCGGTACCACTTGCCTCGATGGAGACTTGGAAATTTGGAAACGATGTCATAACTGTTTTAGACCAGTCTCAGTTCATTATCTGGCTGTAAACATATTACTGACTGTAACACAATTGTAGTTTTCTTACTGTGGAAGAGCAAAGAAAAAGCTTACTACTTGGGCAACTTGAGTTATCTCTTTTAAAGATTTAAAAGAAACTCTTTTAAATACAAAAATTGTATGAAAGAAGGATAGCATCTGAAATTAAATTATAACCCAAAAGAGTTTTCATGTTTAAGGTAGAGAATGTCAGCATTAGGAAATCTACATTTTTGACACTTTGATTTAGTAATTCTTACGTTCATTAAATGGCTCTGCTTGCCACTTTCCTCAGAATATGGAGGCTGAGATGAGGATTAAGTGCCAGTGCTTTATTTCACATGTGCAAACTTAAGACAGGAGAGTTAGAAATAAGGGCGATGAGACAAGGAAAAGATGTGAAAAGTAAGTGAAATTCTGTTATTATATGTGTGACAACAGCTTTACAATGAGCCATGATATTTGTAGGCAGGTATATTTTCTTGACACACAGTATATTCCCAGATGTGCTGTACAGAATGAACCATGTTAAGTGATGTGAGAAAGATGATGACAGCTATTTGCTCGGCTCCCCTCCTGTCTTCTCTTTCCCATTGGTCAATATTTTCACCATCGGGCATTAACTCTCTGTCACCTCCCAGTGTCATCCAGTTCCATTGCATGCCAACCACTCCTGATGCAGAACATTCCAGATTCCATGTTCTGAGGTGATTTATCCCATTCAAATAAAAAAGAAGAGAAAAATTGGGGCATTTAGGTGGCTCGGTTGATTAAGCGGCCAACTCTTGATTTTGGCTCAGGTCATGATCTCAGGATCATGAGATTGAGCCCTGTATTGGGCTCTGTACTGACAGTTTGGAGCCTGCTTAGGACTCACTCTCTCCCTCTGCCTTTCCCCAACTCACACTTGCTCTCTTTTTCTCTAAAAACAAACAAACAAACAAACAAACAAATAAATAAAAACTAACAGTAGAGGGAAAGGATTAAAAACTCTAGGCATGTAGCTCATCTGCCCCACTGTGTGGCAGGTGACAAGGAGGAGGACGTTGACACAGAGTGGATGATTGGCTGGGCCCTGGTGGCAACAGGATGGGTCAAGAAACAGTCAGCCATTGGAGCTTGAAAAAGATGATAACATTTTTGTCTGATACACTAAATTTGAGAACTGGTGACTTCAGAACTTAATTTACCTCTGGAGCATAGGCTGACTCCAGTGCCCAAAGAGCCTCATGTCAGATTGAGTTGCCCTGCAATTTCTGTAAGTTTTAAGGCATCATTATAAATTATATTGCTCACAGAGGGTGTATCATCCTGGCCAATAACAAGATGTTGGTATGGTTTCATCCATAATGGAACTTGAATCTGAGCTGTGCTATTGCTAATCTTTGTCACCTTGGGAAAGTCACTTTGCCACTCAGCCTCAATTATTATTTTACCCAAAAAAGTGAAACTATTAATACTACTTTCCCTTTAGGGTTTTTGGGAGGTTGGAATCTCGTTCAAAATACCTCTTTATTTATAACTTTTTCCATTAACTTTCTTCTCCCTTCCTGAAGACCATTTCCATATTTTCAGGAAGAATTACTTGTCGATGGATTCACACTTCAGCAGTCCTAATGGCCAAACTGGATTGGGGATTTCTATGTTTTATCCTGTCTGTTAGTCTGGACAGGACAGAATAGGCCACAGAACTCCCTAGCCAATTTGACTTGCAGAAATGCAAATGACTGAGCACATTTTGTGTTCCCTGGGGAAGAGGCAGGTAACATATAAGGATGTTGAAATAACACCACACCCACAACTTTCCAGAGCAGCTAATTTAAAATCACTCACAATCTGGGGGAATCTGTCTCCATATCTTCTCGTAAGAGCCCACAGCTAACTGTTTACTGAAAGGTTTCCTGAGAATAGGATTTTATCCAAGACTTGTGACAGTGGTAACTTAGAATGAGGCTACAGAGATCTAATTAAAAAGGTGATTTCCTAACATATGGAGTTCCTATGTGAAATCAAGAGATTGTGCGGTGCTGGGGGAGTTGCTGACCCTGTAAATTCTTATGACATTAGGCTTAGATCTTAACTGCTAAACACCTTTCAAATATTTAACTCTCCCCAAGTAAATGTTCTCCCTGCAAAGCTCTATTTGTTGACTTTTATCCCAGTTGGACTGACTTTAGGGACTGTATCACTGAGACCTGTGCATTAAGTGGTACATATGTTGAATAAACAGCCAGACAGCTACCAACTGTCAAGTTGCTTTACCAGAGTATAAAAAAAAGCACATATGCCATGTTGAAAAGCAAAGGAAAAACAAAGGTTTATAATAGATCTAGGAAATGGTTCAGGTAAAACACAACCACATGCTTATTTGCATGATTATTTTTCTAAATAGCATTAGAAATCTTCTGGAGGAGAAATCCTATTCTTGAAATGATCTCAACTGTCACATTAGACAAGATACTTCCTGTGGTGGCTCATAATTCATTAGTGAATTAGTTAATTGAAAGGGGGACAAGCTGTGTTAATATAAGCAAAGGTTGGAAATGTGCTGAGCGAGGAAACACAGGTTTGATTTTGTCACACGCAGCAGATGGAAATAGAGGCACAGGTTGTTCTTTACAGGTATGGATGATACAGCAGAACATACTAGTTTTTCTGGCAAGGAGACTGGAAGTATTTATAGTTTTTAGCCTTGTTGCCACCAGCATTGCTCTCCAGTGATACTATGGTAGAACAACATTGACTGTGTATCCCAGGTGGCCACCTCTTGTGCAGAAAGAATCCTGATCACCAGCAGTTGGTTTGCATACAGCCATACTAGCCTTGTTATTTAAAAGAGTGTCTTAGTTACTATTTTGGTAGGAAAATGGACTCATAAAATTCTTGCAATCATGAGCATCAGTTCAGGTGTACTGGAATCAGATGCCAAGACTGAGCTACAGAAGATGTATGGGAGGTAATAAGCATTGAACATAAAACGGAAAGGGCCAAAGTGAAGGGAAAGACTTCAGACTATGATGAAGGTCTGACATCTGTGTAAGGAAGGAAGCAGAGAGGAAAATTGGATGGAGAGAGGCTTTGGGAGCAGTGCTCCCCTGACAAGTTTGGGCCAACCTAAGGAGGAGCTCTAGAGCAGACAGTATCCATTAAAAGAGTCCTATGATGGCGCTGCCTGAGTGGCTCAGTAGGTTGCATGTCCATCTGACTTCTTGATCTTGGCTCACATCATGATCTCACCTTATGTTATGATCTCATGGTTTGTGAGTTTGAGCCCTTCATCGGGTTCTGTACTGATGTTGCAGAGTGATCTTGGGATTCTGTCTCTCTTTCTCTCTGCAACTCTCCTGCTTGTGCTCTCTCATTTTCTTTCTCAAAATAAATAAATAAGCTTAAAAACAAAGAAAGAGAGAGAGAGAATCCTCTGATGGGCAAAAATGGCCAGATCCTGGAACTTCTCAGCTTTGCCATCATTGGCTGGAACTGCCTGCAGAAAGTGTGTCTCATATTAAATACCAAGGTGGACTGCAGCAGAGGTTGTTGGCTGACAGCATTCCTGTGGCAGATACTCCCTGGAAAGGAAATCTGAGTGGGGTAGCTCTGTGGCTGGCCCAGTACTTTCTAATGATGACACTAGACTTCTAATAGGGAATACCTTTTATACATTCATTTGTAACAAAGGGCAAAGATGACTTGGCCCATGTGGATCCTCATAAGAATTTATCTATATATAAATCCCCCAAACTTTCAAAACACTGTGGTGTTCTACTCATTTTCCTATTCTTTCTTGTTTGCACGGGACTTGGAAATAAAATGTACTAGAAATCAGAGAAAGAGTTTCTGTACTAGACAGTCAGGTGGAAGAATATTGTCAGATTTTAAGAAATCAAATACACTTTGTTGGTGCGGTAATGAAAAGCCAGAGGGACCTAAACTCAGATTCTGTTTTGCCACTCATTGACTTTAAGATCTTGAGTAACTAACTTAATTATTTGTGTCTTGTTTTTTTTCCTAATAAAAATAGCAAAAACAGTATCATATATTGTTCATTTGAAGAGTAATGTGTTGATATTTCCTTGTGACAAAAGTGTTAGAGACTTTTATTCTTGTAAACTGGGCTGGTGTACTTTGTGATAGTGTTACATACACCATTTCTGAAATTTTACTACAAATAAATGAAAAAACCTCAGAAGAGTCACAATTCAGAATCAATGAAGATAAATATGAAATTATTATTGAGCCCTTACTTAGCTCCTAACACTGAAAGGGTAGATGTTGTTAAATTATATCTGTAAATAATAGTCACTTATTTCAACATTTAGGTGTCCAGTTTCTATGGCTTAACACAGCCAAATTTATTGTTTTCCAGTTATGTAGGTCAAAATCTGAGATAGGTCTCATTGAGCTACAGTCAAGGCATTAGATTGGTTGTTGTGCTTTGTGGATGCTCTTGGGGATAGTCCATTTCTTTGTCTTCCCAGGCTGCCCATATTCCTTGGCTCATGACCCCTTTCCTCCATCTTCAAAGCCAGCAATATTTCATTTATTTGACCATTCTGTATTCTAGCTTCTTGTACCATGGCTGGACAAGTTTCACTGATTTGAAGGACCCATTTGATTAGATTTGATCTAACTGGACAATCCAGGATAATCTCCCCATTCCAGAGCCTTTAATTTAATCACATCTGCCAAGTCCCTTTTGCCACATAAACTCACTTGTCCACAGATTCCAGGGATTAGGAAATGGACATCTTTTGGGAAATATCAAATAATTTGGTCAGTCTCTTGAAGCTGGACAAAGTCAGGAAAAGAATTCTTCCCTAATGCCACCAGAAGGGAAAGCAATAATGGAAAAGTAACATCACACCCAACCTACCTGAGTTTACTTTTTACTGGCTGGTTAGCATATATCCCAGTCAATTAACCTAGTTTCCAAAGTGTCTTTTGGACTATTTTGTTTCCACTTTTTGTTCCTTTGTTCAGGCTTTTTCCAGCTTTGGAAAATGGTCTCCATCATTGGCTCTGCCCTTTCAAATCCAGGATATTTCTCAAGGTTCTGTTAATGACTCAGTTTCTTTCTGAAGACATTTTTACCTACTCCATCCTACCCTGAATTCTTCCAACTGAGAATTCCAATTATATTAAATCAGAGATTGGCAATTTAGTTCAAAATGTTTCATATTAGCAATATCTCCCCAACTCAGTGTTAAACTTCTCAAGAACAGGGACAATCTGTTCTATATCTTTTGTGTCTGACTCAGCCAATGCTAAACAGCCAGTGCCAAGTCAGTGCTAAATTAATACTGTGTTTATTGATAAATAGTCAACATTTAAAATATAAATACTTCTAGGAGCTGATTACATCCTTTCAGTTATTAACATTTCACTGTAGTTTATGCATAAAACTTGAGTAAGTTCTAAATTGAGATCTGATTAGTGGATTTAATGAGACGACTATGTAGAGAGAGATATAGCCACAAACAGACACAGAGGATGTGGGCCTAGAAGGGAAGTGAGTGGGCTTTCTAGGAAGCTATGAGGAAGCCTGAAAGCATCAACAGTCAGGGGAGTAGATGGAGGCACCAGTTGGTGAGACAAAGATAAGGAGAGAAGGAAAGGAGCCAGTTTTACTGATTTTATAATTTTGCCTTGACCGAGTACATGTTTAACATACCTCTGCATTCAAGGAGTCTATGATGTAAGAAATAAGGTAGTTGATATGATCTAAACTGGGATAAAAATGTATATTTCATTATAAAACAGATGGATTTTTGAAATTTTGTAAAGAAAAAGTGGTAGAATTTGGCACAGTTTGAATGTAGATTGGGAATATTGCATTGTGTGATTTCCTATTTTCCATTTGAAATTACAGTGAATTTATAATAACCTCTCTTTTCTCACTCATTCTCTCTGTCTCATTATATATACACCCATTATCTGTTATAACTTTCTGTCAATTACATTGCTAAAGTATGATGGACAATCTAATTTTTAAACTTCGATAGTTATGAAAAGAACAACTGTGTAAAAATGAAATTAAATATACAATGATAGCCTTATTTTTCCATATAGATTTTGAAAGAATAAATGTTGTAAGGTATAATACATTTATTCATTCACCAAGTCCTCAACAATTCTTCTGACTCTAAATCATTAATATTATACGTATATAAGACTGAGTTCCAGGATAATTTACTAGTAAAAGAAAGTTTATATTTTACTGTTCCTTCAACAGTTTTATGAAAAAAATTACTTTAACATGACTTTCAGTGAATAAGTAGAGAATAGCATTTACATTTTTTTAGAAAATTCCTTAACGAATTGAAGTGTGACATCTACCATTTTTCACATACATTGGTGAATAAGGTTTATTTTAGCAAACTCTCATCTTGCTATAACTAAATACCTTAGAGAAATTATATTACTCAATATCACCAAAATTACATATTCTTTAAGTGTTCTTAAATCAAGTGTTTTCTAAAACAACACCACTTACTTTATCATGCTTTGTGATTCAATACATTGTGCTACATTCTGAGTATACAAAGATGTACAAATGAATCAATCACGGATTCTGACTTTTAACATGTAAACTAAGTTTTAGCAATTTGATATAAAAATAAATGGGAGCTCATGTGGACTCTAACAGAGAGGTTCAGAGCATCAGGAAATAGAATACATGCTCCACCCAGAGTGTGTTCATTTCTCTTGCTTACAGTCTTTGTCAACAACTCAAGAAATTCTAAACCGTGTAGTAAAGTGTGGGTGTACTTTTCTGCTTATCATCTGTATTTCATGTCTCTGTGCTCCAATCACAAAATATTTTGAGCATTTGGTTCTCAGCCATCAAGTGATTGACTGCTGTAGTTATGGGGCCAGTCCGCCATGAGCCCAGGTTCTGCTAGTCTATCTGAACATCATTAATAAAGGAAAGTATTTGGAAAAAACAAGTGTTTCTGGTGCCTCCTATGACTACCACCAGGAAAAGGTAGGTGGGCTGGTTGTCTGGGGTTACCTGGGCAATCCATGATTTTCAGAAATAATTCAGTGGGATATAAATTTATTACATCAGAAATAACCCAGATGTGAGGTAGATTCAGATACATTTCAATCAATACCTCGCTTCGCTTCTCCTCTGGATGATTACTCTGTTATTTCTAGAGTCTAGCACAATGCTGACTACATATTGGGGGCCTCAATAAATGCTAATGAAATGAAGAAATAAATGATATATTATGGTCAATGAATGATCAATCTAATGGTAAACTATCTCAAGGGAGAATGGGCATTTGTTAGGGTGGTCTTTGAGGAAAACCTCTGATTGCTTTGGGGAAGGAAACCATGCCTCAGAGGACTGTTACCTTAGAAACGGTCCACCAGAAGTAGCCACTCATTTGAACTGACTCGAGGCAGTATACCGAAGCTGTTTGTGTGTGTGGTGTCACAACTTTACCCTTCAGTCACACATTTCTTTACTACCCTTAATCATTCTAGAATAGTTAAGACTTTTCCTCTAAAATGGATGGACTTCAAAAGTTAGATTCCTAGAAACCTTTATACTATAAGAGAATCTCCAGTAGAATCTGGTGTGTTTTTAAAGGTAGAATTTCAACATAAATAAGGGACATCTGAGGCTCTGGCTTTCTTGAATACTTTTTGTATTATGCTTATGTGTCTCCAGAGGCAAGGGATCGTGGCACAAAAACATAAAAAATAATTAGTTCCAGTGTTCTTACTGTGAGAGAGCTACTGCCACAGGAAATAGTTGTTGAGTCAGTAGTGGGTGACTGAGACCAAAGTACAGATGGCACTGAGGTGCCAATTCAGTTCCAAATGAATGAATGTCAAGGGTCTGTTCAAAGTGTGGTGGTGGTACATTGACTTGTAATTTTAAGTTAAAATTAAACTGTAAGAGGTGATACTATCTGGGCCCTTTCCAGGGGCTTCTCTAAGCCATAGGGATTTATCAGGTCTACACCTGGAAGTGTGGAAAAAAAGGGGAGTTTGATATATTGCAACAAATAACATGTCTGCAGGCTGAAGTTGTAGTGACAGTAGTAGGAACCCTTAAAGTCGAGCTGGAGCTGCATATAGAAAAAGGATGAGAGTGAAAATAAACAGATATATTTTCAGCAGTGACACGCCTGATATCTTTCTCTGTGTTTCGTTCAAAATTTCAGGGCTTAGGTCTAATATTTCTTAATTCTCAAATTTCACTTGTCAATGAAAATATTTAAACCTTCAGTAATCCTTATCCACACAAAGAAGATTTAGGACAAGGAAAAGCTAACTATAGGAATGACCTCAGGCGTTTTTTATCCTATCATTTTAATTTGAAATTAAACAAGTATATCAAAATAACAAGTATGCACGAGGGAATGAAGACAACACGCTGTCTCACAGGCCACTCTAAGTACCTCTTAAGCTCCTTGAAATGTCCTTCTAGGATATATAATTAAGAGGGCATTTCCTGCCTCATAAAAGTCTCCAAAACAGGCTTCATTGGCTGTGGCTATTTTGCCTTTGTTGTTTTTTCCTTTCTGCTTGACAGTCGTTTTTGCAGATTCTGAATCTGTGCCCTAGTTGTGCAATGAATCTGACTGCTCGCCCTTTCAGGCTCATTCTGGCGAGCTAGAAGCCCACTCACTTCTTCGGTAGTTTGAATATATACACTGCTGCAATATAACATTTTTGAGAACACAGAGACCTTTTTGCAGCTGGTAAGATTCTTTGAAAATCATTGGGGACATTTCCATGGCTATATCGATACATCTTATGTATTATGCCAGAACCAGGCGGCAGGGGTATTTCCACTTCTGTTCCCCCTCTTTCAGTCGCCCTCTCTACTCCCTTTGCTCCCCAAACTATAAACACTGAACGTGGTATCTTCGTCTGAGACAGGAATGGTCGAACCACCTGGGAGTCTAAGCCTCCTACATTCTTTTTTTGAAATAGGATCACAAAAACTGTGCTATTTCTGCTTGTTCCATTCAAGGACTGGGTTTCCTAGTTCCGAGATAGTTTTACAGGCCATTTCCCTACATATTCAGCTGTCAACTATTGTTACTTTTTTAAAATCCAGAAGAATATGCTAATTGTACTGACACATAATGCAATATGCTTAAGAACATGCCACTCAAAAGTATGGCTCTCAGGAGAATTCTACCTTCAAGAAACTTCATCTATAAGAAAATATCCCCTTTGAGATAAAGGCAATTCTTTTGTAATAACATTAGGAAGGCTAAAATGTGACTTACAGCACACCACAACATATTATAGTGTGATTTAGCTGTAGTATAAAAATATATAGATTTAGGCTGAATTTAAATAGATGGTTGAGAGGGAGAGAGAAAGAGAGAGAGAGAAAAAGAGAGAGAAATGAAAATACCAGATGACTTCCAACTATAAAAAATTCTCTAAGAAATGACAGAATAGTTAATGCATAGACTTCAAAGAAAATTACCGTTTCATACTATTGGGTATTAAACCTCTAATTTCTATAGAAATCTCTAATTTTTCCACATATTAAGTCAAAGAACTAAAAATGTCTTCTCTGGATATTTTTATAATAATATTTTCTGTTATAAAAAAGGCCTTGCCAGACACTACCATCTGCCGTGTAGACTGACAGTGTACAAATCTGATGTCTTTCTGTGACTTCCTATCTTATATAATTGGAGGTTTCAGCCTAGAATGATGTTTCATTTCCACCTAAGGACAACCAAGTTTAAGTTTGCCTGGAATATCTTAATCATTTCCCGGCCCCGCGCTGATAAAACCAGGACTCTGTATAGTTTTAAAGCTATAAACGTGTCTATTGAGAGGGTGTTAAAAATTCTCCTCTGAATGTCTGGCCATCGTCCAGAATTCCAGAATACCTTCTCAAATGAGACAGAAAACATAATGCATTACAATTGGTAAACGTTTCATTGTTAGTACTTTATTTGGGAAATTTGAAATGGAGTGTCTTGGTTATGTCAAGATGGGGAAGGATTTTTGTTTTGTTTTTGCTTTTTGAGGGAAAGAGGTCTTGGTGAACTGTTTATGTAAACACTAGAATATTTCTCTCCCAAGCTTTAAAAAGAGTTCAAGGACACTCGAAGTATTCTATTGACTCCGCTGTGTATGTGTGTGTGGGTGCATGTGTGTGTTTATGGGAGTAAATGTAACCATCTCCGTGCCAGTCAGTACGACGAAATTGCCGAATAACTTCTGGAGTTATTTATTAAAAAAAAATAACACTGTTTTCAATAAAAGAGAAATCCTGGTAGTTAAAACCTGTTAATTGGAGATAATGTCTGTGTAACTGTACATTGTCAAAGGGTAATGACCTCCTGCTGCTAAGCCCTGGAAAAGTTGACTGGAAGCCAACAGCATTTGTTTTCAAAGCAGGAGACATGGGTCCTTTGACATGATTCCATTAAAATGGCTTTATTTTTGTGGCACTCCGTAATAGAAATTTTATCATTCTAGGCCATATTATCTATGTGCTTTCATTTTGCTGCCTCCAAATATCTTTGCAGGTTGTGTTTTCACTGCTGTTAAATGTACCAGTTAGCACCTTTGCTGCCGCTGAGGGGCTGTTCTCGTAGCAATACAGTTAATTCAGTTAATTCCGGGGACAGGGGGTTGCCAAAAAGGATTTAAAGGAGTTAGTATTCATTAAAGTCTGCCACTCAATATAATAAATGATCAACGTTATCTAGTACATTGTAGCTGAGAAAATAGGCCGGGTAATTAAAATAAAACTGTGGAAAGGGTCCTCCAGTCTCTGTCCAAAATCTTTTACACACTCCACTTGCCCAATGTTGAAATTTCATTTGGCTAAATTATAAAATTTTACTTAGAAACTGTTATTCTGGGTTGCTTGAGGTTTCTGTCAGTAGGAATGAAAAAAATCTAAGAGCTGACTTCCTTATGGGATCAGATGTACATGAGAGAGTATTACCGTGAGATGAGAAGAGGGAGATCTTAGAGTACTAAGTAATACTGGAGAGCATCCATGTTGTGAGGATTGGAGGTGCATCTGTTTTCATGCACTTCAGAGACATCCTTGGTGTTGGTCACGAAGCCATTTGCATCATGATTGTGTGGAATGGTCAAGTACAGAGATTCTCTTTCTGCCCACAGGGGGAATCTTTCAGTTGTATTTCCAAAATATCTGTGTTGGTATCCTGGCCTCATCCCCAGTGATTTTTTTTCCTAGTGTTTTTGATTAAGCTGTTTTAGGACCCTGGTGTTAATATAGATAATTTTTATATTAAATTTTTTTTGAGAGAGACAGAGAGAATGTGAGAGTGCACAAGTGGGGGATGGCAAAAGGAGAGGTTGAGAGAGAACCTTAAGCAGGCTCAATGCCCAGAGTGAGCCAATTCATGGAATCAGTCTCATGAACCTTGAGATCATGACCTGAGCAGAAATCAAGAGTGGGCTGCTTAACTTACTGAGCCACGCAGGTGCCCCAATATAGATAACTTTTAAAGTTCTACAGGTGAACCTAATATGCAGAATTCTTCAACACCTGGTTCTCTGACTTGAGCGATCCCAAGGTCATGCACAGGGCTTGTAGAAACACCATATGCTTCCCCCCACTCCCACCCCCATGCACACCAAAGAGCTTCTAATCCAGTGAGTTTGGAGAGATTGCCCAAGAATTTGCATTTTTAACAAAGTCCCAGGTAATGCTCATGCTGCACTAGACTGTATGGTGAGTCATTTAAATGGTGTCAATTTACTGATTGGTTTATTCCTCATGGCTGTGAAAAATAGTAAATGGATAATGAAACACAAGGACAGACTAAGGGAGAAGTTAGGTTGTTTTTTTCCATTAAATGCCACCTTGTTGTAGTTGTCACCCTGGTTTCTGATTCCTTTTAGGTTTTGTATTTTTTTAGTTTACCTGGAATTTTATCCCTAACACATAAAAATTTTAAAGCAATAATTTTATAACAAATACCTATTGAACGTTGAGTACCTACCAGGACTCACTTTCTGTGTTGGATGCATATTATCTCTTTTAATCTTCACCATTAAGCAAATGTTTTTATTGCTTTCTTACAGGCTTGTAGATAATAGGTTGTAGGGTTGGAATTGGAACACAAGCAAACTGACTGCGGAACTTGAACTTTCTTAGTAATTTCTCCATACTACTTGTGCATACCTAATGATTTACAAAACATATTTGGCCAACTTTGCGCTAAAAATATATCACTGATTATTACTGAATTATTACTAATGAAAAAATAATAACAAAATAGCTCCCATTTATTGGATACCCACCTCAGGCCACACATTGTGTTAAGACCTATTAAAAACCAGTGTGAGAGATCACATAATTAAATGGCGAAATTAGGATTTAAACTTAGCCCTGCTGGTAGATTTTGGAGTGCCTGCCCCCAAAAGGAGCTCTTTGGGTTCCTAATCACATTCTTGTTTCTGCTCCAAAATTCTGAGGAAATGTAGCTACCCTCCCAACAAAATGCCTATATAATTCCGTTGTAAATTTGCATTTTGCCTAAGCATGTCTGAAATGGTTCTTGTTACAATGAAAAATCCTTGACTAGAGTGGTGGTCCTTCCAACTTGTGAATATGTGGTCCTGATGCTTGGAGAATTGAAAAGTTAAACTGACTTAATTAAGATCACCCAATGTGTGAATAACAGAACCAGGAACTAAGAATAGAACCAAATATAGGCTTGACACTTACGCTTGTTTTCTTTCTGTACAACAATCTACTCCTCTTTTCTGGCTTTGCACCTTTTCTTACGTCACCTGCAAAAGGATGTGTGAGAAGATCACCGTATAGATCATAAATACTGAAAAATTGTTTCCACACAGCATTTCTGAGAGCTGGCCCAATTAGTCTTACGAGCAGATAGAGGGAAGTGTTGCTGCTAGTGTGTTTCAAGAGAGCCATGTTACAGCCCTCTGAGAGCCATTGTCCGGACCTCACAAGGTTGTGGTTGGAAATAAATGAGATAACAGATGCAAAGTGCCTGGTACATGAGAGACACATGACTCAATAAATGGTAGCTATTACTGGTATTCTCCTGATGGCAGCAGGAGCAGGGGAAGTGAGTAGGTGGGGAGAGCATCTCTCTACTAATGACTCAGGGGACTCCTGGGTTTCCAACGTATCATTTGAGTCCCAGGAAACATTTGGTTTGTATGTAAAGGAAAATAAACATTTTCAAAACCCAGTATCAGTCATTTTTACACTCTTTTGTTAATGGGATTTATCAAGTCATATCAACAGGTTCAATTCAATTTGATTTCTACATTCTGGGCGCATATTGAGGCCGAGGTGATGTTCAAGTTCATTGTTGAATGAGGCCTGTTTTCAGTAACTTAGTGCCAAGACACATTGTCAGAAACATCTGGAGGTGGGGCGGGGCCATATACAAACTGCTCAGATACAGAAGAGATATTTATTTTTTCTGTCTATCATTCTATCTATATTTATCCTTTCTCTCTCCTTCTCTGACTAAATTCATACTTTTTTTTAAAATTGAAAAACAGCTGTTTTGCCAAATTGGGGGCTCTACCCTATAAGATACTAGGTGATACAGGTAAATTTAACATAAACCATGGTATCACTTGACTGTTACTGCTTGTATCACAATGCTCGGTTAATGCCATGTGCCTGATAGTGATATTTTATGAATTTTAAAGGTTAGACCTAATCATATCTTCTAACTGAATTCTTTCAGTCACCAGATACACATATCCTATTGAAGTCAACAAGTGTATATAAATCCAGCCAATAAGAGGCAATAGTTATAAAACATTTGTTTTTGACTTTTGTTGTCTGTCCCCATTAATCTTGGTCATGATCTTTCTTATCCTGATGCTTAGTTTTGATATGTAACCTGTATGTAAAAATACAGATGTAGACACCCAACTTAAGGAAAATGTGAAAACAAGACAACTGTAAAAAGTGCACCCATAAATCCAACAACTATTAGAGTTTTAGTGTACTCCACTCCAGTTTTTTTAGAAAACATTTAAGAATGTACTTATAATAATCAGATCCATGTAATTCTGCTTAAAGAAATAATTAAATATTTGTTTTCTTCAACAATTAATCTTTTATTTTTTTATGTGACTTTTTTGTTTTTTAATTTTAAAGAGAGAGAGAGTGTGTGTGTGTGAATAGAGGAGGAAGGTAGAGAGAGAAAGAGAAAGAGAGAGAGAGAGAGAAAGAGAGAATCTTAAGCAGGTTCCATGCTCAGCTTGGAGCCCATTGTGGGGCTAGACCTGGAGCTCAGTCCTATGACTCTAAGATCATGACCTGAGCTGAAATCAAGAATCAGATGCTCAACCGAATGAGCCACCCAGGTACCCCGAACAATTAATATTTTAAAAACAACCAGATATTTTATCCAGCGGATCAGTGATAATGTCCTAAAACATTCCCCTGCTGTTAGATTTTGAGTTACTTCTAATTATCCTTAGTGTAATATTGTGTGTGTCTTCGTATATTTATTATTATTTATTTTACTTTATTTTGAGAGAGAGAGAGAGAGTGAGAATAAGGAAAGGGCAGAGTGAGAACGAGGAAAGGGCAAAGGAAGAGGAAGAGAGAGAATCCCAGGCAGGCTCCACACTGTCAGTGGACAGCCCACTGTGGGGTGTGAACTCACAAACTGAAATCATGACCTGAGCCTAAATCGAGAATCAGACGCTTAACCCACTGAGCCACCCAGGTGCCCCAGGTGTCTTCATATATTTAATTCTTTGCATATTTTGGCTGACTTTCTTAGGCGAGATTCTTGGGTATGTGAAAACTGGGAACACCTATGACAAGTTATTTGCCAACTTGCTTTCTAGAAGAATTGTACCTAATTATGTTTGTCATCAGGAAAGAATGGAATAGTGAATTCAATATACTTTTACAGCATTTAGAGTGTTTATTTACTTATTTATTTTGGTAGTTTTTGCATGTCAAATGGTATTTGTTTTAACTTAAATTTTTTGCTATTAGAATGTTTGAATATTTTCAAACCCCCATATTTGATAATTAATTTCTTTTAAGTGATAATTATTTTCCTCTCCTTTAAATAATCTTTTTAACCTCTTGCCAGTTTTCTTGTTAGAGTCTTAGTGACTGTCCTATCAGAAGTTTGCATATTTTGTTTTATACATATAAAAATGTAATCAGGCTTTAATTCAATGCTACATTTACTGAAAAGTCTTCCAGTAAGTTTGGCTTTTAATTTTTTATTTAAATATTTCAAATGTAACATTTGTTGTTATTTTCCTGTTTATTCTTCATAAATTCAAAGTTTAGAAAATCATTTCTCTGTTAAAGCTTTAAATATTTAATATTATTTTAATTTTCTTAGATATGATTTAAAAAATTTCAAACTTTTTAATACATCTGGAATTTGTTTTAACATATGGTGTGAGGTGAGCATATTTGACTTTTAAATAATTTACTATGCTATGACCCAGCTGCCTGATTTCCCTCACGAGTTGCCAAATGCCCAGTGAAAGAAGAATGCTCTTATATTTTGTGTTCATTGAACTAGCATCTGTTACTTTCATTAAGCATGCCAGAATTTTTTAACTAAGAAAACTATGCCCTAGTTAAAGGTTGCTTTCAAAAAGTTGAATTAATTTTTTCAGATAACTTAATAAATTATGATTTGGTATTCATTTTGGTACCCTACTTACTACAAAGCACACCTTAGCAAAATAATGTAGGTACTTTTGCTTTTTCAGAAGTACTTTAGGCTGGAACTGTTAATATATCTTTTTAAACTTTCGGGTGGACTTAGATGTCAAACCTGAATTTCAGTTATGTTTCAGGAACTGATTGGCTAAATGATTTGCACGAAGTTTGCAAACTTGTCAGCCTGTTTTCTCTGTAGAACATGGGGATAGTAACTCCTACTTTATGGCACAGTGGTAAGATTAAAAGAGAGAAGCATGTAAAATGCCTGAGAGATTGCTTGATGAGACATTTATTATTTTTTCCCCTTTTTATATGGTAAATGCTAATGGCCATCTGAATTGGTTGAAGAGAAAAATACTCTTTATAAAACTCACACGGCTAATATTTGACTTAGAAATATGTTTCATTTAAATTTTGATTATCGTTATTTCTGGTCTTTAGGGAATTTTAACAACATAATAAAATTTTACCACTAATACCTAATTCTGGGGTCTTTTCATTTTTCCTGTGTTCGAGCATATTCTAAGAAAAGATGACTCATCTCAAAACTTCCCTGGAGCAGAAATAATGGTAACTGTTTGGACTTCAAAGGGTTTGTCTACTCAGATGCGGATGGGATGCTGAGTAAAAGTAAATAGAATGGAAAGAGACCAGTAAGAATAGTAATTAAATAGAGCATGTAGCTCAAATATATAATTATGATATTTGCTCTAAAGCATCTACCTTGGAGTTCCATTTAGTTATTTATATGATATGGTTCCAGAAATATGTGAAAGATTCCTATAATAATTTATCTTGGATTTCCATTTGGTTATTGATATGATATGATTTCAGAAGTATGAGAAAGACTCCTATAATAACTTACCCTGCTTGCCATCCATAATAGCTAACACATTTAATATACCTGTGTTATAACACAGACCTCTCTGTGATCATTCCTTCATGAATTGGAAGTCTACTAGACTTCTTTGCATTGCTCCTGATATTACTGTCAGGATTCTCCATGAATGTTTTCCAAAAAAAATCTAGTGTCAAAATTCAGTATTCCTGTATTTAAAGATTATACTACTGTAGCATCAGATTGTAGATACTGTTTCTGAAAACTATATCTGACTATAGGATCTTGGGCAAGAGTTTGACAGAGTGGAGATGAAAAGGGCATAGGTATTAAGTGTTTGAAAAATAATTATGCAAATAAGTTGATTTAGCTCAATCCTTCATAAGCAGAGCCTGAGATAAGGATAGGATACTATTACTTTATTTGGAAAGTGGAAGCCCACCAAAGTAAGAAGGAAAAACATAAGTGGTGGCTGTGAGACTCAACTGGGTAATATCTGACTCTCATATCAGCTCAGGTTCTGATCAGGCAGTTGTGAGTAAGAGTCCCACATCGGGAGCATGGAGCCTGCTTGGGAGCCTCTCTGTCCGTCTCTCTCTGCCCCTCTGTCACTTGCTCTCTAAACAAACAAACAAACAAACATGTAAAAGAAAACATAAATGGGCTAGGGAAAGCTGCAAAGCAGTTTAATGCATTGTTTTACAACATTGGTCACCACTGTATGAGTCACTAGGAGATACTGAAAGTTGCTTAGCAATTATGTTCATGCAGTACATAGAACTTCTCTGGAAATGTGGTAAGGATAAATCACACCTAGGAGAAGGAAAGGAGAAGTCTGTCTCTGTAGCTCCTTTACCTCAAATCACCTAAGTGGTCAAATTCCATGGAGAGGTTTTACATTTATACTACTGACATGTCTTGTGTGACCCCTCAGTGCTGCTTAGGAAGAGAGATCCTTTGTACTGTAGAATGTTATTTTATCCAAGTCTAACAATGGAGGAGTGCTATGAATGGGGCTCTGACTAAGAGAGAAAGAAAAAGGTGGCCAAAAGAATCTGAGAAAGCGCAAGTTTGTTTCCTCAAACATAAGAGATAGAGGAAATAGTGAGTTTAGGGCCATTGAAAGCTACCAGTTGTCAGGTGATAAAAGTGATGTTCATATGCTATATTTTTGTCAGATGCAAAACAAACCTACTCCAAATTCAGTAGATTAAATCACCAAAAACATTATTTCCTCCTCATATCTCAGTGCAGTATGGGCTGAGGGGATCTAGGGTCCTTTCACCTGGTGGATCTGCCATCCCTAGGCTCTTCAGGATCTCAAATCCTACTCCCCCGCCCCCCCACCATCCCAGAAATTCCGTGTCTGGCTGTGAGTTGAGGAAACAGAATGAGAGCATGGAGGGATGTATAGAAAATTAGTGCCTTATTTGTGAAACATCACGCAGCCCCGCCTACCTGCAAGGAGGATTTAGGAATACAGTCCACTGATGTGCCCAGAAGGGAAAAAAAAAAAGGATTTTTGTGAACACATAGCAACCTTTGTCACATATCTTAACCACGGTATGTTGGGTTTTTACTGTATGTGAATATTGTGTACTGAATAAATTTGACCTCTAGTTTATTCAAATAATGCAGTCATGACCCATTTTAATTGGATGCTACTCTTAAGCCATTCATATCAAATTTTGCATATTTTAAAAGTAAATGTTCTGCAACATCCCCATTTTATTTCTGATTTTCTCAGGAAAGAGTAATTAACCTGAGAATTATACTCTGGATACCACAGCAAATCACCTTTGGCTAGTGTGTTCAAATGACAATCATCTCATATAATTGCTGAGTCAGTCTTCCAGACTCATGGAATCTGGACTTTCCAAACAAGACTACTAAATTTCCTTGTGTGGACTCATAACCCTTTCAAGGCAATATAGTAAATTTTATATAAGCTGTACCTTAGCCCAAGACTTTTCAGTTGGTGTACTCTTTGATTATTTCACTCCTTACTTTTGTCTTAATGAAAAGGCAACTTAATAACTTTCACCGAGGGAGTTATCTTTCTTATCCCTCCACCACCACTCCTCGAGGGCAGCTGGGAAGAAGTGCTGATCCAATTAATAATGCTCTCAATTTCTCTCTCAACAGAATCCTGATACCACGACTGCCCACAAAATAATTGCCGAGTCTATCAGACTGTTAATTGGAATAGTCACAGACGTGTTTTTACCATAAAAAGTTATGGAAATCACAGTATATTTACTGCAAGAATGCTTTGCAAAGACTTGTCTAACAAGTGGTATTGTTGTAGCCCTGAGTAGGAGTCAGTGGACGGACAGTAACCATATTGTCTTTTTGGATCAGAATGAAGGTCACGAACTCAAAGCGAGTTATTTGTTTGTTTGTTCATAATAAAAATTGGCATGCTATATTGTATTAGTTTCAGGTGTACAAAATAGTAATTCAGTATTTATATACATTGCAATATGGTCACTACAGTTAAGTCTGATTACCATCTGTCAGCATACAAAATTGTTACAATATTATTGACTGTATTTCCCATGCTGTAAATTACTTCTCCTTGTCTTCTTTGTTTTAATCTTCTTTACCTGTTTTGCCCATCTGTATCAGCAATTATAGTTTGTATCCTTGAGTCTTTTTCTGTTTTTTTTTTTTTTTCAGTTTCCACATTTAAGTGAAGTGATTCAGTAATTGTCTGTCTCTGTCTGACTTATTTCTCTAGGTCCATCCATGTTATCACAAATGGCAAGGATTCCTATTTTATGACTGAGTAATATTCCACATTGTCTTTATCCATTCATCTGTAGAGGGACATTTAGATTGTTTCCAGATCTTGGCCATTGTAAATAATGCTGCAATGAGCATAGAGTGCATATGTCTTTTTGAATTAGGTGTTTTGTTTTCTTTGGGTAAATACCTAAAAGTGGAATTGCTGAATCGTATGGTAGTTCTATTTTAATTTTTTGAGGAGTGTTCATTTTGTTTTCCATAGTGACTACACCAATTTACATTCCCACCAACAGTGCACAAGGGATCCTTTTTCTCGACATCCTTACTAACACTTGTTATTTCTTGTCTTTTTGATAACAGACATTCTGATAAGTGTCAGGTGATATCTCATTGTGGTTTTGACTTTCATTTCCTTGATGGTTACTATGTTGAGAGTGTCTTTTTATGTTTCTTGAAGGTGGGATATTTATGATATTAATGAAATAGGAAGAGGAAGCCATAGCTGTCACTTCAGAGAGAACCACCAAGATGCCTTCCTGATGCTCTGTGGCATGATAGTGCTTGGCACTGGTAGCATACATGTTTTCAAAAAAATATATGCTTTATAGTATTTGTAGAATGTTCGGATGCATCTCAAATTAAAGTCTGTCCTACTGCGGGTATATATGCAAGAGTTCAGTGCAAATGCATTGATTTCCAAAAATCTGAGATTTGACCTGTGTATACTTTTATCAATTGGGAAAACACTTCAAGTAATTGGATCTTAGTTTCTCCATTCTGTAACATGGGAATAAAATTTTGTACTTTATGAGATATTACAAAGAGAATATTACAAATAAGATAACATGTTTGGGAGCACCTGGGTGGCTCAGTCAGTTAAGCATCTGACTTTTGATTTCTGCTCAGGTCATGATCTCATGGTTCATGGGTTCAAGCCTTGCATTGGACTCCATGTGCCCTTTTGGTATTCTCTCTTTCCCTTTATCTCTACCACTCCCCAGCTCCTGCATGTGCTCTCTCTGTCTTTATTTCTTCCAAATAAATATTTTAAAAAGGTAATATGTATGAAAGTGATGAGCATAGTGTCTAGCAAAGATATTTTGCCTCAAAAATATTAAAATGGCATTTGGGGTTTGATCTTGTTCTTTTTTGTTGAAACTCTTGTTGGTACCCCTTAAAATTCTCCATTTATACTGTCCGACCTTCCTGGGGTTTGCTTTCAGGGATATTTTATTCATTCTTGGCATTAACATGCATAAAAAACATCATACTCTCTTTGTTTTGTTCTTGATCTGATCTTACAGGTTCAAACCCTACTCTTGGACACACACTTATGTTTTTGAAGGTGTCCTACCTCTAAATGACTTTTTTTCATAATTGTGACTGTATATTATACCCCAATCTCCCTTTAGTCCTGTGTCTTTGTAACTGCTAAGTTCTAAAATTTCTAGTGTAGCTTATTCTGCAAATCCTCTAACTGTCCTTCCTTGTTTTTAAATTTGGCAAGAGAATTTGAAGCAACTGTCTTCAAAATAATGAGACCCAATGTAATAATGAAGCCAAAATTAATAAGAGAGAATGTAGCCTAGTCCTGAGCTACAGATGAGCAAGGTGTCTAATTCTTTTTTTTATATCTTAATTTATTTTTGAGAGAGAGAGAGAGAGAAAGTGGGGGGGAAAAGAGAGGGTACAGAGGATCCAAAGTGAGCTCCACACTGACAGCACAGCCTGATGTGGGGCTCAAACTCACCAGCTCTGAGATCATGACCTGACATGAAGTTGGTCGCTTAATTGACTTGGCCACCCAGATGCTCAAGGTGTCTTATTTCTTAATCTGGTATTAAATGCTGTTGATCAATGAAGACTCTGCAATGGATATTTTGTTGGTTGTTTATAAGTAGTATTCTTGCTGCTTATTTTTTCTCCTGATGAGGAAAGAAGTAAAACTAGTTACATCTATTTCATGAAGAACTTCAAGAGAAAGTAAGAAATGAGTTCTTCTCATTCTTTCCTGTCAGGGTTCTAAATCTTTTTACATTTAGCTCGGGAAAACCAGTTAGATTAGCCCAGCACCTCTGCCTAGCTGCAGGTAAGTCGTGAAAAGAGAACACTATCATGGAAGACTCCAGACCTGGGTTCTAAAATTAGTGTTGTGTCTTAGCAAACACTTACACCTCTATATTTCTCAGTTTTCATGCTTAGTAAGCAAAGTAAGTAATAATTTCCTTACATCACTGGGATATTCTGAGAATCAGATAAAATGATGAATGTCAGAATCCTTTTGCAAAAGCAAAATGTCATTTTTAGACAAATGTAAAATGTTGCAAATAAGCCATACTATCCCACTTGTCTTTTATACAAACTCCAACACATTCAATTATAAATATCAATATAACTTAATTTGATAAAACTTAATATAAATAAAAATTTTATGGAACAGGCACATATACATTATTTTTTCTCATTCAAGTCGTCAGTGACACTTTTCGAATTATCGTCGTTGCACGACTGTAACTTACTGACCAGGTGTGTCGTAATTCCTCACCAATGTGCTTGCTGTGGAAATTTACTTAAAGTAATTTGATGAAAAGCTTTGCTAATTCAATTATTGAATTTCTTGCCTTATATCTAAAGTCTATAAACAAAAATTATAGAAAAGTACTTAAGTTATTGCATTATTTTAATACTGTGATTGCATCACATTTGTATTTGAGATTGGTAGGCAGCACATTTCAGTGATGTGCTCACGAAAGTGAAATATTAAAAACAGCTTATGAAAATCTCCCATCTGGCAGTTCCAATTGATCAGAAATCTACTCTTCAGCATTATTTTGAAAATAGCATGAGTTTTTAATTAAAACTGTTCATTCGATTTATTAATGTAAGTAAAACCTCCCATCTGATCAGGTTTCACTTGAGGAAGTGGTTTTCTAAAGCCCCTTTTATGAATTGAATGATACACTTTTCAATAAAGAATAGTTATAAAAGATGTCAGACATTTATTTGCTATCAATCTTTTTTTGTGTTCTCCTTAACTTCAGAACAGAACTGTGAACATAATTCTGTTTGCTTACAAATGTTTGATGAAGTCATAATGTTAAGTCTCGTCTTATTTTAAATCTAAGCTAACTACAAAGGATCTAAGATAAAACTTTTTTTATAAACTGTGCTAACTTTAGGTATAGTTTATATCACTTAGTTCCAATAAAGCTGGCACAAGAAATAGTAAAGTATCAAGGTTAAAATTTCTCACTTAAAAACACAATATATAAAGCATTTTTATTTAGAAATCATCAAATGCTTATTTAGGAGCTTATTATATCTACTATAACATCATTATATCATAAATAAATGCTTATGTAGTTACATAGTATTATTTCTGGTGTGTTAATGTTAATTTCTCCCATTCAAGTGAAAATTTGAAATTCAGAGAAAATTTATTTATAACTGAATCCTCTAGATCCTATAGCAGGAAATATCAGGGGATATTGTACACCTGACTCTCCTTCGCTGGCAGTGTCTTTATTTCCATGGTGCTACCCTGGGAGAAATTTCTGTAGTCCATGTAGTAACTGGTTGTGGCATACCCATTCACCAGAAATAGTAAATCAATGGGCTTAACTATTGGCAGTCTTCTTGAATATATATACATAGTGAACATGATCCATCATGAACTTAGAGTTAAGTTCACAGCCATGAACTGTATTTATTGCTGTTATTATTGAACTCTTAGTTTCATTTCATAAGACTTGGAATAAATAGGCTCAGAGGATCTTTCAGGTTAGGCTTCACCTTGTAAATAAATCTATAGTCATTAGACTCCCTATCTTCTGTTGGTATTTTATATAAATAAGGATATGCTGTCCTGGTAAAGTTTTCCAAAGTGCTTATTTAATACACCACTAAAAGTCCTGTTCCTCATCATGGGATTAGGGGTGTGTGAAAACTGGTTCTGTCAGCATCTCACCTTGTGTCTTTGTAAACCCATGCACTCTAACTGGGCTGTTGTTCAGTCTCTACCTGTAATTTGTATCTCTGTTTGTAACTCTGACTTATGTCTTTATTGTTTTGCCAACAATATTGCTCCAAATTATCTTATTTCTAGGAGCTTATAAAAGGGTAGTATTGCTATTGTTGTTTCCCACCTTTTCAAAAAATAAGTTCTATGAGCTCTGAAATATCCGCTCTTGGAAATAAATTCCAGAGTGTTTAGTTTTTTAGGTATTTATTTATCAGGGCTCTGACTTGTCACAAAAATAATTTATCAGAACTTATAAACATGCACACAAAATGAAATGAGTTTTAAATGTGTAAACAAGCTAAGGGAAAGTGAAAATAAGAATAAGAAAGTAAAATCCAGCCAGTAGTGAGATTGGTACATAAAAATATTTGCCCTCAAGTTCTGTACACTTGCTGGAGGTAGATCACAAACTTGACTGTAAGCCTTCTAGAAACCAATCAGAAAAGGGAAATGTGATTACTATCTCTAAGGTAAAAGGAAATGAGTTACTCTGAAGAAACATATTAACTATCCATGAAACCAAAATCATGAAACAAATTTTATATTATTGTAAGAAAGAAAAATCAAAAACATATTTATCATGGTATGAGGGGTTTCACAAGTCTATTTTGTGCAATGTCCCTAAACAACAGGAGATACTATCTTGCTGAGGTGTGTTGGAATACAAGCGTTTTTATGGGAGAGAGGTAACTATGCTATGTGATTCAGTCAGACTACCCTGCGGTGATCCTGCCATTGCAAGGAGAGATTTCAGAATATCTATAGAAGTATGGAGCAACATAAGGTATATAAAGGGCTCCAAATCTCCAACCTAACTCACTTTATAATACCACTGGACTTCAGCTCATTCCCTTGATCCTTCTTGGAAACTGAATGGCCTTGTTGCTTCCTAGTACAAGATTTCTCATTCCTCAGCAGCTTCAGCAAGGAAGTCCTGCAGCCAGGAGTAAGAAAGGCCCAGGTAAGGGAAGGGAGGACCACTTCTTACTCATTTCTTTAACCCCAAAGCCTGTTTGTGCAATCCCTGCCACCTAATAGGCATCTAGTACTTGTTGCTTTGTATGGAAGCTTTTCCTCTTCTAAGTTCTAAAGATGACCTACTATTTTAATGTAGACAAATAACTTTGCCTTTTAAAGAAGGGTAATGATACTATCCCCAATGGAATGTTTCTAGAACAAGATAAATAGGGACATACTGGCTAATAGAAAGTGTTTAATAAATATTTGCTGAACCAAGGAATGAACTCTAAAACACTGTATAATGTAGAAGTTAAGAAGTTAATGAATTATCTTAAATAATATAAGAATATATTTTTCCCATGAGACTCAGTATCAGTATGTTTAATTTAAAATGGAGATAAAAGATAATTTGAAGAGTTTTTTTCCTTCCATTACATTACTCTTCGTTCAATCAAATGATAATTATTGATCTAGATTCTAGAATCAATGGATTACTTATTCTTGATCATACTCCTTAAATACTTCTTTTACTCTGTATTGATATTTTGACTGATATTAAGTAGTAAGTTTGAGATGTTATTACCCAGCCTAGCAGATTCTGAATAAGTTTTGTTAATTAAATGACAATTAGTTGATTGATTGACAAACCCTTGGTTTTTAAACATAAATATTCTAGCCTAATCTTGCTATCACATTTCATATCTGTTAGTAATTTATCCTCTATATGTACCCTAAATGTAAAGCAATACATTTACCAGTGGTTAAGCAACAAAGACCAGTAGGTAAAACTTGGTTGGGAATTGCTGCAAGTTATACCTATTTATTGGGCACCATGGTAAAAACTGTCTTGTCAAAGTTTGTGAAAAGACCTGTAATAAATAAACCTGTTTCATCTTTTTAAAAAAACACATTTTCCCCTGTTCAACATGCTACTATTTTCTTCAATTATTGCCTTGTAAATCCAATCTCTAATATTGGTTCTTAAATTCTTTTGTACTATATAACTTAATATTGAGGTTTAGATTTCCAAACTGGCCACAGTTTGGTTTACAATAACATTTACTTCAAGGACCTGTTTATTGGCAGGCCTTTCTGAAGCATGAAGAGGCATAATCACAGATGTTCTGAAAACTACCCTTCATTAGTAACTCTTTCTTTGCTCCACTGTTTTATCTACTTGGACAGAAAACTCCTGTAGAATTGAAGAAAGAAAGAATATTGCCATTTTGAAAATAATTTTAGTATCATATTTCTATCTTTTAAGATACATGTATATGTGTATGTTTAATAATATCACATGGTATATTTGGGTGAACTTTCATCCATGCAAAAGGCTAAGTTTTTTCTACTGTTTTCCTTCTCCTTGGTCTACTTTTCCTACAAGATTTGGAAATTTTGATTTTATCCTTGAGCAATATGTACCTGTTCTTCTAGTTCTTCTATTCTTTTCTTATTACAGGTTTTTTTTTTTCACCAGTCATCACACTTTTAATTTTATTATCTAAAATTATACAATGCATTAAGGGCTCCTGGGTGGCTCAGTCAGTTAAACATCCAACTCTTGATTTCATCTTAGGTCATGGTCTCATGATTTGTGAGTTTGAGCCTTGCGTTAGGCCCTGTGCTGTATCAGTGTAGAGCCTGCTTGGAATTCTCTCTCTCCCTCTCTGTCTGCTCCTACCCCACTTATGCTTTCTCTGTTTCTCAAAACAAATGAATAAATAAAAAGAAAAATATGAAATTACGTAATACATTTAAATACGATTTCCACTCTCTTACTTTCCAATCTGTGATGGGATTGTAATCCAATCCTGGATTTCCAATCCAGAACTCACGTCAATTTATTGTAATATCAAAATTATTTGGTCTTTTTTGAGCCATTTTTAGGTTTTTCGACTTTATGATTTCAAGTTTTAGAATTTTACTTATTTATAACCTTGCCTTGTTTAAAAGTGATGGTTTAGATATTGAATCCATTGGATATTGTGGTGGTAATTTGCCAGATGTTTCCAGCTTTTCACCTCTCAGGCGTGTAAATGTATATCACCCCCAGGCCCCGCTGTGGTTGTGAGGAGGGGTACATGGAACTAGTTTTGCCCTGTAAATTCTAAGCAAAAGTAAGGTGTGTCGCTTTTGAACCAAAATATTTCTTTATCAGTATAGGATCTTCTGGAGTTACTGTATTCCCTGGTACAGTGGCCGACAACATTTAAGATATTTTCTGTCCTGTATGACCCTGGATCCTTGAGTCAGTTCAATACTCAGAGCCCTCTGCTGGCCTACCATTGACATATATCATGAGCAAAAACAGTCTTCCTATTTTAAGCCACTGAGCTTTTGGGATTGTTTGAAACTACAGGATAACCTAGTCTGGATTACTGAGCATGGGAGAAAACCCTAAGCTTCTCCCCCAGTGAGAATGATATTAGCTGTTGGGCTTTCATATATGGCTTTTATCATGTTGAGGTATGTTCCTTCTATCCCTACTTTGTTGATTTTTTTTTTGTTGTTAATGGATGGATGCTGTATTTTGTCAAATGTTTTTCTGCATCTATTGACAAGATCTTATGGTTTTTTATCCTTTCTTTTGTTAATGTGGCATATCATATTGATTGATTTGAGAATATTGAACCAGGCCTTTGGCCCAGGAATAAATCCCACTTGATCATGGTGAATAATTCTTTTAATGTACTATTGGATTTGATTTGCTAATACCTTGTTGAGAATTTTTCATCCATGTTGATCAGGGATATTGACCTATAATTCTCCTTTTTAGTGGGGTCTTTGGTTTTAGAATCAAGGTGGTGCCTTATAGGATGAGTTTGCAAGTTTCCTTCTATTTCTATTCTTTGGACAAGTTTGAGATGAGTAGGTGTTGACTCTTGTTTAAACGTCTGGTAGAATTCCCCTAGGAAGCCATCTGGCCTAGGATTCTTATTTGTCGTGAGATTTCTGATTATTGATTCAATTTCTTTGCTGGTTATGGGTCTGTTCAAGTTTTTTTTTTCATCCTGATTCAGTTTTGGTAGTTTGTCAGTTTCTGGGAAGTTGTCAATTTTTTTTCCAGACTGCCCACTTTGTTGCCATACAATTTTTCATACTATTCTGTTATGATTATTTGTATTTCTGTAGTGTTGGTTGTGATCTCTCCTCTGTGATTTGTGATTTTACGTATTTGGATCCTTTCTCTTTCCTTTTTGTTAAGTCTGGCTATAGGTTCATCAATTTTAATTCTTTCAAAGAACCAGCTCCTCTTAGTTTTGTTGACCTGTTCTACTGGTTTTTCTTTCCCTATATCATTTATTTCTGCTCTAATATTTACTATTTCCACTCTTCTGCTGGTGTTAGGCTTTATTTGCTTTTCCTTTTCTAGCTTCTTTAGAGGTAAGGTTAGGTTGTGTACTTGGGGTCTTTCTTGCTTCTTATGGTAGGCCTGAATTGCAATATACCTCCCTCTTAGGACTGCCTTTGCTGCATCCCAAAGGTTTTGGACTGTCCTATTTCTATTTTCATTTGCTTCCATGTGTATTTTTTATTTCTTTTTAGTTTTCTAGTTAACCCACTCATTATTTAGTGGGATGTTCTTTAACCTCTATGTATTTGAGGACTTTCCAAATTTTTCTTGTGGTTGTCTTCAAGTTTCATAGGGTTGTGATCTGAATATATGCATGGTATGAGCTCCATCTTTTTGTACTTGTTGAGGGTTGATTTGTGACCTAATATGTGATCTGTTCTGGAGAATGTTCCTTTGCACTAAAAAAAAAAATTGAATGATGCAGGTAGTGCTTGGTTTGGGCATTTTCTATATGGTACTAATAAAATTTGGGATAGGCAAACACTGCCAACTTTCCCAGAACCCTACAGATATCATTTACAATCTCTGTACACTGTTTCCCCATTTCCGTGTGCTTTTGTATCTAGTAGCATGCACATGACCTTCTCTTCAGTGATCTGCCCTCTGATTATTGAAGCCACTTACTCTTAGGGGTAGACACACCAGTGATCGATTGGCTCTTGAAATCTCAACTTTCTTGCCTGCAGAAGAGGACAACTTTGAGACAAACTGTCACTCACAATTCGCTTTTGGGATCAGTGTGAAGCTACTCTCTGTAAGACCTTACCTGAGATCTCGCCCTTGCCTAATTGCTTTTCCTTTCAATGCCCTGCTTTTTTGACTCCCTTGTAACGTTCTCCTGGGAATTATTCCTTAATGAATCGTTTGTGCTTCATGTTAGAATCTGTTTCTGTGAAACCTTACTTAAGTCTTGGAATGGAATATACATTATGTGGCTTCATAATAATGTTTAAGGAAATATATTTGGCTAGATTTTAACTTATCATGCTAGGTAAAAAGCATCAAACTTTAGCATGTTGTGTTTTAGCTTCAAACCATTTAAACCAGAATTTTCACCATGTTTAGTATGCTGTTCTTTACCAGATCAAAATGACACTGTGGCTTCATTTTTGTTAGTAAGGCATGATTTTTATATCATTATTACATCATTTCTCCACTTTGGGTGTAGACTTGAGATCATTCTGTCTGTTCATAGTCCTCAAACATCTTCAGAGCCCACAGAACATTATAAGATATACTTAGGGTCAGGACAAAGCTATGGTCATGTAATAGAGCTGAGCTTACTGGCTACCCATGGTGAAATTTACCTACATCCTGTCCTTACTATGGTGCTGTCATGAACTGTTGAAACTGGTCATCAAAGATGATGACATATAAAAGTAAAGGGGAAAACCAACTTCTTCTTCTGGTGATGCTTATTGGCTTGAACTGTTAAATGTTCTTAGCAAGGTCTATCCTTTTTGGCCAACATATTTTGCACACTATCCACTTTGGTATACAATTCTACTTTGACTTTCTCCTTGTTCAATTTAAGAAGTTAAGTGAAATTATGGGGCACCTGGGTCAGTTAAGCCTCCAACTTCGTCTCAGGTCATGATCTCACAGTTTGTGAGTTAGAGCCCCATGTCAGGCTCTGTTCTAACAGCTCAGAGCCTGGATCCTGCTTCAGATTCTGTCTCTCCCTCTCTCTCTGCCCCTCCCCTTCTCATGCTCTGTCTCTCCCTCTCAAAAAAAATAATAAACATTAAAAAATTTAATAAGTTAAGTGAAATTATATTGACACTAAATTACATGTTTCTTTAGAAAATGCAATGCTGTAGCAATTTATAAATGTGGAATTTGTTTTATTTATTTATTATGTACTTTTAGGTCATATGAGGAAAAGCCAACTGAGAGCAAATTATCTGAACTAAACTACTGAAATGGTGAGGATCTCTTACTTCATCTTCTTCTAAGTTAATAGGATGCACATAGACAGAGGAACTAAAAATAGAGCACCATAGGTATCTTTTGTTTGGATATGTATCAGTTTCTGAAGGAATAATGGATTTCCTCTTTTGGGAAATGTCTCTTGTCATGAGGTAGAGATCTTTGAGATTTATTGTGTTGGTTAAGAAAGGAAGAAGCCGTGGAGAACTTGTGTACATTCTGGTTAATAAAGTTGAATGCCTTTAAATTCAATTGCTCTTTATCTTTTTATCAGCTGTTCTATTTTTTCCTCTTTACATTATTTCTTGAGATAATTTTTATTTACATGTGATGATGAAAACCGAACATCTCAAGCAAATCTTTAGGTGACATAGATTCTACAGGTGTGCAAGTGAAACCCACTTATACCTCTGTACATTCTCACATTCTCTGTGACTCTGAAATAGAGTCATAGCTAGATAATAATATGTAAATGATAATAATGATATTTCTTATCTTAGTAAACATTTAGAAAATAATATGCCACTGTATTAAATTTTAACATATACATGCATCTTCTGACGTAGCCTATTCACTTTTAGGAGCTGACTGAACACAAATAAAGGTGATAATATGTAAAACACATATATAACAGGGTTTACTTTATCCTTGTCTATAATTGTAGAAACCTGGAATTAATCTGAATATCTAAACGCAGGTGAATGGTTATATAAGTTAATATGCAATTATAATAAAGAATATTCTATAATTATTAATAGAAAGGAAATCAAGTAATACTCCTGATAGGATATGTAAATATAAAATGGCTCATGATAAATAAAAGGGCAGTTGTAGAAAAAATGGTATTATATGAACCAGTTTTTCTTATAAGAAAGAGAGTTGTCTATATTGGTATGAGCATAGAGTCATATCTCAAAGAATGCACACTAAAATTTTAACATTTAACTCAGGGGCAGCATAGCTTGGGAAAGAGTGTGAGCTAATAACATTTTAATGCTTCTGTATTATTTAGTATGATACAGCAAGTACACATTTCTTTCATAATTTTGAAAATGCTAAAGCATATAAAGTTTTTTGACAAAAATGAGGAATACAGATAAATAAATAAATCTATCTGCCTCTATTATTTACGAAGTTCTTTTATTATAATTCAAATTATTTTCTTCTGATCTAAGCATTTCTCTCTCTCTTTTTTTTTTTTTTTCTGGGGGTTTCTACTTCTGACTTTTGATGCCAGATTTCTTTTGGGTGTAAATGTACAAAGACCCACTTCAGACCTTATTTAAATGCAGCACCCACAAATGTCATGTGAGATGGAGGAAGATAGAATTAGCTATGCAAAGACAGCCGAGTAGTATATTCCCACTGCGCCATGTCACTAGACAGAGGTCGCTCCTCTCCCCTATGAATCCACCACCAAAGAAAGGAAGGACCAAGGGTCCACTTGGTTATTTCATAGGTATCACTAGTGATCCCCAACACCTCTGGGCCCCTGCTTTTTTCTGGACATTGAAGAAGACTACAATTTCCTAAGCTTTTAAAGGAAGATGTGGGATAAAACTTACTCTGGGCAATGACATGTGAACCAAAGTAGTACGCATTATTTCCAAGGGAACAAGTAATAAACTTTCTGCTGTTTATTATCACAGCATAAACTATTGCACCTGACTGATACCAGTCACTGTGCAAACACCAGTGGTTTGTGTAATACTTTGATCTTATGTACGAGTCAGAAATTTTGCAAGCAGGAGACACAATATTTTTAAATTCTCTATGAGATCCAAGAAACTTTTACTTCTATAGAATTTAAACTTTTACCCAGTGGAGTTGGCTATAAGATCGATCTAGGTTTATATCTTACTTGGTGATACTGTACCAAACTATCCCACTTCTCTGGGCTATAGTTTCTATCAGTAAACTGAAAGCATGCATACTTGTATCACATGGTTCTGTGAATTAAATGAAATAATGTGTGTCGCACAATATTTTATACATAGTGTGTGTTCAAAGACTGTTAGCCACCTATTTGGTAGATCCTTGCGAAAATATTCTAAGTGGACTTGAGGAAGTAGAGAGAAAGCATTAAGATAAAAAAGAAGGAAGCTGTTATTGATGCTAGGAACTTCTGGTCCCCCAGATTTGGTTAGCTATGCTCTTTGAGATCCAGAAGTAATGTTGGTACAGAGTTTGTAAATCCTTTGGACTCTTAGGTTTTTGAGGGTATGATATTTATTCCATGATGTGAGAAATACTAAAGATTTTGCTGACCTAACTCTTACTTATGCATATTGACAGAGTCCTATTTAATTTTCTATTTTATTTTCAATTTATTTAAACATATTATAATCCTCTTCTAGTTTGAGCCCCTTCTCAACATTACCTAACACTTACAGGTGTTAGCTTCCAAGGTAAGCAAAGTGTCATTGCTCTATCTTCCAACTTTCTACTTCTATTCTAAGATATCAACTAACAAGGGGAATCTGAAAAAATTAGGTGAATTGGCACAGGTACCCACACTGGCATGAAAGTCCCACACAAGAAATTTTATAGGTAGAAACACATGCCAGAAAAACACTAGGGGTTATACTTGGTAAAAATTGGAGTGGTTTATTGCATCATTCATTCACATAGCAGACAGGGGATAGAAGAACTGCCACATCAATAAATTGAGATGTTTATTTAAATAAATCCATGGAAGCCATTGAGAGTTGGGGTGGATGTGGTAAGTAATTTAATTTCTTTTTTTTTAAATTTTTTAAAATGTTTATTTATTGAGAGGGTGGCAGAGAGACAGAGCATGAGCAGAGGAGGAGAAGAGAGAAAGAAGGAGACACAGAATCTGAAGCAGGCTCTAGGTTCCAAGCTATCAGCACAGAGCCTGATGCAGTGCTCGAACTCACGAATCATGAGATCGTGACCTGAGCTAAAGTCGGATGCTTAACTGACTGAGCCACCCAGGCATCACTCCATAATGTAATTTCTAGTTCCATATTTAGGAAAAGTAGTTTACTATGACACATTTAGACAGGTTGGGGGAATTCAAACTTAAAAGTTTTGATATAGTGATTGATAAAAAGTGTACTTTGAATGATTTCTCCAGGACGATCAAAGTGTTTCCATTCTCTCTTACCAGAGATTGGTTTAGGAATGGCCAATTGTGGCCATTGATGTAAGACAGAGAGTCCAGGAGTCACTTCTGGCAGTTTCCCTCAGTCTCTCAGTCATAAAGAGAGACTCAAGCAAGACATAATATCTTTCTTCCTTTAAATGTTATCATATTGCACATGATGCCTGGAGTTATTGCAGTCACTTTGTGATCATGAGGGCATCATTTGAGGATAAATTTGATTAACTTAGATCTTTCATGACATAATTAAACCTCTGGTTATACTGATCCTGGAATTTGTGGTTAAAGACTTTTTGTTATATAAGATAATATTTTTGTTGTTGTTCAGGACAGTTGAGGGATTTTTTTTTTTAATTTGTGGTCTAGGACACTTAAATTAATACATAGATAAGAAAGTTTACTTTGGGATAGAATTCAAATTGATTCAAGAATTCAGTGACTATTTATTGAGTATGTAATATGCACTTGGCAAAAGAGAGCTCACTATGAACACAGATTCCAATCTCTACCCTCAGATTTTGTGATTAAATATAAGTAATTAGGCAAATCGGCACTACAACACAGCGTTATTTACAATTATATGATGTCTGACATCACAAGAAGGTGCCTGAACCAGTGTTCCAAGATTGCAAAAGTTTTCCATAGGATAAAACTCCCAGACTGCAATCAAAATGATTGAGAGATGTTGCTTAAGCATGTGGAGGAACAGTAGTCAAGACTACTTGTCGTGACAAAGGACCAGAATCATTGGCTACTGTAATCAGGAAGCCCAGTGGCAGTTTCAGGACTAGCTACATCCAGAGGCTCAAATCAGGTCATCATAAACAACCTAAATAGAATGAACAACTGGAGGCATGGAGTTGCCATTTTAAAAGGTGAGTTATGGGTATAAGTTTCTGAGTCATGATCCAGGAGCTCCATTTTGAACATAGTAATTTGGAGGTAGTGGTAATTTTTTCAGACGGGGACCATGATGGAATATTTAGATATATAAATCTAGAGTTCAGGGAAATTATCTAGGCTATAGAAACAAATTTGTGAGTCATTAGTGTGTGAATAGATAGTATATAAAGCCTTGAAGCTAGATAAGATTGTTGTAGGTGTGAGAGGAGCTAGGGAAGAGAAACGATCCAAAGAATGAATCTTTGGGATATCAGGATGCCAGGGTTGGGGAGAAAAGAGAAAAACAGTAAAGAATATGATAATGGACACTTACAGATGCAGGATAAAAGTCAGGAAACCCCGGTCTTGGAAGCAGGGATATGTACATATGAGAAGCAGAGAAGCGTCCCACAGGCCCTCTTTCCCCCACCAGCTTGTGTCTATACCCCAGATTTAGCCTTCTCTCCAGTGTCTGTGGATGCAACAGATTCCTAGAAAAGGCCATTCTTGCCTTTTCTGTATCTTTCCATCCTTCTCTGATGTGGAAAAGAATAGTTTGAGCAAAATATAGAGGTTTTACTTTATTTACCAGATAAAATTGAGGAGAGAAATGAACAATACAAGGGGAGAAATGAGCAAGTACTTACTGCTTCTATTTTCTTTTTCCTTAAGCCTTCAAGTTCAAGTTCTATGGTTTGGCTGGGGAACTTAAATCCCTGAAAGACAGTAAGTTATCATTCAAACCATAATCCTCCCACCTCACCATTTTTATCCACAGGTGTCTCTGCCACCAAATAGTTTTATACTTGTGTATAAATATTAATATTTCTATAAAGTTCCCAATCAGATTTTCTGAAATAAAGGTGATTTTAGATTTTCTCGCTTTCACCATGACATAGCTACGTAATGAAACTCAGAAATTAGAAGGTTGTGAGAGATTATCAGTGAACAAAAGTCACTTAGGTATGAGGAGAGCTGACTCTTATACTTGAGTGGGTCATTAGCAAGATTTCAAGTGTGGGAGCAAATGAGCTTTGAGTTCAAACAGTTCGACTCAAGAACCCATACTCCCAACAGGTGCTTGAACTGCCTCGTGGACTCTTGTGCAGATGACGCTGGTGAGACTGATCTGACGACTTTGAAAGCACCCCTATAGGGACAATGACCTTATTTTCTTATTTCAGAGCTCATCCAGGAACATCTGGGTACTGCTTATACTCTAGGTTTCCATTAAAGACTCCTTTTTAAAGGTTCTGTGTGTGTGTGTACACACATGTCTGTGTGTATGTGTAAAATATTGGTTGCCTTAGATTGATTTGGCGATCCTACTTAGAAAATGTTTTTCTTTTCTGAACACCCATTGGCCTTATTGTCACTAGATGGCAGAAATAGATCCTACTTCTATGGGAAAATGAGAGTTCCTTTTGCATTCGGGAAGGGCACAGAAAAGCTTCCCACAGACAATGTTTACAGGCTTTCTTTATTTTGACATTTCTTCTGAATACATTAATGTTTTTGGAAATTCCCTGTTAGGTCCCCTGCAGGGGTATGCTGCAAAGTGATCTTGGCTTACACAGAAAAAGGATGGCTTGCATTATGCACTTTGCATTTCAGTTTATAATTTTAGAACCTAAAACTACTTTATTTAAGGCAGGGGGGAGAGTGTGAAGGGGGATGGAGTTAAATACTAAGAAAAATCAAGACATTGTGTCCCATTATGAAAGCATTGCCACTGTAATATTTTCTCTGAGCCAGAGATGCCTTTATTATAATTCATTCCCTTTATGGTAAAGGGAATTGACTGTCAGGGTGTCAAATATTTGAAAATTCTCCATGTGAATTTCTGTACTGGAGAAAGAATCAATCTTTCTTTCTTTCTTTCTTCCTTCCTTCCTTCCTTCCTTCCTTCCTTCCTTCCTTCCTTCCTTCCTTCCTTCCTTCCTTTCTTTCTTTCTTTCTTTCTTTCTTTCTTTCTTTCTTTCTTTCTTTCTTTCTTTCTAAATTAGTTATTGCTTCAAAGTGTTGTATTTATTTTAAAAGCCAAACTGATGTTTTAGAGACTAAGAACAATGTTTTCTTGACATCCAAACAATCATTGATCCTTAATTGCCTTGTACACATGCCAATTGTGACCTTTCTTAAAAATGCCTAAGGATGAGGTCCCAATAGTTCATTTTTGCTTTTAATTCCCTTGCCTTTGGAGATGTGTCAAGTAAGAAATTGGTGCTGCTCAGGTCGGAGGTTTTTTCCTGCTTTCTCCTCTAGGATTTTGATGGTTTCCTGTCTCACATTCGGATCCTTCATCCATTTAGAGGAGGGTGCTGGTTGGGATGAGCGCTGGATGTTGTATGGAAACCAATCTGACAATAAAAAGTTAAAAAAAAAAGATGCAATATAAAAAAAATGCCTAAGGAACAATGTTTTAATTCAGAGAAAGCCATTATACTGTGTCCAGGCTGAAAGTTTTTGTTTGTTTTTCACACTGAAATTATAGATTAAAGATTGTGCCATGTGCATATATTCCCTGTATCTTTGAAAACACTTAAAATAATCTTATATTTTAGAAATTATTTTTATTACTCTTAAAAATTTTTTTAGCTTCATTAGGATTATATCTGGCTCATGGAAAGAACAGTTTTAACCTTTAATTTACTTGCTTAAAATGCAACTTTAAATATAAATTTCTTTGTAGTTGTGGCTATGGGAATTCCAAAGCCATGGGAAGAAATGCTTGGTGAATTCATTTGCATACCAATACCCAGAATGCTTTTCCACCTCACTGCTATTTAATCGAAGTCAGCTGGTATCAGAGCCCTGGGAACAAACTGAACCATTTTGACATGCTTCTCTGTGCATGCACTGAGTTCCTTTTCTGCACCAGGAGCACAATGAAAACTCAAAATTTCATCTCTGCTATGAGTTTTTTATAAATACTTGAATATTTTTTAATCTCTATTTCTTTACAACTTTCCTTTAACCCTTCCTGTGAAACGTTACTGTGTTATTGTGATAAAATTCTAATTGACAAGTGGGTCCAGAACTACAGATTACTTGGAATATAACTTGAGTACCTCGTGACTCTGAATATAAGTGGGAGGATTAGAAGAACATATACTTCCATTTAAAAAAAAAAGGTGAAGTTAGAGAAAGTGGTGTGTATTTGAGAAAATCTATAGGGTTGGTGGCTTTAAGTTGAGGGTCAAGGATAATGCAAGTTAAGAATTTGGCAGATCTGTTTTAAATTATTTTAATTTATTTTTATTTTCTATTAAAATAATCTTTGTATTTAAGACCACGTTCATGTGTGCCTGTGCACAAGTTGGGGAGGGGCAGAGGGAGAGAGAGAAAGGGAGAGAGAGAAACACTTAAGCAGGCTCCACACTCAGTGCAGAGCCTGGATCCCACGCCCAATGCAAGGCTCCATCCCACCACCCTGGGATCCTGACCTGAGCCAAAATCAACAGTCGGTCCGCTCGGTTGCTCAACCGACTGAGCCATCCAGGTGGCCTTTAAATTATTTTTAAATGTTACTGATCAGAGGTAAGGGCTATTGAGGTACAAAGTGTGAATTTTCTGGATTGGGTAAAAATGAAGTCAGCTATAGCTGTTTGATGATATCACAGGCTTTGTTTGTTTGTTTGTTTTTATAGCATGGGGATAGCATTGTGGGATGTGTGTGTGTGTGTGTGTGTGTTTATTTTGAGGGTCATTCATTAGAGATGTATATGAAAGTTTTACAGATTAAATGATATGATATCCAAGATTTTCTTTAAAATAAATGGGAGTGGGAGAAAGAAGTGGGGTACAGATGAGATAAGGTTGCCACACGTTTTTGAATCTGACAATGGATACATGAAGGTTCATTATACTTACTCTGTCTACTCTTGAATCTGCTGAAAATGTTCTGCAATATCAAGTTTTGAAGGAGAGAAATGAAGAAATAAGTCATAAGGGACTTGAGTATTTGACTTTAGTCTACATTTTCTTTCCAAAAAAAGTTGTGATATGTCCTCAGGTACTGTATTGCGTATGTCTATGTGAAAGTAAGTTAGTTCCTCAATTAGTAAATAAGGGAAGTGGTGCAAATCTCTCTTGATTTGTGTCCTCCTTCCACTTGCTTCCCAGCTTAGTCTGTCTGCCTCCATCTGTAATCTTCTTCTCTCTTCTAGACCCTATTCCGTAATATTAAAAAAGTTTTTTTTTTATCCAATAGAAATTGTCTTGGATCTCACATCTTCTTCTTATCACTCTCTATCTCCTTTCATAAGATTCTTTAAAGGATCATCTTAAATTTTCTCTATTCCATTCTTACCCTACCATTCTTTTAAAAAATAGTGGGGTGCCTGGGTAGCTCAGTCAATTGAGCAACTGACTCTTGATTCTGGCTCAGATCATGATCCCGTGTTGTGCTCTGTGCTGAGCATGAGCCTGCTTAAGATTTTTTCTCTCTCTCCCATTGCCTCTCTCCCCTGCTTGCATGCTCTTTCTATCTCTAAAATAAAAAAAAAAACTTAAAAATAGTGAAAAAAATATACCATGGATTCAAATAAATAAATGACAAATAAATGCTTGATGTCAATTAGCTATGGATAAATAGAATATTACCAGTAACCTGAAATTTCTAATGTCTCTCCTTTATCTCTCTTTGTGCTATATTGTATATAATGCAGTAAGGTGGGCCCTATATTGAAGTCTTTTCCATATTTTTCTGCATCGATTTAGGACTGTGTATATATTACTAAACACCATTGCTCAGTTTTGCCTGCTTGGTAACATTTTATGCTTTGAATCATACTGTAGTATTCTTCTGTGTTCTACTTTTTTTCAGTCAACTGTATTTTGGTTATTCATTCATGTTGATGAGAGTAGTTATAGTTTATTTATTTTTATAAAGGTATAGTAGTTCATTATATTCTTATAATCACAACGTATTTATTTCATAATTGGCAGACATTTATCCAAATTCCGTACTCTTAGAAAATAGTACTGATGCATCTTCCAGGGCATGTGCACATGGTGCCCATGTGTACAAATTCCTCTAGGGCAGTTTTGGGTCACAGAACACAGCTATCTTTAACATTTTTAGGTAAACATAAATTGTTTCCAAAGTACGAATCAAACCAGTAGCATATAAGTTTTCTCATGGTTTTATATTGTGTGTTCATCAAGTATTGTCAATACTTGATGTCAAAATGTAGTATTTTTGCTAATGTGGTGTGCTGGTTTATGAGAAGTAACTTAATGAATGTCTTTGATTACTAAGTAAATTGAATATCTTTTCCTGTGTGTTGTTGGACAATTAAGTTTCCTATAGCGTGAAGAGTCTCTTCAAGATGTTTGACAATTTCTATTTAATTTCTCAACCTTATTACATAGAATGCTAGGAGTACTAGTCACTCTCCAAACAATTCAGTTCTGATTGCTGCTGCCATCATGCTCATAAAATTGCTCTTGTTGAAGTCTTACTTGATCTCCATGTTAACAAATCCAATGGACAATTTTCAGTCTTTTTTTTTTTTTTTAAGCGTTTTTATTTTATTTTTGAGAGACATAGAGACAGAGAGTGAGCAAGGGAAGGGCAGAGGGAGAGGGAGATACAGAATCTGAAGCAGACTCCAGGCTCTGAGCCAACAGCACAGAGCCCGATGTGGGGCTCGAACTCACAGACTGTGAGATCATGACCTGAGCCGAAGTCGGCCGCTTACCCGACTGAGCCACCCAGGCGCCCCGACAATTTTCAGTCTTTATTTTACTTGATTTTTAAATTTCTGCAATGCATTTAACAACTCCTTTTTTCCCCTTGATATCATATTCTCCTGATTTTTCTCTACCCTGGCTTTTCTTTTCAGTCTCTCTCTGCTTGTTTTCTACTCTTCTTCTTTTTCTTTTTTAACCAATCTCCAATAACTGATGTTGTTTAGGGCTCTATCCTGAACTCCCTTTGGTTATCAGTTTTACCGGGAACTTTATGTGAGCTTTTTGCTTAAAATCTAAAGTACATTTCTTTCTTCCTGTCTGTAAACCATCCCCGAGTCCTCACCTCTCTCTTTCTCTCTCTCCTCCACCGTTACCCAGTTCTCACTGATTCTAACACTCATTTAACACTACATGCTTCATATTCAATGGAAATTACCCTGGGAGCCCTTCCCCAACTTCTCAGCCAAAATGATATAATATTTTAGCACTCTGTGATTTACTTGTATACATAGTTATTTGTGTATTTGTTTCTTGACCACATACCCCAGTGGACTCAAAGATTCATATGTTGACTGTATTTGTTTGTTCACCCATTTCCTCTAGGCTGAATATGGTTCCAGATCAATAGTGAGGTTTTAGTAAATATTCTTGAATAACAGAATAAACAGATTCAGGCCTATGATTATGAATAAGTGAATGATGATATTTAAAAGGAATCTAAGAGGAAAGAGTTTATCGGAGAAGGTGAAGAGTTCAGTTTGAACACCTGATGCTCCAAAAGCTTTTGAGTAGGATATTCAAGAAGGGCAATAAGAGGCTTTGATATGTGGATCTGAAGCTGAAGAGGACAGGATGGTTTGAGATTATTGACTTGTAAGTTATCAATGCATAGAGGATAAATGAGATAAGGAGGATAAAAAATGGCCCAGGGAGTGTGTGCAGCCTGAAGAAGAAAGACTATACACACATGCACCCTAGGGGGTGATCTGATTGAAGTCAGCACTTCCCTCTTTATGAGCAGATTTTCTCAGCTCAACACATTGGCCCTGAGAGGCACTGACTTATACAAATAAGATATTTAATTTTGTAACATTTCTGGAATATGCATTTTTCATATTTCCATATCCTCTATCATGGGTGGAGCATTGTCTGTAAAGTAGGAAGACATAGGTCTGTGTGTGCTTGTTCTTTTTTAAACCATTGCACTTGTTAAAGTCCCCAGATAGCCCTCTAAAAGACTCAGAATAAAACCCAAAGTCTTTATATCACAGCCTACATGGTCCTCTGCCTCCTCTCAGAGCACTGTTGTCCTCTTTGTCTTCTCCCTCTCTGCTTTTTCATCTCCTCTGACCATGCGGGCCACCTCAGTAGTCTTTGAAGATACCAAGTGCTCCCTGCCTCAAGTACTTACCTTGATGAAGACATATTCTCCTGACACATTTACACAGCCACTCTCTTCTTTCTTCATATATCTGGTCAAATATCACCTTAACTGAATGGCTTTACTTAACTCTCTATCTGAAGTAGCAAACTGTCCCCTTTACACTGCTATAGTTTTCTTGCTCTCCTATTTATTTGTGTCTCTTCCCTGTCAATCTCTTCAATGTAATACAGTTAATAAGAGCATGAATCCTTAGTGTTTGGCTCATTCTTTTAACCTTAATGCTTGTAACAGTGCTTAACACTTAAAAGCCACTCCACAATGCTTGTGGAATGAATAAGGGTGTTAAAAAAGACAGTAGAAGATGCAGAAGAGTTTTGGCATGGTGGTTAAGTTCAAGGATTCTGGTCAGCCTGCCTGTGTGTGACTGTCACACTTTTGGGGCAAATTTCTTATTGTCCTTACCACATTCACCTTATATTTTACTTGAAGATCATAATTCCTCCACTCACTTCACAGTGTTGCCATAAGGGTTAAAAAGGAGATTACACAGAAAACCCTTGTTCTATGTACTCGTTCCAATGCCCGGTACATAGGAAGCCCTCAATAAGCGCTTAACCCTTATTATTAACAGCTTAAATCAATGCAGCTTACGGATTTCACCATTTATTTGGGAAATATTTATTGAGTACACTACATGCTAGACATTTTGCTGGAGACTGAGGTTTACAGTGATTAATAGGATACAGATACACCTTAGAAACTATTTCATGAGACCAGAAATTGAAGATATATTTATCATTTAAATAATTTTGAATCAACCTGCCATTTATTATCAAGTGTCCAACACTCAAATACTCTTTGGAAGAATAGCATTTTTTTTTTTACTTTATACATCTGTAAATAGCAATTCAAATTTCCACCAGGGCTTAGCACACTGATATTTACTGAAACTCTAGCTCTGCGAAAATTCTTCCTTCAGCTCATGTGCTATTGATCCTCAGCTCAATGAAGAGAAACATAAAAAATCTTCTAATAATTATACTCCCACTCCGAAATCTGTGGTTTACAAGCCTAGGAAATAGTCAATGATAGATTCAAGATACTGCCCCTATATCATTTATCTTACTTTAAATGTTATTCATCTTTGCATTTTTTTCCTTCTGAATTAGGGAAGCAAAGAGTAAATGTGGCTTATGGCTTAAAATAACATGTATGAAGATATTTAAAAACGATTTTTGCTCCGCCAGTCCTTACCACTCACTCTAAGCACCTGTTCGGGTATGCACCATTGAAAACTTCTTGGAGGCCACGTCTTAAGAATTTCCTTTGTGTGTGTGTGTGTGTGTGTGTGTGTGTGTGTGTGTGTGTGAGTGTGAGTGTGTGTGTGTGTGTGTTCTCTCAAAAACTCCTTTAAAGCTCCTGTGACATGTTGCCTAAATTCTTGCTTATCACCTTGTGGGTCATGTTTGTTTCTTGGTCGCGGAATGATATTTTTCTGTTTTTAGAAGCAAATCATTTAATCTGGATTTCCTCAACATTAAAAAAAATGATTTTTAAAAAACAAGATAAAAGCCCCTCTTCAAATAAGTTCTGATGTGTTCTCCAGGAAATTAACAATACATCTGGCCTTATGAGTAGCTAGTATAATTTAGGCAGCATTAAAGAGCCTTCTCTTTTTATCCTATTCCTTCAAACAAAAACATTTCTACCAATTGCTAGCCAGAGTGTAAAATACACATTTGCGTATAATTCTTTTGGATCCTGAAAGTCTTAGTTCTTTCAGAGTCCTGTGTTCAAGTGAAAGTAATAATGAAGGGAATGTAAGTTCTATCTTTTATGACTCTATCATGCTAGTAACTTCAGAAACATCATGTGGGTACCTAGAAAGGTGGGTGATAGTGTTTTGGTGTGTGGGGAGGGGACATCGTAGGAGAGGGAAGAGACGCTGCAGAAGGGACTTATAAGAATGAAAAAGATAAAAGTCATCTATTTTATACTTTTTCCTGGAAACTTCCATGAGAAAGTAGATTTAGATCAATGAACTAGAATGCAGTTATAATTCTCAAATTTCAGAATAAAAGGAGTATTTTTGAATTCATCGGGTTTTCATTGCCACTTGTACTTTTGTTAATGGGAGGACAGAATATTTGATAAAAAATAACTTAGTCTTATTAAGTTCTTCCTTTGTCATCAGAAACCCTTAATTTCAAAAAAATATTTTCTATTAAATTTGTGAGTCAGTTACCAACATTCCACCAAACATATTATTAGTGATATGGACATTTAGGGTGTTACCAATATATGCTTATAAATGAGCTGTTCTAAATAGTGTCATACATTTGCAATAGTTTAGCCCAAGATACACTTCTACTTTTGTTGTTAATTTATTTTTGCACTAATAGGCTTCAACTTGCCCCCAATGATTTTGTGAGCTAAACCTCACAATTGTTGTTGTTTTTTTTTAATTTTTAATATTTATTTATTTTTGATAGAGAGAGAGACAGAGTGAGACAGAGTGTGAGTGGGGTAGGGGCAGAGACAGAGGGCTCCAGGCTACACAGAACCCAATGTGGGGCTCGAACCTACCAACTGAGATCATGCCCCGAGCTGTAGTTAGATGCTTCACCAACTGAGCCACCCAGGCGCCCCATGATTGTTTTTAATGAAAGATCATTAGCAAACAAGGTATAATGCTTGTGACTGAGAGAATTATGAAACTCCTAGGGATGAGCTGGGAGTTTTAATACTCTGTTTAAATCAAGCAGAGAAATTAGATTCAATGCTACGAGAGGAGAAAGCTGTTTACCAGTGCACATCTCTTTGGTGGCTGCTGCAAACAAGGCTCCATACCAGATGAAAAAGGCAGGCTTCTCCTGGTCAAAGAAGCTTATAATTTTGTGCTGAAACAAAACAAGTAAACCATCCTTTAGCAAACAAGATTTCAAGCCCCCTGAGAGAGACCAAAGATGATGCCAGAGAGAACTTTCAGCTGTATCTTGAATGTCGTTCAAGAATTTGGGATAAAAAGATGGACGTTCTAGGAAGAAGAAGGTGTGTGCCCAGTAGAAGCCATGACAGATACACTCAGATGTCTCATAAGGCAAGATCAGAAGGATAGAGAAGAGTGCTGAGAAATAGGGCAGGAGAGGCAGGGGGCTTTTTAAAGCATGGTTGGGTATGGACTTCATTTTGTAGATCGTAGAAACTGCTACAGTTTTAGAAAGATCATTCGAAATGCATTTTGAAAGATAGTTTGAAGTCAGAATGTTATTGCTGTAATCAAGACAAGAAATCAAGAGGAAACTGATGAAGTTGGTTGCTAGTCAGAATTGAGAAGATGGGAAGAATTTCCAAGTTGCTTTGGGTAACTGACTGGCTAGAGAATGAAACGAAGGTTTCTTGCTTGACAACCAGTTCAATGGTAGTGCCATGTTGATAGAGTGTATGCAGGGGCAAATATGTAAGAGGGAAAGAGAATTTGTAGTTTAAGCACCTTTAACCCGAGGTTAGCAGGATAGATGGGTGAAAATACATAGTAGGAAATTAATAACAGTGATTAGTAGCTCTATAAGGAGATCTTGTCAAGAGATAGAGTATTTGAAGTTGTCGGGGATAGGAATGAGGTAACACAGAGAGTGAGTGAAGTGAGAATAGAAATGGACAAAGTAGGGAACACTGAGGCACATGGAACCTTAAGAGCCTGGCAGATAAGGCCAATATCCAAAGGAGAGACAAACAGTGTTGTCAGGAAGTGAGTAAAGAACCACAGAATGTTGCATTATCCTAGCTAAGGGAGGAAAAACTTAAAAAAATGTGGGAATGATCAGTACTGCCAAAAGTGTCTTTGGGATCAAGGAAAATGAGTTTGGTAATTAAGAGATGATTACTGATTTTACAAAAGCAACTTATTTTGGATATTAACCCTGTATCAGATATATCATTTGCAAGTATCTTCTCCCATTAAGCAGGTTGCCTTTTCATTTTGCTCATGGCTTCCTTTGCTGTGCAAATGCTTTTTATTTTGGTGTATTCCCAATAGTTTATTTTTGGTTTTTTTCCCCTTGCCTGAGGATACATATCCATAAAAATGTTGCTAAGGCCAATGTCCAAACGATTACTGCCTGTGTTTTCTTTGAGAAGTTCTATGGTTTCAGGTCTCATATTTAGGTCATTAGTCCATTTGGGTTTATTTTTGTGTACAGTGCAAGAAAGTGGTCCAGTTTCATTCTTTTGCAGGTGGCTGTCAAGTTTTCTGTGCACCCATGTATCGAAGAGACTTTTTTTCCTCCATTGTATATTTTTGTCATCTTTGTCATAGATTAATTGACCATATAAGGGTGGGTTTGTCTCTGGGCTTTCTATTCTGTTCTCTTGATCTAGGTTTCTATTTTTGTGCCAACACCATTCTGTTTTGATGACTACAGCTTTGTAGTATATCTTGAGATTTAGGATTGTGTGAACAAGAGTCAAATTTGGTAGTGAAGGAGTGATTGGGAATTGTAGAAATTGAACAGTGGATGCATATTATTCCTTAGGAGTTGTCAGTGTGAAAGAAATAGGAACCTAAAGAATAAGTTGTGACGTAGAGAGTGGGCAAGTCAAAAAATGTGTTCTGGATCTTATTTTTCATCTTTTCCTTTTCCAATGAAAGATGATTAATAAAAGAATGTAGGTGAGAGGAAAAACATTAAGTAAATAATTTGTATGTAATATCACTTTTCACAAGTGATTTTATAAAATAAATAAATAAAATATATTTAATATCAACAGAAGCAGAGGTGTATCTCTCAGAAAAAAGATGATATTTGATATTAAATACTTTATGAAAAACTATTTTCTATTATGATGTTGCTCAGTAAAAACTTGATTGTTGAGTAGAACTATTGACCTAGAGAAGAGGCAAAGGTCTATTCTTAAATAGGAATAGGGCCATTTCTTTCCCCAAAACTGCATGCAGTGAGATAATGACGTTTGAGGAGTGTATGCTTTTTTGAAAAAAGGTAAGAGAAAGTAAGTTGAGAAAATAAATTCTAGACAGTCTTGGTTTTCTCTACAAAATAAGGCAAAGATACATCAAGATTAGTAGGTAAATGTTTAATACTGGTTTCAAATAAATAAGTGAAGTTTGGGGACATATAGTTTGGAAACAATAAAGAATGCCAATAAAAGGCATTTATGGTTATGTACCAACCTAAATGGCATTGTTATAATCAGAAGCCATATCTTTGTAAAAGCCCCAAATGTCATGCTTTTGTGATTTTTTTCTAGTACTGTTCAGCATGTAGAAGTAAAGAAAGTGGATGGCTATCCTTATCCAGGGCTAACTGTTGACAGGGTAGGGTGGAGGAATTGTCAGCCCATTAGATGGGCTCGAGCTGCTGCCAACAGAAAGACTTCAGTTACCCATCAAGGATTCTTGGCTGGATAAGAAAGAAGGTAAGACCGGAAGAAAGCCCACACAGAGACCTGGAGGGCCAAGAAGGGTAAGGCTTGATACTTTGGGAAGTATAAGTGGACTCAGATAAAGAGGGAAAGAAACCAGCACTTCTTCAAATGTGCTGGGAAGGACAGACATTGGAGCTATTGTGAGTGCTGGTTAGTTGAGAGAAGTAACAGAGAAAATAAATTTGACCTTGAGGAAAACAAAATTATTTTCCAAAACTAATGAGGATGATTTTCAATTCATACAAGTACTAATGGTATTTTTTAGGGCAAAGGCAATGATACAGACACAGAGGAAAGAAACAGACAAAGATGAGTGGAAAAATAGATTTGGAAAATATCTCAACAAAGGTCTATATATTTAAGACCTTTGGGGTAGAAGAAACAATCTGGATGATGATGATGATTATTTTTTTTTGTAGGCAGTTTCAGAAATTTGAGGAGTTAAGGACATTTTTGAAAAGCTAGTTGAATGTGTGAAGCAAGAAATGGAAGTGAATTTCCTCACTGTAAGAAAGCAAAAAATCTATGAAGTTTTCTCCTGTCTCTATCCACAGTACAAACAATAAGCTATCAGGAGCAATGTGCAAGAAATTGTTGGTTGCATAGATATATTTATTTCATGCAGAACATCAAAAATCTATATGAAATTCTTGGCATAATTTATATTGTGCCTTTGTGTGTTTTTTTTTTCTTAAAGGCACCAAGAATAAGGTTTTTCCAGAAATGGATGGTTATATACAAAAGAAGTATTAGCTAGTTTGTTCCCTAATGTCAGATTTACAATCATGCAATACATTGAATGGGGTAATAATAAAGGAGTCATGAATGGATCAAATGATGGATTCCTACTTGACGTGCACATCGTCTTATCCTAGGCCACTGAGCCAGACTTTCAGAGGGGCCCTTACCTTTTCATTGCTCTCTGTGGGCCATAGCTCTCATCAAGCAGTGTCCCTGGACAGCTGGCTCTGCCACGAACCATCTGGAGTTCTTACTCCCCAGTGATGCCCATTACAGAAAAGTTTCAAGTCCTCAACTTCACCTTTAGGGAATCTATATATCATTTAATGAGACATCCGGCAGCACATTTGCAAGATGATGTTGACCATAAAAAAAAAGTGTTTGGGAAAATTCTTACAGTTTTATTTAAAGAGAGATTATAACCATATAAAATCTATTGCTATCAGGAGAGGTCTACCTTCCTAACATGCAAACAGCAAACACAAATTGAGCAATTACTATGTGCCAAGTACTCTCTGCTAAGTGCTTTAAATGCATTATTTGACCACCCTGGCAATTAATTATTTATAATTTAGAAATTAGGCATCTAAGTTTTTATGGGTTAAGTGATTTCCTTAGTAAATGAAAAGCAGGATATAAAATCAGAAATATTTGTGTACAGGTGTTCGTTTAACTTTTTGTTTATTGAGGACCTGCTAAGTTTAAGGTATCATCTTAGGTACAAGGAAAAAGAAGGTATGTAAAACTTGTATTTCCAGTCAAGCAGTTCACATTTTAGCGGCCAAATAAATATGCCAACCACCTTCTATAATATACCGTGGCAAGTTCTAAAATAGAACTCTGTGAACAGATTTTTTGGGGTTACATAGGAGAACATTTTTTTCCTAAGAAAGGAGAGAAAGATTTCACAGAAGAGGTCAATTTGAACTGGACTTTAAAATATGGCTGGATTCGGGGCACGTGAGTGTCTCTGTAGGTTGGGCGTCTGACTTCGGCTCAGGTCATGATCTCACGATTCATGGGTTTGAGATGTCCATCGGGCTCCGTGCTGACAGCCTGGAGCCTGTTTCAGATTCTGTGTCTTTATCGCTCTCTGCTCCTCCCTGACTAGCACTCTGTCTCTGTCTCTCTTAAAATAAATAAACATTAATAATATTGAAAAAAAAATAACAATTGGCTGGATTCCACTACAGAAACTTTCCTATGTAGGCTGGAATGATTCTGCTTGGACATTTTGTTCTTTACATCTTAAGAAAACTTACAAGGTATCATTTCAACAAAATCTGCTACGTTATTCTTTTCGGGGGTGGTGGTTGGTGAATAGTAAAAAACAGAGGAAAGGAAGGAAAGAAAATAGAGAAAGAAAAGAGTGGAGCCAGATATCAGGAGAGGAGAGGAGACAGAAATTCAGAAGTAGGTACATATAAAATAGAGATAAAAGCTATAAAAGGATTATAAATGATTTTAGAAGTGATTGAGAAGAAGAAAGACAAGCCAGGAGAGGATCAGAGGACTGTGGGTGAAATAAAAGACAGGAAGTCACAGTGAAGGAAACAAAGGAGTGATTTGGTAAGAAGATAAAAACAACTGTAGATGATATTATTGTACGGTTTGTTATTTTAGGCTCTTATAATAAAAAATATAGTCACCTGATAATTTTCATGTAAAATTTTCTCAGAAAACATTGAAAATGCTTGTTGAGAGTAGCCAAAACCAAGAAGGCCCAGAGCATGCATTTGCCTTCCATGCCCATATCAATGAGATCTCCAAATACGGGAGATACAGTGACAGAGAATCTTCAGCCGTAGCCTTCAAGTATCTTATTGTCTTGCTATGTGCCTGAACCATAATTTAAAAACAAAAACCAGTGATAGTGATTTTGGAGCTCATTCTCCAAAAATAGTTTTCACTTTTCATGGAGAAGAAATGGCTTTGGTTTAGTATTTTAAAAAGGGTACACCGTTCACATATAACTTTCATACTGGTTTATCCGCATACGATCTTTTTAATTAAATCCTTTGGTTCTAACTCGTTTACAAATTGGGGGATTGACGTGCTTTCAGAAAGCAGAAGGCATCTTTAAGGAAGCGGTGGTACAAGGTTTTGGTGCTTTGTGAAAACTCCATCTCTGTTTCTGTAGAATTTCAATTCTACTCCCACCCACTGTTTTTTTGTTGGTGGTGGTGCTGTTCTCATGTCTTTAAGGGTGTGTGTGTGTGTGTGTGCGCGTGCGCACGCACATGTGCGTGTGTTTATGGTTTATGTTGTTGTTGTCATTATTGTTCTAATAGAAAGACTTTGGGGTGTGGCAGACTTTTCTGACTCTATCGCTATAAACCCTTGCAACACATAACAAACAACCGATCAGAGAAATGGCAAACATTGTCTGTATTCTCTGTGCACTTGGCAGGGATTTTTCATATTGTGCGTTATTGGCTCTGCTGTGTGATAGCACAACAGAGCCTTTGTAATGCTCTCGGCAGAGCTATTTATATGCTGCGACTCTACTAAGTATCCTTCCCTCTGCTGGTGTTCTTCCACAGACTCAAAGAGAGAGTGATTCGCCCAAATAAAAGAAGTATAGATTGACATTGCTCAGAGCACAGGATGCTGCAAAGGCAAAATAAGTCTTTATATAGCTCACATTAAGTATTATTATAGTCAATTGAATGGCAAAATGAAAGTTAGCCCAAAATGAAGTAAAAAAGAGGTTTCTTTGTGGCAGCCCGGGATAATTAGAATCTGGTTGGCATGCACCTGTGTTTGATGCTCCAAATATGTTGTGTCAAAGGGCCCTGGGCCCCCAGGGTCATCTGGATTTTAGTGATTTTCTTCAGCAACTGTTAGCATCAAAACTTAAAAAGATGAATGCCAAAAGGCCCCCGTCACCTCTGGTCACTTGTTGAAATGGATTACTGCAAATTTAAATGACTTGGCTATACACACTACCCAATAAATAGAATAAGTGTAAAATCCAACAGCAACAAAATGGGAACAAATGTTATTTTATCTTCAATTTTCACATCCAAACTAGTCACTAACAATCTGAAGCTGACGTTAAATTACCTAGGAAGATACGGCTATAATTTTCCTTCATATCCTATTAAGGGTGACACTGGATCACATGTATTTGAGGCTAGTTCCTTCTCAGAGTTAACTTGAGTCAGATATACATAAACCCATTTAAATTTGTCAGTGTCATTATGTGTGTACTTTTCTAAGGGCACTGGGCTGAGGTGACATTCTAGCATTAGCTGGACATGGAATGTGTTCTCTGTTATCAAATTCAGCCAACAAGGGCTTGCCTGCAATCTGACATTTGTATTCATATTAAAAGGTCTGATATTTGGATTCACTCATATTCAGTCATGACATGTTCTGCAGCATGATTTTAAAAATAGCATAAAATGCATAAAAATAATAAGGGAAAGAGATACTAGCAGAATGTGATGCACCAGTTAATGTCACACTAACCCGAGGATATAGGAAATGTCAGTTCTCAGTGGTTAAGGCAGACCACAGATGTGTGTGCAGTCCCGGGAAAAAATGATTATGTAAAAGACTGATGATCTTTTATTTGCTATTTGTTCATTTCTTGGTTAACTCTGTAAAAGATCAGGGAGACAGAGAAAGAGTAACTTTCTGGTCCTTACGGGCACAATAAGGTGAATCCTAAGAGGAAGAAAGAAAAAAGAATCAGCATTCGATTTTTAAATATAAAGCCTTGTTACATGCTTGCTTAATGAGTGACATTATTTTGATGAAAAAAGAGCAGGTACTTTGTTCTCCTGATGACAGTATAATTCTATATATTACTTGCTTGGTGATTTTTAAAAGCTCTCCAGCAACCATACATTTAGTTGTTATCTGACTTGTTTCCTCCATGTAGGATATGAGCACAAAAACTTTAGTTAGATTTATTATTTAAGGAATAGTTAAGTAGATTGTATTATATGAAATCTTGCTGAGTTAGCAAAAAAATGAGGACCTGAAATAGCTTGTACTCCCACTTTCAAATTTAATGAGTGTGATAAAATACGTATTCTAACAAAATTATGTTGTGTAAGAGGAAGTTGACTGACATGAAATACAGAGAATTTAGGTAGGTATAAGATGACAATTCTTAAAATTAGGTTCCTAAAAAGAAAAATAAATAAATAAAGAAAATTAGGTTCCTAATTTGATTGCCCAAGAGACTTTAGAATTTCTCACCAGAAAAATAACTGTGCCAGCTCTTTAAAAGTATGCCATGAGCTTTGAAAACACCATTAGATCTGCCAAATAGAGTGTATGCAGCTTAGCTATCCTTGACTGACTTTTCAGAGTAGAAAATTCAGGCACAGAAATGTCTAGAACAGTTTCTCCCAATAGTGTATCTTGTGAAATAGTAGTCCATTTAAATATTTGGAAGAAAAAATGGATTTTCTTGTCAAACAGATGTTGGATGCTATGCATGTTTTTAACCCTCTCTCAAATTTCAAAGCATATTAATATATCCAGCCCTTTGAGAAGTGCTACAATTAAGAAAACTGTTTACCCTTGCCTGACACAGCATTTTAAAGTACATTTGACCATGAAGTCACTTGATTACATAGTACCCAGGGAAACTAGCATTTCAGATGACACAGTTTAGGCATATCAATTGACAGTGGAGAAAAGTAACTACATTTTAAGAATAAATTGACCTCCAAGGTATTAAGTAATGTAAAATATTATCTTCCTTAACAATCACTGTAAAGCTAGTTGACAGGTATTATTTTCATTTGAAAGGGGGAAAACTCAGGCTCAGGCAGACTGAGTTCCCTGCTCTGGTGACAGAAAGCATAGGAGACCTGGGCCAGAAGTCAGTCTCAGGTCTATGTGATTTTAAAGCTCTTGATTAGTCCTCTGTTCTGTTGTGTCATAAAAATGTTTTGCTCCACAGTTAAGCCTATTGCCTAATTTTTGTTTCTCTCCGTGGATCAGAGAGAGCATAAGTGACAGTTTCAAAGTAGAAAGTAGTCAATGACCACATTTATTATGGAGTTGCTATTGAGATCATGCTACTTTTACTTTTTAAGACACACAAACAAGTACTTAAATGATTATAAGAAATCATATTTGTTTGGAGCCCGGATGAAGAGAGCAGAAGCTAAGAGATTAAGTGCTTCCAACAGGGTAAACTAAATATGTTCCTTACTTCCTCTTCTCCTGGCTTAGATCACAGGGACTATTATTATAGCACCCCCTTTCGCCTTTCTCATTGCTTAACTTTCCCTACATCTTCAGTGGCTTAGCAAATCTGCCCACCCCCTTTTTAAGAAAAAAGATTATTTATTTTGACAGAAAGACAAAACAGACATAAGCAGGGAAGGGGCAGAGAGAGGGGGAGAGAAACGGAGTCCTCAGCAGGCTCTGCACTAACAGCGCAGCACTGATGGAAGTAGATGTAGGGCTTGAACTCATGAACCCCTAGATCGTGACCTGAGCTGAAATCCAGAGTTGAACGCTTAATCGACTGAGCCCCCCCTGCTTTTCAGTAACTCTCCACCCACCCCATGCATGTGCACGAAGAGCTAAGGGAGAGCGTAGAAAAATCAGTACAAGGCGACTGGTCTGAAGTTGCATGCTCTTCCCCTGTACTAGACTGTTTCCTATTTTCTTTTCTCTGTTCAAACTTCTTACCCAGCTCCATATCATCACCCTCTTGGACCGCCTTGCTACCAATTTCACAGAGAAAACAGAAGCAGGTGAGAATCAGAAAAGAACGTGCAAGTACTCCCATATCTATCAATGTCCTTACATATGTGTCTGTGTTCTGCCCTCTCTTGGTCATCATGGAATAACTGTTTAATCCTTATTTCTATCCTTATTTCAACCTCTTTCCTTTATAGTAAAGTTCCTCAAAAATCTTATGTACTTATTAGCAAGAACTCTCCACCCAAGCTATCTTGAGCTCATTCTAATCAGGCTTTTGGTCCCAACAATCCACTGAAATGCTGTTGTCAATATATTTCTCTCCCTCTCTCTCTGCCCCTACCCTGCTTGTGCCTGCTCTGTCTTTCTTTCAAAATAAGTAAACTTTTTTTTTTGTTTTTTTAAAGGTGGTGGGTGGACTTGCTAAGCAGTAGTGACCTTCCATGTTGCAAACTGTAATGATTGCTTTACAACTTACTTTGTAGCAGCATTTTTGGCATAACTGATCATCCTCTCCTTCTGGAAAAGGTTTTTTCACTTGGGTTTCAAGACACCATCCTCTTGGTGGTCCAGCTTAGCGGCGGTTCCTTTTAGTCTCCTTGGCTGGTTCTAGAGAACCATCAGCTTTCTGGACCTCTTCTTGTTTTTGTCAGCTTTCACTGCCTGGGTCAGCTGTCTAGACTCTTAGTTTTAAACACTATATATTTATTGATGACTCTGATATGAATACATCCTTTCCAGACCTCTTTCCCATAAGTCTCCATGTTGATATCTAATACTCAAATCAAAAAATGTTATACACCTGAAGCTATTATAGCATCATATGTTAATTATACTTCAATAAAAATTATTTAAACAAAAATAAAAAGTTAAAATGAGAAAGATAGAGTAAAAAAATACTAAGATGATACAGTTAAGTTTTATTTCTTCAAAAGAAGTTTAAAACACATTAAAAATTCAAAGTGTGAAAACAGAAATTCTGAATGTCTCATTTATACTCTCTCCAGTCTTTCCTATCTTAGTAAATAGCAACTCATCTTTCCGTATGTTTTTGCTGATTCAGAACACACACATATCAGCGTATAGAACAGCAATTCAATGGCTCAAGGCATTGTCTACTTACTGATAATACTTATTTAATCGATCATCTTTCAATTCTGTAACTTATCTACTCTGGGTAATGTATATGGTAAGAATGTGAAACTCATAGGCATCAGTTCTTTTCCTACTTCCTAATTCTTAAGCACATTCCTTGATGATGGTGAATGAGACATCCAATAAGTAACCAGATGATTTTTTTGACAGACACATGGTAGATAGATAAGGAAAATCAAAATCCAGGAAGAGTGTTTTTTGTTTGTTTGTTTGTTTGTTTGTTTTTATTTTTTCCCCAGTGAGCCAAATCTCTGCTCTCTCCATAGTGGAAATCATTTAACAAGCCATCAAGCAAATGATAGGTTTTGTCGTTATAAGGCAAAATTAGAGGTGTTCAGATTCAACTCTCATGTTGGAATCTTGACACTTAGCAGTAGTAGTACCCAGGTCAACTTGGGTAAAGAAGAGTCCTTTTAATTGGGCTCATAGGTAGCCTCTGTATTGGCCATACTGGCGCTTTGTATGTGAGCACTTTGTATGTGAGCTCACATACAAAGCGCCAGTATGGCCAATACAGAGGCTACCTATGAGCCCAATTAAATATTGTATATTTTTATAATATATAACAATAAATATATTTATTATATATTTTTATAAAAGTCCTGGCTTAAGGGGATTTCTGTGAAAAAGAGGGTAGAGGCATTCATGAGAGGAGTATCTTGTCTGCCTAATTATTGAGAACCTCTTCCATTGTGGAGGTGAGCATTCAAGAACACAAGCACTGAGACCACATTGACACTATTTCCAGATACCTGCCCAGATACCTTTGCCTAAACCATGTAGTTACTGATCTTCAAATATTTTGAATTTCTGTCCATTTGGCCAAACCTTAGCCACTATCCACGTATTATATAAAGCTTTACATCAGTCTATTTGTCCTTCCAGGCAAAGAGGGCAATTAGGTGTGTCATACAAATTGCTAACTCTTGGATTTTCTTCCCTATCCTTCAGAGGTTGTTCTTAGGCTATGTTCAGTTTGAGGTCAGCGTATTGTATGCCTATAAAACAAGTCACTTTTTCCCTTTTCAGTTAACAAAATAGGGAACTCCTCTTGAGTCAGAAGTATGGATTGAGTGATTGGTAGAAATATGGAAGGAATTGCTATGTTGAGAGCATAAGTCAAAATTTTCTGCAACTTACTTGCACATTCAGGCTGTCCTAGTCCTTACAATAAGCTAAACTTTCACTTGGCAATCAGTGGATGTTGATTACATTGGAGTTCATGGCTTTTAATAACACTAAGCAGGTCAGAACACATTGTTATCTGTTGTTTAACAAGGAAGGGTAGAAAAAGGCAAGAGCTATTTCTTTCAGAAGACGTGATTTTACTGTAAACCCCTCCAGACACTGAGAGATTATTTTTTGTGTACAACAAGTCTTAGCAGCCCAACCTGCCTGAGGTTTAAAGAGTACCAATGGATCCACTGGTTCATAAGGACCTAGTGATGGAACCACTTGTATTGACCTTGAAACATTTGAAGGTCTTGTTCTTATTATGAGTTTCACACAAAGGTGGCATTGTCTAGGGCATCCAAAATTGGGATAGAAAAGCACATCTAAATATGGTATATGTATGCAGCTCTGATATAACACGTCGAAAACAAATTTCAATGGATATATTGGGAGACAGTTTGAGAATAATATCTTGTAATTGTGATTGTGAGAAAAACTAGGCGAATGTAGAAAACTGTACTTTGCTGAACCGAGCCACTTAGGTATACACAAAAAATACCTACCCACCCATAATCATACTACGAACTACACCCATCCACGTCTGGTGTAACAGTCTTCCAACTGGCTTTGATAACCCTCCTCCTACCACTTCACAATAATTTACACTGAATATCTACCATCACCCACTCATAAGTACACCTCAGGTATTTATCAAGGTAAAGTATCATATTTAGTATAGTATTTATGTATCTCTCTACCATTTGACATATGTGAAATTCTGCTGCTGGTTTTGTTGTTTTATTATTATTTTTTAATATGTTACCAATGAAGTTGCGCCCCTACCTCTATTTTTCTCTTAAACCCAGTGATTTGATTGCATAATTTTGCATAGTATGGCAGTTTTTCAGGCATACATATGTCACGTTAGAGCAGAACTGACTGTACAGTACGATGTGGGAGAGCGATTCCCACAAACGGAAGATTAGTCAGCTCTTCGGAGGCCAACAAATGGCAATTTTCCACAGAAAATAGAATAATAAGGACTGAGAATTGAAGCCAGAAAGAGATTTCAGTATTGATGAATTGAGTACTTACTATATCCTAGACTCTATCTATGTTAGATATTTTAAAATTCATTATTTCACAGAAGAAAGCTCATAGTAATGTCAGGATGGTAGAACAAGCATCATATGACATAGAAACGATGAAGAATGCCTGAAGAGGAGAGAGTTTTCATTATAGACTATTAGAGATACTAGAATCGTCTAGGCCTCAGAAGAGAGTTGGATCCTGCCAATAGCATGGCCTTGACGAGGCCAAATTAATAGGCAAAGAAATGAGCAAACATAAGATCTGCAGGTGCTCCCCCTTCAAATAGTTTAAAATTTGTTGTGAGAGTTAAGACATTCATAAAACGGTTAACTAGTTGGTGATAGGTTACTAATGCCAAATGTGTGTCATGGATTCTTCAGAGTTGGAACTATGAGAGAAAGCTTTCTGGAGAAGTTGTTGATTTTAATATATATTAAAAAAAAAAAAAACACACTTTGAGTGTAGATAGATAAGGGGAAGAGGTCTTTCTCCGAGGAAGGAAGAATTAGGACAAAGGGAGAAGGGAGAATGCACATTAGAAAATGATTTCAAGAAGAAGAAAATCCAAAGAAAACAGAAAGAAAACAAGAGACAAACCAGAGACATTCAGTGTGAAAAACAGTGGCGTGCTTAGAAACGTGTTTTCAGTGAAATAGCGAGGATGGACATCAATTCAGCTAAGTAGGCTGAGGGTGGTGAGAAAACAGAAGCGGGGGAGTTTCAACCAATTGTTTCATAAACTTTGATGGGAAAGCTATTGCCATAGATCAAGGATTCAGAGTGTTCAAGCAGTTATTTAAGAGAGGTGTGTGCATGCTTGAAGACACACTCGATAAAGTATATAAAAATCTTAAATCAGTGTATATTTTTGACCTAAAGATAAACTATACTTATGGGTCAAGAGTGGTTTTTTTCACTAGATTGTCTCTAAACTATTTTGCGTTATCTTTTCTGTTTTTTTCATTAATAAACTTTTATTTACTTCCCCGATAATCACATTTATAGACTAAAAAGTGTATTTTTTCCCAAATCTGTAACATTTCAATTCTAAAATAAAATTATGAAATTCTTGAAGTTTTCTAATTGAAATGTATTAGTGAATATTCCTACTGCCCAAACCATCTTAATTTGGAAATGTGTTTATCAACTTTGTCATATTTAGTTTTGTTCTCCAGACCGCACACCTTTTTTTCTGATATAGTAACCTAGAACATGGTTTAATTAAAAGGAATACCTGTCAATAAAGATGCCATTTAAAATAATCTTCCTGTACGGCCAGTAAGGATTTGTCATTAACATTTTTGAGGAAAATTTAGTAACACATATCGAATTAAAAATTATCATATCAATTGATCTAGAAACTCTAGATTAAATAATTTGAGAATGAATTTCATTAGTGTGCTGTTTATAATAGTAAAAAATTAGGAAAAGTCAAAATAGTGGAATGGGTAAATAAGTCATGATAAAATAAGTTCATTGATACAATGAAATGTTAATCAGCAATTTAAACATTTAAAAAAATCTGTAAAATGATATGAGTTTACTTAAAGTACAGAGTACAGTGTAGGGAAGGAAAATAAGAAATCAAACATTTAAAAAATGTTTATTTTGAGAGAGAGAGAGAGAGTACATGCATGCAGGCACATGCACAGTGGGAGAGGGGTAGAGAGAGAGGGTGAGAGAGAATCCCAAGCAGGTTCCATGCTGTCAGCACTGAGCTCAATGAGGGGCTCGATCTTAAGAACTGTGAGATCATGACCTTTGCCAAATTCAAGAATTAGACGCTTAATCAAATGACAACAAGGTGCCCAGTAATTAAACATTTTAATATGAGTTTAGTGGCATGAATATTATGTATATGAGAAAATATTATCAGAATTAACTAGTTTCATTTTGGTTTTTGCTAATTGTGGCTAAAGATGATTTGAACTTTCCTGTTTGCACCTGCCTGCATTTTACAAATTCTCTATTATAAGCATAAATTATCTTTATAATTACAGAAAATGTAAAAATATATATTTTAAAATGATGAACACGTTGTAACATCAAAATTACGAAATTAGAAGAGAGCAAGTTAAATCAAACTCAAACAAAGCTTACACACAGATGTGACGTTGTGAAATTTTCCACTGTAATCTCAACATGTGGAGAGTGACTGCAATTAGAAATAAATCAGTCCTTAAGCTTCACTGTGAAAACTTGGGAGGTGCTGATGACACAGGCAAAGGAGAAATCAAATTCTTTTTTGTGAAGGACATGAGAAGTTTTTTTAAAAAGAGGATTTAGATTCGCTCCTGAAGCAACTATGCCACCAGATGTTTCTCTTTAGTTTTTGAAAGGACCGTAGTTGTTCACCTCTGGAATAATCACTACCATTTGGCTAGTGTGCAAATGCTAAATCAAACACCTGTTTTCAAGGCATGCACAGGTGATAGTCTGCAGTCTCTACTCCATCTGATGCTACATGTTGCATTTTTTGAGGAAGTATTACCTCAAAGAGGAATCCCCACTTCTAAATGATGGCTTAACATGGGGGTTTCTCTTTCTATTCTTAATTTTTTAGTTTTAGAATGCAACCTCTTATATTTGACTTTTTGTAGCCTTTATATTCAATATTTTTTTCTTTTCAAATTTCTATTTAAATTCGAGTTAGTTAACATACAGTGCAATATGGGTTTCAGGAATAGATTTCAGTGATTCGTCACTTAAATACAACACCCGATGCTCATCACATTATGTTCAATATTTATTTCTTGCTTATTTCCTTTTTTTACCTTGTGTTATTTTCAATTAGAATACCTCAGGATGTATTCTATACATCAATTGGAGTACACAGGAACCAAAAGCAAGTTTTGGGGACTTTATTCTGAGAAATGTCTACTTGTCTGGTAGAAAACTTTGCTTCTATTTGCAGGGCTGTATCCCAGAAAAGTTTAGCTAAGATGTCAGCTTTGGTTTCAGAGATGATCATAGATAGATAGATAGACAGACAAACAGACAGGAAGATAGATCTTGTGTGTGCATGTGTATAAATGTATACCTATATATGTACATACATAAAAGCATATACTTCCAATCATAGCTATAATAAGGTTTATTTTTCATCTTGAATTAAATAAGTTGCATTAATTTCCAGAACTTGAACGAATGTGGTAGATGTTTCGGTGTGAAGCAACAAGTGACTTCCCCATTCATCAAAAGTTTGTTGAAAGCATGGTTAACCAGGAGAACACAAGAACCTGTGGAGCAGACGAAGATTAATTATACCTGTACTCATGCAGCAATGTTTGTGTTCCAAACAAATTATATTTGCTTGTGTTTAAACGATGCATAAATCTGATGCGTGCAGATGAACGTGTGTTCAGGATGGGTGAGCACACTTGTTTGAATGTCATATTTATCCCTGTATTTTGTCAGAAAATTAACTTCTTTGGAGTTTGTGCTTGAGCTGAGCATATGGTTGTTGATCTCTGGAGATGACAGCCTATCTGAGCAATAGCTCCTTATGGCTCCAGCTCTCCTCGTCTGGCAGATGCTTTGGGCTTTTCTACAATTAAGTGGAGATCATCACTGTTTTCTTTGAGCACTGCTGTGCCTTGTACTCTGAAGTGTTTTGTTAATCACTGTCTGCCTTCGACAGAAGCTGCCAAAGCTCTCATTAAGTTTGAATTTTGAGATGTCATGCTCGGATGATGGAATTTCATCCTTTTTCTGCATGAATGGAATTGGCTATGGAAAGGTGCCAGAAAAAAAATCATGTCACTAAAGTATACTTGCTTTATATTTGGGGGATGAAACAAAAGCAGTTGGGGGAGGGCGGCTCCCAATAATTTGTCAATTCTGGAGCATATAGTTTCCTAGGTGATATAATTGTTAAGTGCTCACCCTTATTAACAGGAATGGTTCCTTTACAGCGTATATCAACAGTCAGTCATTTCCTTTTTCACAAAGTGAACTTTAAATCTCTTCTCTTACTTGCCCCGAGACCTTTCATGGCATTTGATATCGACTCTTAGCATGTTGAAATGGAAAGTAGTATGCAAGCTGCACAGAAGTAAAGCAATTTCTTTAATAACCTGTCTGTCTAATTGGGGCAGAAGAAGGTATTTGGTAGTAAAGGGGAAAAAAGCCATTTTTGCCCTTCAAAATAATTGCTTGAAGTTGTATAGACTGGAAACTCAATGCATCTGTTGACTATTTAATGATTTGCTGCAGGAAACTAAGTGTTATGGGAAATATGGTTTGAAAAGACATTATCCTTTTCTCTTGGTGAATCTAATTGTTTCATTTGAATGACTAGAAGTAGAAAGTAAGCCTTGAAGAAAAAAATACTTAGAGTAATTAGCTCTAATGCCTAATCACTAGAGTTATAAGCATTTGGAAATTTATTAACTGGTCTATAAAGTCCTACACTTGCAAAGACTGACATCTCCTACTTGTCAGCAAACTTCAAAAGCAACATTGTTTTTGTGTCTGAGCTCAATTCCTTTTACCCGACAACATATCCGATGAGGGTGATTTCATTGAAATGTTTTAATAGTCATAAACAAAATAAAGTTCAAACGTGTCACTTTGCAGCAAGAAGACTGGCTACTTTGACGCCAATAACCTTAGCATCTTTGCTTCTTTATAAGTACAAAGTGCATTTTCCATATGGCTAGGAATAGACTTCAGAACACACAGGGTAACAACACCATGTTTAGGCCATCTTACTGAATATGCTCGTTGAAAGTAAGATGATGGTTGAGAGTTCTGAGGCATAATGTTAGTTAATGCTTTTATATAGCTGTCTAACGACAAGGAGAATATTAATTTTGGTGCTCTAGGAACAATTGAAGGACACAGTCTAGGCACCTTGCACTATAGTAGTAGGTGAGTACTGTATGAGCTGAAGTAGGAACTGGGAGAAAACAGACAAGTTTATATGCATAGAAATTCCTGTCTTGATCTTCTCTCCCCTGTTTAGACAAAGAAGGTCACTCATCTGACATAATTTGATTTGTGCAATGAGATTCTGTTGTCCAGCATCCCTCTCCCACCTGGGTTTTAAGAACTGCGTTTAGAAGGAAAAAGGGTATTCTATAGAAAAAAACGCAGGAGTATAAGATCCGGCCTCTTTTCATAGATTCGAGCCCTATGGGCCATAGGGAAGCCATAAAACTTGTCAAACTTCATTAACTATTTGGCCTATAGGCCTGAAAGTGGCATTGTAAGTATAATAGAAGTTGAATGTAGAAGATCACTGAAAACAACACACTGTATAAAGGTAAGACGACATAGCTCCAGCATTCAACTTCAAAACCTAGTCCTTTCTTCACAGGCTCCTTTCTCTAGACTACAGGTTTAAGAAGTATCTAATATCCAAAACCAGCCTAAAAGGTACTCTTCTAGTGGACCTTTCCCTAGTAATATAATAGAGAGCTTAGTAAAGCTAGGTCTCAGTAAATATGTTACTTATACATTTTTAGGTATGCTTTTGAAGCCTATATTCTTGCCTTGCGATAGCTATTTAAACAATAAACTATTAAAAAATAAATATATTTCAATCATATTCCTCTTTGATATTATGCTAAGTAAGTCATTTTCTATGTGTTAAATAATGCCAATTATTAACATTTATTTTTTTTAAGAAGTTCCTGGGTGGCTCAGGCAGTTAAGCGTTCGGCTCTGGATTTCAGCTCAGGTCATGCATGGTCTCATGGTTTGTGAGTTCAAACCCCATGTCTGACAGCATGGGGCCTGCTTGGTATTCTCTCTCTCTTTTGCTGTCTCTGCCCTTTCCCCGCTCATGCCCACACACTCTCTCTCTCTCAAAATAAATATTTAAAATGGAAAATTCTTTTACTTTTTTAAAAAAATTCATTTATCTATTTGTATAAAGGGTAAATAAGACAGCAAGGTAAATTTCTTTGTAGTGTTAAGTGTAATTTTCAAAAATAAAAGTAGTAATTTCTCACTGTAGAAAATATAGAAAGTAAGTAAACAGAAAAATGGGTAAAAAACAAACACAATCCCAGTACACAGAGATAACCCGTCAAAGATGTAGGTATAGGTCCCTTATCTTATGTTTTTGTTTTAGGTCATTGTAGCCATCTCAAATGTTACACAACACTCACTCCTGTGCTTTCTAGTCAATGTTATATGATTCCATGTGAATTCCTTAAGACTCTAAAGTGTTTTTATATATGCGTAGTTTTCACATACATGTTTTTACTACATATATGGCATATGCAGTATAAATATTTGTTATATATTTGTTAACATTCTGCAAGTCTGAGTGCTTAGTCTTATTCCAGTGTTTTGCAGTTCTATATAAAAAATACTAAATATTTTTGTATGTAAACTTTTGTCTGAATTTGGCATCATTTTCTTATTTTAGATTTTGAGAAATTTAATTACTGTCTGAAAGGGCATGAGAGTGGTTAATAAATTCCTTATTTATATAGCCAAATTCCTTATTTCGGATTTAGATTTAAAGCAGGAAGGACATCCCGTTTTTCCATCAATAGTAGAATTCTGTCTCATTGAACTTCTGACGAGGAGAGTGAAAATATTGCAAAGTTTTAAACTTTCTTATCGCAAGCACATGTTGCAAAATGGAGAAAGAGATATTTTGCATAAAAATATCTAATGCCTTTCTGGAAGGAACGTTAGATAACAATGTTGAAATACATATCTGTTAGCAGTACCACTCACTGTTCTTGAATGATAGCAGAGAAGGCAGAAAATATTCCCCACCAAAGCTGCATTCTTTCAGATATTCTCTGATACTAGCATCCTTATCTTTTTAGTGCCTTTCCTCTTTTCTCCTCTTTAAAGTAGATAAGCCGTGTTAAGCATTTGACAGAGTAGCCAGCATATAACAAATGCTCAATAAAGCAAGATTTTTTTTTCTGTTACTAAAAATTGGCAGAATGGTGATACAACTCTAGTGAAGCCATAAAGGGTCTGTAATGAATTTCCAGTACATATTAAGACTTCACTAGTTGGAGGAGAGAAAAAAAAAATCCTAAAATTTAGGAAACTCTTCCCCAAGAGAGAACAAATCTGTTGTTAAAGACATCACTTTCTGGAGACATACATCCTTTTTTTCCTGCTACAATTCCCGAGAATTTTTCTGAAGTATATACCATTCAAATAGATATCAGAGGTTATGGTGGCAGTTTAATTATTGGGGAAAAAAGGCAACAAAAATAAAAAGATTTTAAGATAGATTGCTGTCTTTGTACATATGTTTTTGTCTTTTTTTTTTGCAGAACTTTTTTTAATCTATAATTAAATGTCACCAGTATGAAGTAAGTGCCAAAAAAACTTCGAAGTATTAAAAATAACTTTTGAAAAATACTTGGATTCATTTAAAATATAAAACAAATTTAAAACAGACTCATATTTTAATGTCACATGTATTTTTGAGTATTTCAAAATAGTCCATTTAAAAAACAAAATGTGTTGCTTATTTGAGGAAAGATGTTTTGCCAGCCAGTGTATCACAGGTACGATGAAATGGACTGTGGTCTCCTGGAAAAAGTTCAGTCTCCTTGCCTCTAAAGTGAGACCATTGGATAATGGGTGTAAGAAAACTTAATTGTCTGTTGTAAAATCAGTAATAGTTATACCTAATGTACAATAATTCATTCTCTATTAATAATTACATAGAAATATAGATAATCATCATTAGGTATTTTTCAAGCCAAATCTTCAGCAAATTATTACTGGCATCACTTTATACACACTATGCATATTAAACCTGAACCTTCAATAAAAATGGCAATGAAAGTAGTTTGAGTTGTAATACCAGTATCCTCAATAAAATTAAGTCCTACCAATTAAAAGTTAACAGAATAAAATATTTTGCATATTCCAGTAGGTGTATTTAAAAAGTATTCTTCCCCTAAGAACATTACCTTGGACTTTATTTATGCATGTTGTCAAAAACCAATCTCTTATGGTAATAATTCCCAGAATAATACCTTTTTATAACCAGTAAATCGGGTGTGCCTTCTAAAGATCTCTTCATAATCATGTCCCTTCAAAATGAGCCTGAATTTTTTAATGTTGAGGAATGCAAAACACAACCTATCATTTATAGATTCTTGGACTGATGGGTAAGGCTTATGTTTATTTTAATTGTTTTACTTCTCTCTATTTCTCTCTTGTTCTCTAAGACTTTTTATTTTTTAGAAGACAGTGCTACATTGGATACAATTACTGAATCTGCATTGATATATCATGATCACTCCAAATCCATAATTTACATTAGCGTTCTTTCTTGGTGGTGTACATTCTGTGGGCTTGGGCAAATGTTTAATGACATATATTTGACATTGTAGTGTCAAATATTGTATTTCACTACTCTATCTCTTTTTAAATATATGTAAGTGTATTGTAACAAATATAAATTAAGGGTTTTTTTTTTTTTTTTTTTGGTTTTAAAAATATGTCTTTTCTGAGTATGGTGATTCTATTATTCCCTACATATTGCCTTAGCTGGGCTCCTAGAATCATTTTTCTACCCACCTTTTCCTTTTTCCCTCTGAACACCCCATGATAGGATGAGGGTGCAAGTGCTATTGCAAACACTATTTCTTTACCAGGAATCAACTTCCAAGCAATGATTTTTATTTTCTGACATATCATTTAATGGTTTTATCCCTAATTGTTATTTGAATTATTTCCGAGGAGAAAACCTTTATACACTATATTCTACCCTCAAGGAGTTGACATCTGAAAAAGAAAAAGAAAAAAAAATAACCTTCTACAGAAATATAATGGCTACATCAAAATTTAATGTGCTTTTATCCTTTGTATTCTAGAACACATAACCTTCTTTCTTCCTAGTCATCAAATGTCTATATAAGCATGTGTTATAAGGAAATGTAATGAGAAAAACTTAGTAGGTATTTATCTTCTGGCATATAAAAATAGGATTACAGATCCAGCCGCTAGCTTTGCAATCAAGGCAGTTGTCTTCAGTGATGTTTTTCCAAATTCTCTCATTTGTTTATGTAGTATTTGATCCTGGAGGATCTTTGTCTTGGAGTTCTTATAATACATAAAGAAAAAATCCTGTTTGCCCGTTAGTGCTTCCCAGGAATTTGGAGTAGTAAAAAAAGAGGAAATCTCTTCTTTTCTATGGCATTATGAGAAGCTGGGAACAAAAGAAACAGAAAAAAGAACCAGCCAGAGTGTCTCTTGTCTCAGATTTAGAGAAGGGGAAAGTAGGGTTCAGTAGATGTATGGAAAGGGGAGGGCAGAGACTCGGTTACATCAAGATAGCGGTTTCTGGTGACCATGTCTAAAGAAGACTTGAGCTTAGCTAGTGTAACAGAGATAAGACCACAAACTATATGACAATCAGACTAGAAAGTTTTCCAGAGGGGCTTTGGGGAATTGAATTATTCTTCTTAATACAGCGCTAGCTTTCCTCATAGAAGTATACACCTGTGCTCTCTAATGTAAATTATCAGTGCTTCTGAACATAGTATGCAGATTATATACCTCCTTTCCAGTGATTTTTGCTTGACCATATGATTTTTTGGCCAGTGGGCTCTGGGGAAAACTGACAGCGTGCGATTTCTGAGCCATTGTCTTAAGAAGCATTGCATGTTTCTGTTGGCCCCTCTTGCCCTGTGACTGCCTTTGTTTGTTTGACTGATTTTTTAGAGAGAATGAGCAGGGGAGGAGCAGGGAGAGAGGGAGACAGAATCCCAAGCAGGTTCTGCACTGTGAGCATGGAGCCCAGGGTGGGGCTTGAACACACAAACCCATGAGATCAAGACCTGAGCTGAAATCAAGAGTTGGACACTTAACCAACTGAGCCACCCAGGCTCCCCAACTCTTCTGCTAGCTATCATGGAAAGATCCTACTCTGGATAGTGACTAACAAGTGAAAAAAGAAACAAAAAATTCTGAACTAGATCTGTAACCTAAAGGATAGACACCCAGTCCAAACCATGAACTTTTGAGCAAGAAAAATAAATGCTTGTTTTTGCAGGATACTGAAATTCAAGAGAGTTTTATATGCAACATTATCACATAATAAATCTGATTTATACAGAGGGTCACCAGAAGGACTTTGCTGCAGGATGGCTACAGATAGCCTGTCCAAGATTAAATGAAAGAATTCTTGTACCACCAGCAGAAGCTTAGATGAAGACTAACAGTTCATGAATGCTTCCCTTTCCAAGGAGACTGAGGTCAGATTAGATAATGCCATCCAAGTCCTCCCCATCCAAACAGCTGGACAAGCAACACCTATATAACTTTAGGGACTAGAAGTAACAGGGGACTTTTCATATGATTGCCTGACCATCCCCTGTTTCCATAAGGTTCCAGACTCTTCTACTGCACTTGGACTTCCTCTTGACTTCACCTTACAAAGGAAAACATTGAATGAAGAGGTTGAGAAACAGAATTGTTATTCAAGGCAATAAATGCTTCTTAAATGGACAATTTATATCATTACTTAGTTTAGGCTTTAAAAATTAGTCTTTTTATTTCTTTTTTTTAAACACCAGTTTTTTTTTTTACTTTTATTTTTTGAACGATTTGTTTTTGAAAAGTAGAGTTGACACACAAAATTATGTTAGTTTCCAGTGTACAGCATAGTGATTCCACAAGTTTATCCTTGTGCTGTGCTCACCATAGATATAGCTATGTATGTCACCATATAATGCTATTGCAATGTCATTGACTATATTCCATATGTGGTGCTTTTCATGCCTGCGACTTATTCATTCTGTACCTGGGAGTCTGTATCTCCCACTTCCCTTCATCCGTTTTGCTATCTCCCAACCATGTGGCAACCATCAATTTATTTGTTTTTATACAGCCTTTTAATTTTCTTGGTTGCTTGTTTATTTTTCCTGAAAACCATAAATTTGGGGATAGGAGGGAAACTAGTGTGGTTCTAGGCTACGTAAAGAATTTTTTCCTCTACATAATTGTGTTGTAAATTGAATGAAGACTAGTTAAAATGGTTTGTGGAGGTTTCAAGGGGAAATGTGATATAAGTAGTATGAAAAAATGGGGAAAGATAAAGTTTGGCAAACATGATTGGTGTAAGTCTCAATTTTATTCCCTTTTTATCCATATTTGGTGTTTACATGTGCCCTGTAGTTGTTGTAAAGAAGGAAAATCACTCAAAGCCCGGTTTAGTTTTTGAATTCAAGGGAAAATAATGTCATAACTTAAATTCATTTGTTGGTACTTGTGAATATGTATATATTTTACTCTTGTCCTCATCACATAAGAGTGAAGAGGTAGGGGTGCCTGGGTGGCTCAGTCTGTTAAGCGACCGGTTATTGATCTTGGCTCAGGTCATAATCTCATGGTTCCTAGGATTAAGCACCGCACTATGCTCTGTGCTGACAATACCAAGCCTTCTTGGAATTCTTTCCCTCCTTCTTTGCCCCTTGCTCACACATGCAAGTGCGCTCTCTCTCTCAAAATAAATAAATAAAACTTAAATAAAAAAGAGTGAAGAGCTAAGTAAAAATATGCAAAGGAGTGTAATTTGTTTTTAACTTATGGTTCCTGTACTTTTTAATATCACTTTTCTAGATAAACCATTTCCACGAAGGTTAAAATGCAAAGAAAAAAAAAAACAACCAGGGTAATGTTATTAATTTTCTGAGAAATCACTAGCAATGGAAACTTTTGCACTTAGAACATACTATTCTTGCTAAGCAAATCTCTAATAATTCAACTGTCACCATTCCACTTATTTCCGGTTATTTAACTGAATCGCAAAGGATATCGATACGCTTGTGAAATTTGTAAAATCTGCACATTGATTAAAAGAAGCAGCTGCTTTTTAAAAATGTATCTTTTGGCTTTTTTAAACAAGCAACAATACCTTTTCATGGATCGAGTAGGGTTGTGGATAATTTTATAATTTATTTTGGTACTTGCAATATCATTGACCCTTAGTCTGTCATGTGTAATATTCAAATACCAGATGATCTTAACTTATTACAAGTATCTAGGATGGGCGATGGAGATTTCCTGTTCCTGTAGATTATAAAACAAAATCATAAGGGGCTGATTTCATTTATTTCAAGACTGTTGATTGCCAGTCCTTCTCTGCTAACTTTAAAAAAGTCACAATAGAGATTCGTTTATTTTTATTAAAAATGATAAATCTTAAAGTATATTCTCTCTTTAGGCCTTTTAGATTTTACCTCTTTACGTGCTTTTCATAGTGCAGTGAAATATTTCCGTGGAAATAATAGTGACAATAGCAGTTTGAACCAGATTAGAAATACAAGTGGTTCCTCCATGGGAAGATGCCTCAGAGGTTTGAAGATTGTAGATTCTGTGCATAGATTTTTAGTAAAGCATTTTCACTGCCTCTGTGTTTGAAAAACATAATAGATAAATATCCCTGACATTACATATATTCATTGATTTTTCAGCACGACTGCATGGGATGCTGCAGTGATTTACAAAACTGCCCCTGCAGATAGAAACTGAAAGGTAAAGTTCCTTATTCTTAGTTCCTCAAGAAACATTTTCAATCATGAGTCTCAGAAATATCATCATCCTTTCTAGCCCTGATCACAAAACTAAAATTTCTTATGAAGGCACCAGTGCATTATCAGGAATATATTATACAAATAATTATTCAATACAATTATTAGAAGAGACACATAGCTTTTCTGCCCTCTGGTTTTTGGAAAACATATTTTGTTTAGGGTTTTCCATGAAAATAACATCTAAAACACATCTTTAAAAATACAAAATCACCACTCCTTACAGTAAAAGCAAGAATGTAAACTTCATGTCGCTCTTTGTGAATTTAGTGTTCCCTGCAACTACAAGTGCACCGTAATTCTCTGGGATCAGTTCCAGAATGATTATATTTGTGTGGTATTGTAAAACTCTCAATTCCTGCTGTAAGAATTGCCCTCCAGACTCTGGTTTCCATGAATTTATTCAGTTTTGTCCAACAGAGACTCTATGGTAGTTCATCTCTTGGGCCAAAGACAGTACTTCTTTGTTGCAAAAGCTCAGGTGAATGCTCTTGTAAGGGAGCACCACTACAGGTGCTAGAGCAGTGCTTATGTTCTTACAGTAATTCTTTTTTCAGGTGCATTGTGCGGTTATTTTCAAAATGTTTGCCATATAGGGACATTTTTAATTTCATACCAAGTCAAAGTAAATAATGGAGAATTTTCAAAAATCATTTTAGATTTTGCCAACTTTTTACAAAGTTGAATAAAATTCCTTTTTGTTAATTATGAAAAGTTTACATAGGACGGTTATGGGTAAAAAATTTTTTCACCAATGACAGCTGCTAATTTAGCATTCAAAACAAGTTCATGTGGACTTATGACTTCAGTACTCTTAGGTAAAGTGAAAAATACCATGTGAAAGCTGAAATGTTAAAATGACAACAACAAAACTAAACCATGTAACTTTTAAGTTTATCAACATAACTACTAAAAGTAAACTAATAAATGACAGATTTAACATGTGTTTTATGGGGTGCCTGGGTGGCTCAGTCTGTTGAGCATCCGACTTCGGCTTGGGTCATGATCTCGTGGTCTGTGGGTTCGGGCCCCGCATCGGGCTCTATGCTGACAGCTCAGAGCCTGGAGCCTGCATCGGATTCTGTGTCTCCCTCTCTCTCTGCCCCTCCCCCACTCATACTCTGTCTCTGTCTCAAAAATAAATAAACCTTAAAAAAAACAAACAAAAACATGCATTTTATAGTGAGAGTCTAGATTTTAACATAGTTCTAGTGTGATGGGTTTTTTGGTGGTTTTTGTTTTGTTTTGTTTTTGTTTTTGCATTCTTGTAGGTCACACTCATTTTCAGTAATATATTACTTTAGGTCCTTTTCCATGATATCATGGCTTATTCTTTGGAGTGTCACAAAAGGAAAACCTTTAATTCTTTTAGAAATAATATGCAACGCAGATCAAGCATATGAACATATACACACACACACATAATTGCAGACAGCAAAAAGGAATATCTGAAATTCTGCCAAATGTCATAGATTTGCTCATGGAAGAAGACATTGGAGCCAATGAAAGTGCCTTGACATCTAGATGCCATTTACTCTTCTTTGGTCTATTTGCACCATCACTACTTCACATATTTCCTTTACACGTAACTTTGGACATCTTGTATGTTATTTCTATACTTTTTCTTTCACATATCTTAAAAGCGTTTTAAGTGCTGTGTGATCAATGTCAACATCTGTGAAACTTTCCTCTGATACACATTCTGATGGAGGCGTTCTCATTATTACACGTGTCAAAATGAATTCAGGAATGTTAACTGCCTTAATATTTAGTGTTTGTCCCTGTCTCGGTGTGTATGTGTGTGTATGTGTACATACATGTATAAATATCCAGACAGACCTTCCCATGAAATATACTATTGTGAGGGTGAGATCTGTTTAGAAATCTCATACATAGATTATTGGTCAGATTGTAGAGATATTCGATGCAGAAAAGACGTTAGCTCAGCATAATGAATATGTCTGCCAGCCATTTTTATAATGACTTGCTGCAGTTTTTATTGTCTGACAAACCGTATGCTGTGCTGTACCGTGAGCTTTCTTGTTCGACATAATAAAAAATGATGCAATGTATCCCTAGAAGTCTAGCTGGATGAAAAGAAGGCAGCAGAGTGCTGCTTCTGCCAATAGTTTGGTTGCATATTCTGTTGACATTATTCTGCAGGTGATAAATACAAAATTACCACCATTTGTAATGCATTCTTAATGATCTATAGTAAAGACATTATTCAGATATACAGCTTTTAAATCTATTTGTACACCTAAGATTTCTTTACACGTATTTAAGAAACCACCAGGTGTATCTGAACATTTTGAGATGAAAATATTTACCTATATTTAGAGAGCCATGAAAAAACTTACTTTGGTTTGTTAATTTATTGCTATATTTCATGTGACTTTTTAAAAAATTTGCTCATCAGGGAAATAATGTTTCAAAGGATAAAACGTTCCAGTGACTTAATAGTTAAGGACATCAATATTACATTAAAGATTTAGATTTAATATGAGTGATCATTTTCCATTTAGCATTTCCATATATATGAAAAGATCTATGCTTCGTTTTAATAAGAATGTATTAATATAAGGTCTATAAAGTACACTGGGCAGGAGTCTTGTACAATAGAACTGCATGGTATGTATATTCACTTTGGTGATAAATGCTTCTTTCCTTCTTTAGAGGATTATTAAAAGCATTCTCTGGAGGAATAAAATGGTGGAAGTCACACATTTAATAGCTCAGGTACAAAGAGTCAGATTGTGCCAGTTGGCAAAAGTTAGCAGGAAGCTGTCACAATAAATGGCAGCAGCTGCTCATAGTTCTAAAGAGTATGTCCCAGTCAGAACTGAAAACTGATGGCATCTACATTAATACTACCTTAATGGCCCATCTGCTGCTCCATAGGGTCCCTAGCTGCTGTATGGAGTCATAGGCATTTGACAGGCAGTCTCTGTATGCCAGACGCACATTGTGCCAAATGTTTTAGGCTGCTTCATCTCGTTCTGATCTGTCAAATTCTCCCTACTCATTTATCAGGCAAGGAGTTATGAGGGTTTTTCTTTTCTACACATCACTGGCTTTCAGCGTTGGGGCAGCTAAGAATTTGGAAGGCAAACTACTTTGGTTATTATTATTTTTTTTTTTCTAATTGACAATGCAAGGCGAAGTTGTCTGATATACTGTACTGTAGTGGGTAGGTTAACAAAGCGCTGTGACAAGCAAGCCCTGTGGAGAAATCAATCGTGGACGTTTTAAAATGCAGTGCTGCATAAATATGTTTTTGTGATTGTATTGGGGAAAATAGTACATATTTCTGGAGAGCCTTATTAGCTGGGTAGGTCTGAGAGCTTACTTTTAAGTTGTTGAGATATAAAAATACTAACATTGGAGCACTGTTAAAATATGTTGATAGGAAATTGAAAGTTAACCTTTAAAGACATTTCTTAAACCTCTGTTTATGAAATGGACTATATTTTACACAGTTGAGTCAAACAGGTATAAATAAGGGTGTGTTTTATAGCAGTTGATTAAATTCCGTAGCAATAATATTGTTCAACATTGAGGATAAAGTATTGCTTATTTTAATTATACTGAATTGATCAGCGCAGTGCAATTCGTGTATCATTGGGTAAATAATGGCTAATATATAATCAGATTTATAATACTTTTTACATCAGAAATTGGAAAACTTCCTTTTTGAAAAAAAAATCTCTAGGCAGCAGGGTTGAGCATTATTCTTGAAGTAAAACATATGGACTTGCTTATTTTGGGGATCAGTTGCAAAATTACTGCCAAATATGTACATTTTAGAAGACCTATCCCCTTGATGTTGAAGATGGTTGAGATATACACCTTAGTTTCCCCAGTTTCTACTGGGATATCTCTAGCTTGCCTGACTTCTGTGTTCTCCAAACCTAATTGTTCCATATTTGCCAGAGCTCTTCAGATGTTCATAAGTACGAGAGGTTATATGTGTTTCTTGGTGATTATTCTTTCTTTTCCCCCCCCTGTCTCTTTTTGTTGCCAGTTTCTTGAGTTACCAGCTTTTTGGTCCTATCTGATTGTTTTAAGAATTTATAATAAATTTTTTTAAATGTTCATTTATGAGAGAGAGAGAGAGAGAGAGAGAGAAAGAGAGAGAGAGAGAGAGCACGAGCAGAGGAGGGGCAGAGAGAGAGAGACACACAGAATCCAAAGCAGGATCCAGGCTCTGATCTGTCAGCACAGAGCCCAACGTGGGGCTCGAACTCACAGACCATGAGATCATGACCCGAGGCGAAGTCGGACGCTTAACCAACTGAGCCACTCAGGCACCCCTATAATAAATTTTTAAAAAATCCATAAAAATAACCCTATTAATTGGGTATAATTAAGCTACGTGTGTCACATGTCATGGTACTCAAACAAGAATATAGGTGGAACTGTTAGTTATTTTATTCCAGGTTCCAGCAGCTTTCCTAATCACAATCAACAATAATATTAATAATAATTTAGAAAGCAACTATTAAAATATGTTGGTGTGTTTTCTTAGAAACATAATTAACTTGCCTTGAAGAATAATTGATCATGTGTAAAAGGTGGAGCTTAATGCAAGTGTGTGTGTGTGTGTGTGTATTTGCCAGTGTGTGAGAATGGGCATATGATGTAAAGCAATGAAGAATGTTTTTGGTAGGTTCACATATTTAGTTATTGTTAACGTTTTCTTAATTTCTGTGAGTAGCTGCTATTTTAATATACATGTTAAAGATATACATTGGTCAACAAAGTTTAATATACTGCTTTTAGGAATCCTTAAGATTTCCTAATTTATTTCTACTTTGAAATAAACCCAGTGACTGTTAACCAATATACCAGTAGAATTAAAATCTCAAGTAAGTACTAAAGCCAATTTGAAATCACAGTCTTTACTATTGCGACAGCACATCTTAGACATATTCTCTGAGCAGGTACATAGCACAGAAACTTTTGGTAAAGGGTCAGATACAGCCCTATTTTCTTTTTACATGGTCCTGCATTACTGATTTTCATTGGCATATGAAAAACATAATAGTATTTAGAATATTCTAGAAACCGTGTCAGAAACAGTATGCATTGTGTTCAATCTGCATAGCTCTGTGAAGAAAGTATCACTTTTCATAATCATTTACAGAAGCTGAGGTTTTGGAATAGTAAATGATTTACCCAGAGTCACAATGAGATTGAGCTGAACTTGAACTCTGTCTATGAGAAGTTAAGATTATACTGTGTCTTTACTTACAGTTATGTTTTGAAAAGGTAAAATGTCACACATAGTAGGGATATCCTAAAGAAAGCAGGACTGAAGGAAGCGGTGTGCTCCTTAAGAATGGGCTCACCATAAAAGGATCGTGACAAAGTGAAACCATGGGTAAGGCCTATATGTCAGAGGGGAGTACCAGTTCTGATACAGCATCTTGGTGACAGCAGAGCTCATCATGACCCACCACCTCTTTGACAACTGTAGGTTTTTGGGAAATGGATTTGTCTGTGGATTAGAAAGACTGCAGCTCTTTGGGATCTGGGCCACTTTGCTGTGGGATAGTTCTCAATGAAATGTAACACAAAAAGACAGAGAGTGATGCTTCTCAGCCTGACATAGGTGGCACTGATGATAAATTTGCAGTATAAATAACATCCAATTGGCTTCAGCAATTGCTTATGAATTGCCACTGAAGTATCTGGCCCAAAAAAATTACCCCTCAGTTTTAGCTTCTCATAATGGAGACAAGAATGTCCAACAAACAGCTTGATTTGTGGAGGCAGGTAAGCAGACTAGGAAATTTGAAAAATTAGAGATAAAAACACAGAAGAGAGAAGCCCACTTGCAAGGCAAATAAATGAAAATACCACAGAGATTTGAGATAGTAATGTAAATTGCCTTAATTGGTTCACAAAAACATGTGAAGCCTAAGGTGGTGGAATTGATATTTTTGGTCCTTATTATGAGAATTCCTTCTTCTACAGATACTTTAGCATGATTTCAATACACTGGAGATATGGATATGGAAGTAGACATCGTGTTTCCACATGGCAAAGACTAGCATGTAGGAAGGAAACCAAAGTAGTAGGTAGTCTCTAACATTACTATTATTGGAGTAAAGGTTTTTGTTTTTTTTTTCCCCCTAGAATAGGGCTTTGGGTACATGCATTATCTTTGCAGAAAAAGAAAGAAAAAGAGCAAAGAAACAAAAATTATAGGAAATCCATAGACAGAATACACAATGAAAAATAATTCTCTTACCTGTTCATAGCTCGAATTTGATGTGACCATTTCTTATGGAGGTCTCACTGGAACATTTTCCACTTAGGGCTTCTCTCTCTCTTTCTCTCTCTCTCTCTGTCTGTCTCTGTCTCTCTCTGTCTCTCTCCCTCTTATACTTTTAATTACTGAAAAAGCTATATCCATATAAGACCTATTTACAGATCTTTTATAAGATCTTTTTCTTTGTAATGTCCATAAGCTCGTATTACTTCTATGTTACAAAACATTCTCATCTAGAATAATAAAGAGGGTGATAGTAAAATAATGGCTCACTATTCCCAGCTAGCCATGTTGACAAGATCCAATACTGACAGGTTTTGCTGTTAAAGAATCTTCTAGGGAGTACTGAATTTTTCTTAAAACACAATCTTGAAAATAAAAGAATAAATGTGTAAGAGAAGTTACGGAGTTGGCCTTACCAGGAAAAAATATCTTGAAAGAAAGTGTCTTCAGATTTATTTTCGAAGCAGTTATGTTGCAAATAGAATTATAAGGGAGGCTAAGTTGTTCTCATGTGCCCTTCTAGTACTTCTACTGGGATGCTGCCTGCCATTTGCTCCTATAAATTCAATTTCCTCATTCAGACTGAACTTATCTAGGGCACTAACATGGCATTGTATATCTTGTGAATGTGGCTAGATTTTGTAAGTCTCTGTGGGTTGGTGTGTGTGTGTGTGTGTGTGTGTGTGTGTGTATGTATGTGTGCGCGCGTGTGTATGCATGTGTTTATTTCTTCATTTTGGTGGTAATAAGTTATAAAAGTTTTAATCAGATAAACTCATTCTTGTTGTGCAGCTGTAACCAATATATTGCATCTCTAGGTAGTCTACTGCTGTAATAGCTAAAACCAATTTAACTTTTATAAATGTTAATCAATAAATATGTAATGGACACAGGGATTTCTGGAGGAGGTGGACCGTTAGTGGAAAATTGGTATTAGCCTTTCTAAAAGGCATTTTTCTACACATTCTGGATAACTGAGCCCTGATTTGTCCATGTAGTATCTTTCTTTTTCGAAAAATCCTGGGACCTCCCCACTACCTTGGTTGAATCTTGATTTATCCAAAGTATTACAAGTGATTTCATTATTCTTACCAAGTGATTGATTTAGAGATTGGAGCTTTACACAATTTAATCTGTGGAGGTTTTGGTTAATATACCAAACATGGTGTAACAGAAAGTTAGAAAAAAATTGTGTCATTGATATGACTGAGCTATTACAAAACCAAAGCTGAAAATAAAACCCTTTGAAGAATTTTTGTTAGATGAATAAGTCCCTTACTATTTAAGCAAGTTTGAATTGAGAGCCACTTGCTACCAACTGAAGTTTTTCTAGCTGATGCCGTCCTTTTTCTACATACTGTAGTGAGTTGGTTTGAATGCCTGAGTCTAGTCAGAGAAGGTTTATGTAAGAGTTGAAGCTGAGGAAGGCAGGTTGGAATTGGACTACAAGGATTTTAAACTCCAATTTTAGGCATTCCACTGGCATCATGTGGACAAAGAGGAAGTAGCGTCTTGGCACATTGGTCTTGTGGTAATGCCTGTAATCTTTTGGAGGAAAAAGAGACTGAAACCAGAAATGAAGTACGAGTCCAGGTGTGAAGCAGTGAGGGCTAGAGAGGGGGTCATGATGATGGAAGGAAGAGAAGCCTGAAGAAGTCTGAGAGGAGAGAAATCTCAAAGAGAATCGGTGCACTCAGTGGCTGCTTAAATACGGGGATGAAAATATGGATGAGGCGATGGCTGCTCTGAGTTTTGAGCCTGAGTAAATGAAAGAATAGGCCTATTAATTGAAAACAGGTCAATCGAAAAATGAAGTTAATTTTGAGAGGTAGAAATCAAATTGAATTTAAGATAATAGTGAGGCATTCCATAAAAAATTATCTATTATGCTGTTAGAAATTCGGAACTGTCCTTTAAGATGAGGATTTCAGACTGAGTTGAGCTGTATTTTTGTACTGAGAAATGACTTTTTTATGTAAAAACCACACTTTTCTTTCCCATAGTGTGGAAGTCTCAGTAGGAACTCACACTTGGTTAGCAGCTGGAATAGATGTCTCAAATAACTACATCATAAATTTTAGTTCCTCTTTATTGTACAGTAGTTAATTTGTTCTTAAATAGGTGATGATAGAGATTGAACTCTTAAAATAGAGAGTATTATGTCATTACAGTATGTTTTAAAAAAACTATAGACTGTGAGAAGGAAGAAAAATATACAGGAGAGAAAGGTTTTGGTATTCATGTGTGTGTACGTGTACGTGTGTGTGTGCGTGCATGCATATTTGTAATCGTCGTAACCCAGCCACATGAGAAAAAAAGGCTACATAATGCCTATATTTATTAACTTGGGTAAATTGAGTGACTGTTTTTTGACAAGGAAAAAGATAGAAGAATCTTTCCCGCCCCCCTAGCTCTACTTGGTAATACCAATAGTAATAAGGGAGGGTAGAGAGAAAATTGTTTTCTACAAGGAGGAGCCATAGTCAACAAATCTGAGGAAAGCATCTGAAAATGAGATGCTCAAATTTCTCATTACAGCATTCATTTTTAAAAAGGGATCTGAGGGGCACCTAAGTGGCTCAATTGGTTGAGCACTGGACTATTGATTTCAGCTTAGTCATGATCCCAGGGTTGTGGGATTGGGCCCTGTGGGGCTCTCCCCTGAGCCTGGAGCCTGCTTAAGAATCTCTCTCTCTCTCTCTCTCTGCCCCTTCCTCACTTGCACTCTTTCTTTCTCAAATAAACTTATAATCACATATTCTTTGAAAATCTTTCCCTATGGCCCATGCTGTGATCCGCCTGAACACTTTTGAAATACTTTTAGATATAGGGTAAACTTACTCTTCCTGGCCATTGTCTTCATCTCCCTTAGGCCCCTATACTAATTCCATCTATTCTCCTCCCTGAACTTTCCCAGTCTGCCTTCATTTGCCTCAAGACTTACAACAGGCCAACAGAGCAGGGATTGAGTGAGAGCAGGAGAGACCGTGTGCAGAGATTTGGTGATTCCTCTCTTTATTACTTGCATTTGTTTTGATGTTTTGGTATTGTCTATTTTTGGTTGGTGTTAAGGACATAATTTTGTGTAGAATTTGATTTTCTCCTCTTGTTTATTATTGTTTGGGGAAACATCAGGAGGTAGGAAGCTATGTAGCTGCCACTGTCTTTGGCTTTCCAGAAGCATTGGACTTTTACATAGAGCTGTTATGAATATTTGTGTACAAGTTTGTGTGTGTGTGTGTGCGTGTCTGTGTGTTTGTATATTTTGATTCCTCTTGAATAAATAGGGGTGGAATTTCTGGATCATAGAATCATAAAATAGATATACATTTAAGTTTTAAAGAAATTGTCTAACTGTACTCCCAAGTGATTGTACAGGTTGGCTCTCCCACTTACAATAGTGAGAATTGTATATTCTTTTGAAACAGATATTAGAGCAGATTGAAAATATTCCATGTTTTTTTTTATTTCAGTTGGAAAGTCAGCTGTCCATTTCCTTGTTTTCCTTCATTGAATTTTTATTTTATCTCTGGTTACATTTAATACCTTCTTTTTGTCTTTGATCGTCTATAATTTCACCACGATACAGATGTGATTATTTTCATACATAATGCTTGAGGCTCATTTGGCTTTCTTGGTCTCAGGTTAATGCTTTCCCTTGCCTGAAAAATTCTATAGCAGCATCTCTGATAATTGCCTCATCTCCTTATTCTCTAATTTTTTCCCCAAAAAGTCCAAGTTCTAGTATATTAGATCATCTTTAATTGTCTTTCAAATTTTTCATTTATTGGTTTCCTTGAATATTTATTTTGCATAATTCTTTGGATCTGTGTTTCAACTCAATAATTCTCATTTCACCAATGAATAGTATGCTTTTTGATATGTTCAATTAGCTTTACATTTTAATTATATTTTACATTTTGTGTTTTATTTTGTTCATTTTCAATATGATTAAAGACCCTTTGTGGACTCATTCCTTGCTTGTATTTTTAAGCTGATCTTTTATTTCTTTTTATACATAATCATGTTTCTTTAATATTTGATTGCTGATAATTTTAATATCTAAAATCTTCAGGGATATGAACTTGCTCTTAGTCAATCCCCTTAGATAGCATTCATGGTGTCTTTTTTCCATGTGTGTTTTGTGATTTTTTTCTTTTTTCTTTTTCTTTTTCTTTCCTTCCTTTCTTTCTTTCCTTCCTTCCTTTCTTTCTTTCTTTCTTTCTTTCTTTCTTTCTTTCTTTCTTTCTTTCTTTCTTTCTTTCTTTTTCTTTCTTTCTTTCTTTTCTTTCTTCCCTTCCCTTCCTCCCTTCCCTTCCCTTCCCTTCCCTTCCCTTCCCTTCCCTTCCCTTCCCTTCCCTTCCTTTCCTTTCCTTTCCTTTCCTTTCCTTTCCTTTCCTTTCCTTTCCTTTCCTTTCCTTTCCTTTCCTTTCCTTTCCTTTTGTAAATGGCTGCTTATTTACCTTAGAATTTTTTGTGTGCAAATTCATTCTTGCTGACTTAAAATTAAATTCTTCCAAGAAGATTCGTGCTTGCTTCTGTAGATTTCCTCCAAACCACACAAGTCCCTCTAAAAATTAAATTTTCCTCATGATGTTTTTCAGACAATAGTTACCTCATGATAGTATGATTAGAACAAATACTTAAGGGGGAAATTTTGTTTGTTTATTACCTTCACTTAGTGCCAGGATGGAGGCAGGCAATTTTTCTTGTTCTTCTCTGCTCTGTGGCAACTTCATTTTGCTTCATCATTACACTGGTGGTGTGTCTGCTCAGGTCTTCTATAGATACAGGAGGAAGAGAGAGTGAGTTTGATTCTTCCCAGAGCCTTGGAGAAAAGAAATTAAATAATTATGCCTCAAAATTAAGATATATTCCACTTAGCACTATGTTTATATTGACAATCTATACTCATTTGAAAATATATTAAAAAGAATATAAAACGCTGGTGTCTCCATGATACTCTTAGCCATTTCTATCCAAAAAAAAAAAAAAAAATCAGAGACATGAAGAGATTAATCTCAATTTAAGTTATAATGTTAACCATAATGATCTCAAAGTTATACAGTGCCAATACTTTTCAATCTATCAATAACTCTAGAATGAAAACACAAGCAAAAATGTTTGCTAGACAGAAGATTAAAATACCACTTTTAAAAATTGTAAGCTGTTCAAGAGGTAAATTTGTTTAGAAATTATAAAAAATAGCAACAATATTTTTAAGAATGAAGAATTGCTACCAGATGGCAATAAAAATTGATATGTCTTAGTATAATAGAGAAATTAGCAAGGTAAAACAATAATTAACTTTGTTAAACCAGGACTGTTTTGTATATGAAATTTAAAAGTTTTAACAGGTTTAATTTTTGTTCGCAGATATTTAAAAAATTTTTGATTTGTATGATTCTAGTCGATTTAAATAAAATGAATCTTTATTAGTACATACCCATTATAAAATCTGACAAAAATTTGGGAATGTATTAAAAACTGTATGGTATTAATTTAGGGGTTTGGATGGACAATGCCAACAGTCTCAGTCTATTTGGAATAGGATGTATTGCCTTATAGAGCATAAACCTTTTCTCTGAATATTGAAAGTACCTCTCAAGTCTTTATTTTCTTATAAATTAAAAGACAACATAAAGACATTTTAATTCTTTAAAAGTGCTAAATTTTAATATTCTTCAACTAAGTGGTAAGAGCCAGAGATTGGAGCCTGTTTCAAATATAATTCACAAATCCATGTACATACTTGAGTATTTTTTGTTTATTTAAATACCTGTTTACAATGAGAGCCAAGAACCTTGGTTGTTTATTTTGGTATCATTAGGTTCTACCTCAATGTTTGGCAACTTTAGGTGCTCAACAATATTACTAAATGTATAGCATAGGAGGCTCCAGAATTTTTGCCTGTTTGAAAGTTTATAATGTACATATTTGCAAAGTTTTCATATGTATGCATGCCTCCACATTTTATACATATAAACATCTTCAATTCTAAATGTCTCTATGGAGTAGATACATAAACTTCACTCTTCTTGTGTGAGAAATGCAACCTTAAATGATTAAGAAAAATAGTTTTTCCAAATCACTCGACTAATGTGGTCTAGCAGAGACTCTAATTCAGATTTCCTGTTTTGGTTCAATGTGGATTTCTTTGGGAGATGAGGGAATAAACTCTTCTTGTAAGACAAAATAATCATAGACATCAAACATGTGTCCTCCCACTTTTTTTTGGTAAACGATACTGTGGGCGTTCGGCCAGTATCCAGAACAGATGATGGGCATTTAAGGTTATCTATTTCCCATTGCTGTTAGAAGGAAACCTATTTCTTTTTGAATTTATTTCGGTTATCTTTCCTTATCTAACACTATTCGAAGCTGAAAGTACTGCAGGGAGATTTAGCTATTCTACCTTTGTGAGCTTGTTCTGATTTTACTTTTGTCTGAATACATCTATATAATATACCTTTATGTAAGCTTTATATTTGAAAGCCCTTCTGTATCTATCATCTCATTTTATCTTTATAACAACCATCTGTGCTGCATAGGGAGTTACTACGATACCATTTACAGTCGGCAAAAAAATGACATTAAAAAAGGTCAAGTGGTTTGTTTAATATTGTGAAATTATTAGAAGAGCCACAGGACTAAAACTAGATGTTTTCAATCTTTGCCTAAGATTTTTCTCTTTAGATCATATTGCATGTATTTTCACCTCCATAGTGCAGTCCATTCAATATAACAGCAAATGTATACCAAATATTTTATCAAATATTTGAATAATGACTAAGTATTTTTGAGTTTACACACTAATCATTTGGTTTTAACATGTTCTTGTTCATAAAACTGTTATACTTTTCTTGAAGTGCTGTTTATTTAATGAATGTCCTTTGAGTTTCTACTATATGCTATGTATTCCCCCAAACATTTTTTATCATGATAATAAAAATCAATGAATGTTTTTTCTTTTTTAGAAAATTACTTCATCTTCATTCAGCTAAAATGAAATTTTATGTGCAAATTCAGGGTTAACAATAAGTACTTTGGAGCCTCCTCCAGTTTGTACTGTAATCTTGTTTAAACTAGTTTAAAAATATATGGGAATCAAAAGGTCCAAAACACTTGAATATGTACCAAAATTTGTATTTCATGGTCATAAATCTGTATGTATACAAAGTAATCTTATAATAGTAGAATAAAGTAAGTCAATGCTCTGTTTATGTTTCATCACAGGAGTAAGGCATTCACATAAGTGAAATTTCCAGACTACTGAATACCAGCTTTCAAATACTAAGTACTAACAAGTTAGACGAAAATATTTTTTAAGTTTGTTTGTCTATTATTTATTTATTTATTTATTTATTTATGAGAGAGAGAAGGAGAGAGAGAAGGAGAATGTGTATGTGAGCAGGGGAAGGGCAGAGGGAGAGGGGAAGAGAGAATACAAAGCAGGCTTTGTACTGTCAGCGCAGAACCTGACTCAGGGGGCTCAAAATCATAAGCCATGTGATCATGACCTAGCCAAAATCAAGAGTTGGATACTCAACTGACTGGGCCACCCAGGTTCCCAGATGAAAATATTTTTTGAATCTAATACTCAATTTCATTTCCTTCTTAACATTTTTGATGACTCAATCCTATTTTTTATGCTTATATGTATATCAGTATACTATAATGAGAAGCTCTAAGCCACTGTGTACTTAGTGGTTCTCTTGGTTTTCTTTTCTTTTCTTTTTAAAACGTCTTATTCTGTCCAAATAACCTTGCTAACTGTTTGTTTTTAATTTACTTGCTCCACTCTATAATTTAGAAAGAAATAATCCTTGAAAGGTAAACATATAGGCAGCTTTGGTTTAAATCAGTTTACTTTTCATTGGAGACAAAATCATATGATAAAACAACTGAACATGAAAGTTTGGGAAATGTTTAATCTCAATAATAAAAAATGCCTATTAACATTATTTTATTTTTTAACAATTTATTGTCAAATTGGTTTCTATACAACACCCAGTGCTCATCCCAACAAGTGCCCTCCTCATTGCCTGTCACGCACTCTCCCCTCTTCCATACCCCTCAGCAACCTTCAGTTTGTTCTTAGTATTTGAGTCTCTTATGTTTTGTCTCCCTCCCTCTCTGTGGCTTTTTTTTTTCTTTTCCCTCTTCTCCTCCCCCATGATCTTCTGCTAGGTCTCTCAAAATCCACCTGTGCGTAACATATGGTATCTGTCTTTCTCTGACTGACTTATTTCACTTAGCCTAATACCCTCCAGGGGAGTTCTAAGTGCCTCTTGGATTTCAATGCCCGTTTCCTTCCCCATGTTGGGGAAGTTCTCAGCAATGATTTGTTCAAGGACCCCTTCGGCTCTTTTCTCTCTCTAGTCTTCCTATGGAATTCCTATGATATGGATATTGTTCCATTTGATTGCATCGCTCAGCTCTAGAATTCTCCTTTCCTGTTCCTGAATCCGATTATCTCTTTTTCTCTGCTTTCTCTTTTTCCATGATTTTATCTTCTAATTCACCTGTTCTCTCTTCTGCATCTTCAATCCACGCTATGGTCGCCTCCAATTTGTTTTGCACCTCATTTAAAACATTTTCTAATTCCTCCTGACCATTTAAAAAACAATTTTAAATGCCTATCAAATTTCAATTTTTCTCCCATCAAATTGGTAATTTTTTATATTAATGCTCACATTTCGAGTTGTGAAAAAATGAACATTATTGTATGTTATTGCAATTTAGCAATAGGTATCAATAGCCATAAAATGATACGTAAATTTAATATAGAAATTGTACTTCTATATATTTACAGTAAAAATTTACATATTAGTAGGCATATACATATATTGTTATATATTATTTCTGTGTTCTCTCTTAGAGGCAGAGATAGGTAAATAGAGAAAGAAAAATAAATGTATATGTATTTATGTAGAGGAGGTATGATAAGTTATTAAATAAAGAAAACCAGTTTTAAGTATTTTGTTTTAATAAAACATTTATATACTTATGAATACATAGAAGTAGAAATTAGTCCAGAATGATCACCAAGTGGTTAATAGCAGTTATCTCTGGTTGGTGAGACTATGGAGGAGTTTCATTATTTTGTACATATCTATTTAATAGTTTTGTCCTTAATATCAGCACATATTAACTTTATAAAACATATTCATCTTGGTGGTATAGGAAGTAGGGAGAGTGGACAGGCAGTAGAACTAAGGGATAATACTATGTCAATAACAGTGACAGCTTATGCTCTACTTGGGAATTTTGCCATCATTTTATGGAACACGCACCTCTGTCTGCCAAGCACCGTTATATGTGTCATTTTGCTTAATCTTTATAATGCATTATTTTCTCACTTTACAGATTTGGAAGCTGAGACTGATAGTAATTTACCCAAGGTGCCATTTAGAAGTGGCAGACCTAAGGTTTGAAACCAGATCTCCCTAACTCCCTAACTAAAAACTCAATTTACTTTCCACCCTACAGTATCTTGACAAGCTTTTGCTCAGATTTTTTTTTTCCTTAGATTTCTGTTTTGGAATGTATTCTAGAAATGTGACATTACAGTTTATATATTATGGGTGGTAAGTGAAATTTACTTTTAGATTGCCATAATATGAACCCCATTCCACTATTCAAGAGTTTACCTTATCTTGCTTTTCTGTATCTGCCTCTGATCTGTAAAACAGGAGTGGTCATGATACCTACCACATAGTCTGTTGTACAGGTAATGATATGAAATAATGCACGAAGAGCATGTAATGCATAGTATAGTACCTGGTCACTATCATTAACATTATTAGTGTTATATTCCGTAATAAATATTATTTCCTATTCACGGAACAGTTGTGTAAACCACCAATTAGAGCTTCATCATGCAATTTAGTAAATGAGACTGAATTTCTCTCAAATTTAAGCATTTTGCCTTCTGGTCAGTAATAACAGTAGATTTATTATGTTACTTGGAGGAATTCAAATATATACAGATTCTATGATAAAATCTCAGTGAAAAATCTTTCAAGATTATAAGTTTTGGCCTCTCCATCTGTGAAAGATATTTAAATTTAATTTTATTAGAGGGCAATATCGGGCAAGTCCATAGAAATTCCTATTTTTTCAATATATCTTGTTGCATGGCAATATATTATATGCAAGCACTGGATTAAGTTTTGTGTGAGATTAAAAGAACATGAAAGTTAGTCTTTCACAAAAGAGTGACATAAACTATGAAAAAATGGGCAGAAAATTACTGTCATAAGGTAGGGACAGATACACTGAACATTTAAAGGAAGAGGAGAGTTGGGGTAGTTTAGACAAATCCAGAAATGGTGTTCAGTCAGCCTGTGAATCAGGTCTTGAGTGTGTAAGATTCAGAAATACAGAGAACAGTGTATGCATAGGTGTAATCCAGACATTGCAGGTCTGGGGGATCATATAAGTAAAGCCCGAGATAGTAGAAGTGTTGTACATGTATACTTGGAACTGAACGTGGTTGTGTCACTTTGGCATACAAGGATTGTGAGAATTGCACAGGCTATCGAAACATATTAGGCTGATAAAGAAAGTGATGGTCAAATCCTGAAGAGTCTTGGTGCCTGGCCAAGGGATTAGAATTTTATCTTATTGTCATCAGGGCGTCCCTGAAGTATTTATATAATGTAGTGATCTGATCAGAGTTGTACTTTAAGAATATTAGGTGAACAGTAGCCCGTTCTTTGGATTATAAGGGAAGAAACCAGAGTAATGAAAGTGAGCTAGGGGAGTTTTGAGTGGTTTCTTGTGTAAAACTATATACCTTTGCATTTATAGGATCCATAGAACTGATTATATAAAACATTGATGTAAAAGAGGAATGTACCATGAAAGAGATCAAATACTTTGCTTTGATAGCATTATATGTGGGCAAGTATGAATTAACAAAGAGTTAACAAAGAGTTACACTTACCATGTCTGGTGTTTGTCCTTAAAATATGAGGTGTTCTCTTTACTGGGGTTTTTAGTATAATTGGGTTTTTAAAATGCAAAGTTGGATATCAAAGCAAAAGTCATTATAACCTGAAAATTATTCACAAATAAAATAATCAGTTATGAAATTAGTGTCCACTGAAGCATTTCCCCCAACAATTAACCCTAATGTCTACCTTGTATTTGTATAGTTCATTATCTTTCTAATTGTTAGATGTTATATGTTTGTAATGGGACTGTTGTCTTCATTTTGATTGAGACATGATAATAGAAATTGAAAGTAGATGATCAAAAATAATTAGATTACTTACACAAATCAAGACTATAAATGGGTCAGGTTGTAGGAAACTGTAAAGGATTTGAAGGAGATGACTTCTTTGGAAAGAGCATGGTTGGGATTCTCATTGTTCTGAACAAAGGAGTCTAGGTAGATGTGCTGGTCCTCACACTGAATTTTCAGCCGGATTGGTAGGACAGCTTAAAATGTGTTCCATGTTATACAAGGAGACGATGGATGAGGTCTGGCTCCCATTGAAAAGAGAGCTAAAGGTCAAGGCTTTAGCAAAAGCAGTCTGGGTCAGAAGAGGAGGCTGCATGAGGACTTCTGCCACAGAGTGAAGGCAGGGCAGAAATTGAGGAGAAATATTAAGTCGTGAGGAGAAGGACCACAATGATTGTGTCGTGAGAGTTACAACTAGAGAAATCTGCAAGAGCGTTCCCTCAAATAGAGAAAAAAAATGTTAGATTTAAGCATTTCCCTGGAACGAAGAGCTTGAAACCATCTCATAATAAGAACAATCATTTGAAAAAGTTTTTTTTCTTTTTTAACATTTATTTATTTTTGAGAGACATAGAGATAGAGTGTGAGCAGGGGAAGGGCAGAGAGAGAGGGAGACACAGAATCTGAAGCAGGCTCCAGGCTCTGATGAGCCATCAGCACAGAGCCTGATGTGGGACTCGAACTCACAGACCGCGAGATCATGACCTGAGCTGAAGTCGGCCGCTCAACCGACTGAGCCACCCAGGCACCCCTGAAAAAGTTTTGCTTTCTCCAGGCCTCCACCTCTTTCCACATCTCTGTGAGCTTAACTTGCTTTAACCTTGACTGGAAATGTCAGGAACTCTAGTTAGTAGTAAAAGTGATATAGATATGTCATATAGATACCATATTAAGGAAAGAGGGAAAAAGAAGCTTGCACACTGTACACTCAAGAGACTACAAAATTTTCCTTCCGACATGTCTAGAAGTTGGAAAGATTAAATCAAGTTGAAAGCTTTGATTATCATCTTGTGGGCATTTTAAATTATGGAAACTTAGTACCTAGGGTTACCAATGAATTCATGGGACAGCCTGAGTGTCTGTCTGGGATTGGGGGCTAGGGGAGAAAGGTGTACAACACATCAAATGGATTTAAAAGAAAAGTGAGGGACGCCTGGGTGGCTCAGGCAGTTAAGTGTCCTCTTGCTTTCTGCTCAGGTCATGATTGTCAGTTTGGGTTAGTTGCTGATCTTGGAGCCTGCTTAAGATTTTTCTCTCTCTCTCTCTCTCTCTCTTCCTTCTCCTCTGCTCTTCTCCCCAACTCATGTTCTGTCTCTAAAATTAAAAAAAATGAAAGTGGGAACATGATAAAGTTACTTTAATTATTTCACTACAGGAATTCTGCTTGTTTAACTTAATGATATAGTGTACCCAAAAAAAGTGAACTTGCAAGTTATGCAAATGAGGAATATTTAAATAAAGTCAATGGAAATGATAATGGGCTCTGATTAACAAATGAAAAGTTAAGAAGGGCATATACATGGTTCTAAAAGAAAAATAATATTAAACCCACTTCAATAACTGCTATGATCTCACCCTCTAAATAGAATTACATATATCAAAACTTTTAGCTAAATAAATATCCACGATTTATATATTTATTTTCCATATAACTATCTCTCACAGTTAAGTCACAAAGTACATAATCATTATATTTCCTTTCTTATTTATTTATTTTTTAGTGTTTATTTGAGAGAGAGCATGCACGCTTGCAGAAGTGGTAGGGGGAGGGGTAGAGAGAGAAACCCAAGGAGGCTCTGTGCTGATGGCACCCAGCCCAAAGAGGCTCCATCCCACCAAATGGGAGATCATTACCTGAGTGGAAACTAAGAGCCAGTGCCCAACAGAGCGAGCCACTCAGGCGCCCCTATATTTCTTTTCTTATAAGATCCTGTATAAACACTTCTTTTTTCCTTTGGAAGTAACCAATTTTTAAATTTTTTAAATTGCCTTTTAAAAATGTATTTATTACTAATACCATTCAAAGTTTCCAACAGGACTGTAAAACCTTTACTAGTATGGTTAAGCTTATTAGGAGTTTCTCTCAGTATTTTTAAATTGAATAAATGCCTCACCAAATCTTTCATCTTTCTGCTGTAAGCTGAACTCTGCCATTAAGCCTGCTTCATATCTGTCATTCTGGGTTTTCACCTAATCATTATCTTGGCAAAACTCTCAGCCTCTATAATGTATTGGGTCCTCAGTTTGTCTAGCCTATCCATGTTCTTCATTCCTTCCTTCCTTTGCTCTTCCCTTCCTTCCTTCCTTCCTTCCTTCCTTCCTTCCTCTTTCTTTCTTTCTTTCTTCTTCTTTTTTTAAAATAGTTTATTTATTTATTTTTGAGAGAGAGAGAGAGAGAGAGAGCACACATGAGCAGGGGAGGGGCAGAGAAAGTTGTGGAGAGAGAGAATCCCAAGCAGGCTTCACAGTGTCAGTACAGAGCCGGATATGGGGCTCAAACTCATAAACCATGGAACCATGACCGGAGCCGAAATCAAGAGGTAAATGCTTAAGCGACTGAGCTACCCAGTCACCCCCATTTTTTTCTTTCTAAATTTACTTTCTATTTTCATAGAGTATGCTAATAGTTTTCTGCAGAGCATAAATGGGAAAAAATTTTAAAATGAGATAAAAATCATGACTTTGCATATCAGACTATTTATTTTCAGAGCTGATTGAACTTTATCTTCATATAGAGATTCTAGGTTGGAAATGATTTCTTCCAAATTGCTGAAGACATTTCTTATTTTCTTCATGTTTTCAGTGTCAGTCTTGACACATTTAAAGGTCATCTAATTTTCATTAGTGTTGATGTAATTTTTTTCTTTCTGAAAAATTTTTATAATCTTATCCCTAGCGTTCTGAAATATAATAAAAATATTTCTTATGTTGGTCTTTTTATTTTATTTTTATTTATTTTTTTTAACATTTATTTATTTTTGAGACATAGAGACAGAGCATGAGCAGGAGAAGGGCAGAGGGAAGGGGAGACACAGAATCCGACGCAGGCTTCAGGCTTGGAGCTGTCAGCACAGAACCCGACGCGGGGCTCGAACTCACAGACTGCGAGATAATGACCTGAGCTGAAGTCGGCTGCTCAACCGACTGAGCCACCCAGGCGCCCCTATGTTGGTCTTTTTAATTAATTTGTTGCCCTGGGAAATTGGTCTTCATTCTGGAAACTTATGTCCTTTAGGTGGATTTTCTTTTTAATATTATTTCTCTGACAAATTCCTCCATCCATTTTGCTGTACTCTTTGTTTCACTTCCGTTTATGAGTCAAATGTTGGACCTTGTAGATGTATCTCCTCATTTTTAATTTTTTTCTTTTTTCTTTCTTCCCTGCGAGCTTTTGCTAAAATTTTATTTCTATAATATTTTTAATTCCAAGGGCTCTTTCTTGGAAAGAAAATTCCTTTTTATAGAATTTTGTTCTGAGTTCATGGTTGCGATATTTTTCCTTAACTCCCTAAAAATATTTATTATATTGTTTTAAATCTTTATTTGTACTGTCCATTTTCTTTGAGTTCTATTTTTTTTCTCTTCGTAAGTATGATCTTTATCTTTGAATTTAGAAGCTCCTCACGTATTTTGATGATATAAACTCTTGAGACTTTCTTTATACCTATGTGTTAGTGAGGCTCTTAAGAAAGTTCTGTGCATGAATTTTTGATTCTGGCCTTCACTGAGTGCTTGGATTGGAATCAAGGTGTTTGGGAAGATTCTCTTTCAATAAAATGACCTTTCAGTTTGTTTACATTGCTGATTTTTTCCACACCCTTCAGTATGGCAAGAAGTGAGAAGTGAAAAACTTTGTTGTCAGAGATGTGGGTGCCCTGGACCATAGTGAGGGGAGAGTTGAATCTGAGGCTCCAATGGTCCATCCAGCCTGTAGAGCTTTTTTAATCCCTTCATTTCCAAATACAGTATCTCACATACCTGTTCTTTGCTCTCCCTGGCATCTTCAAAGCTTCAGCAATTTGGCGTAGTCTTCCAAAATGTGTACTCCGGCCTTCTTCTTCCTCTTCACCTTTTCTTTTCTTTTCTTTCTTTTTTTTCAATCTGGCTTTCAAAAATAGCTAGCATCTCCAAATTCCGAGACTCTCTCATGCATAATCGGTTCACTTCTTCTAGATACCCTTGCTCAGATTTCGCTTTTTCCCCTTGGCTGAGTTAACCATCTGCTTTCCATCTGCCAAAATTTAACATCTTTTATATCTTCTGTCACTTCCTTCACTGTTTTCTTAGCCTAGGGTTTTATATTATTTTATTCCTTTATTGTCACAGACACGTAACAAGCCCTTGTGTGGTAAATTCGATGTTTTTTTCTCAAATGGTCTTTTTCTGTGTGGGGATCATCATCATTTTCCCAAGTAATAACGATAATAAAGCAAACTTACATTTATTGAGTGTCTACTCTGTGACAGGCCCTATACGAGGCATTACACAAATTACCTCATCTAATTTATGATCCTATACCATAGTACTATTATTATCCAGGATTTACAGTGAGGAAACTGAGGTTTATAGAGCTTAAATGGTTTGCCTCATGGCAAAAAAGCAGCAAAGAGGAGTTCTGGGATTTCTACCAGGACCATCTGATTCTATTGACTTTGCTTTCAGCTATTATTCAGCTGTGTATAATAATTGTCCATGACTTAAGGTCTGACAAAGTCTGCATGGCCCATTCTAGGAATAGTGGGTCACGTGTTGGGAAAAATAATTTTATTGTATTTTGTTTGTTTTTTAATGGCAATCTTTTTCCTGCCAGCCAGAGGACACTATGAGTATTACTATCAGTATTTTTAACAATATTTATTGATGTCTATTTTGTGTAATGTAAAGTGCACCCATTTTAAGAACACAGTCCATGAATTTTATTAACTTTACAATGTAAAACAATCATCACCACATATCCATTTTAGAATATCTTTATTCTTTCAGTAAGATCCCTTCTAGTCATGTATAGTATATTCCTATTTCCACCCTGGCCTGAAGGCAACCACTAACTTACTTTATGTCTCTACACATTTGTCATTTCTGAAAACTTTATGTAAATGGAATTATGATATATAGTCTCTTATGTTTGACTTCTTTACCTAGCAGAATGTTTTTGAGATTCATCCATGATATTGCATATCAGTAGTTCATTTATTTTTATCACTCAATAGCATTCAGCTGTATGAATGTCACAATTAGTGTACTTATTCACAAGTTGATGGACATTTAATTTGTTTCTAGTTTGGGACTAATGTAAATAGTGATGCCATTAATAATTAGTTTGTAAATTTTCCTGGGTCATATAGTAGTTTTATATCTAACTTTTTGAGAAACTGAACTGTTTTCCAAAGTGGCTGCAGTATTTAATACTGTATTTTTAATGCCTTGAAACCTTAACACTTCCTTAACTTCCTTCCCTTGTGTTTCTTGGCTGAGGCCTCAAGTGGCCCGTAAAAGAGATCCTTTCTTCTGACTTCCTCTCTCCATGTTCACATTTTCTCATATTCCATTTTCCCAAAGTTTCTTACAGATCTTTTTAACTTTTATAAACCATTTTAATTTAAACACACACACACACACACACACACACACACACACACACACCCTAAATGAACAGTTTTGTGATTTTTTCCAAATTTAACATACATCTATGTAAGCACAACGTATTTTGAGATATGGGATATAAGACCAGCACATGAGAACCTGTCACATTATTCAACTCTATCCCCAAGAGATAATTAGTATTCTACCTTCTTTTTTTTTTTTTTAATTTTTTTTTAACGTTTATTTTTTTTTTTTTGAGAGACACAGAGACAGAGCGTGAGCAGGGGAAGGGCAGAGAGAGAGGGAGACACAGAATCTGAAGCAAGCTCCAGGCTCTGAGCCATCAGCACACAGCCCAATGTGGGGCTCACACCCACAGACCGCAAGATCATGACCTGAGCCGAAGTCGGCTGCCCAACTGACTGAGCCACCCAGACACCCCTGGTATTTTACCTTTTATAGTAATAGGTTCAGTTTTAAAATTATTGATCCCTATATAAAATGAATTGTTTTTATTCTATTTTTACAACAGCTGTATTGAGCTCTAAGTTAAATATTATAAAATACACTCTTCTAAAATGAAAATTTTTTGGTGTTTATTATAGTTACGTAGTTGTGCAACCTTCAGCATTATCTCATTTTAGAACATTTTTGTCACCCCAAAAATCCATATCCATGAACCCATATCACTTCCAATACCCTTTACATCTCAGTCCCTGGCAACCAGTAATTTATTTCTGTGTTTATGAATAAACATATTTTGAAAATTTTATATAAATGGAATCATACGTTATATGGTATTCTGTGACTTTTTAAACATAACAAAATGCTTGCGAAGTTTATCCATGTTGTCGTATGCATTGATACTCATTCTTTAACTCCGAACTAGGTTCCATCATACGGATATACCACACTAGGCTATCCATGTGTCAGTTGATGGACCTGGGCCAAAGTCAGACCTTTAACTGACTGAGCCACCCAGATCCCCTCCTTACAGCTATTTTTATTTCATTAAGGAAGTAGTGGTGCCTCCTATTTTACTCTTGATTTTAATAATTTGGATCATCTTTTTTTCTCGGTCAGCCTAACTAATGTTTTATTAATTTTCTTGGTCTTTTCAAAGACCCAACCTTTGGTTTTGCTCTTATTTTTCAATTAGTTATTCTCTACTTCAATTTTTTTCTGAAATCTTCATTATCTCCTTTTTTATGCTTGCTTTGAGTTTACTTTGACCTTTTTCCCTAGTTTTGTAAGATGAAATTTGGGGTTATTGATTTGAGATCTTTCTTCTTTTTTAATATATATATTCATAGGCATAAATTTCCGTCCGAATAGTATTTTTACTGCACTGAATGAACGTATTTATATTGTGTTTTTATTTCCATTCTTCTCAAAGTATTTTCTAATTTTTCTTGGAATTCTTTTGACAAAGAATACTAATTTTTAAATGATTATTTATGAGTATAGTCCTTAATTTCCACAGATTTGTGAATTTTCCAAACTTCATTCTGTTACTGATTTCTAATTTTATTCCATTTTGATTGGAGAACATAGTTTGTATGAATTCAGTAATTTTAAGTTTATCGAAGCTTTCTTTCTTTTCTTTTCTTTATTGTTTGGCTCTTTTCACTCAGCATTGTGAGATTCATCTGTTTGTTTAGCTTTGTAGTGCCTCATAGTGTGAATATTACACAATTAATTACCTATTAAATTGATGGGTAATGATGAGTAAACTGTTTAGATTATTTGCATTATTTTTTTGCATTTTATATTCGTATTTTGGTGCGCATATGAATGCAGTTTTTTGTGTATGTAACTTGGAATAGAATTAGTTGATTACAGGAATGTATGTATTATGTGTGGGTGTGTATATATTTAAGTTTAACAGATACTTTAGCAGATAATTTGTTTTCCCACAAATAATGTGTGAGAGTTTTAGTTGCTTCACATCCTCACCAGTTTTGCACTCTCACTGGGTTTTAATTTTAGATGATTTGGTGGGTATATATGGCAAAGTCAATGTGACTTTAATTTGCATTTTCTGGTGGCTAATGAGGTTAACCCCTTTTCATGTTTATTGGACGGTAAGACAGACTCTCTTTTGTTGTGTCTTTTCAAGAACTATTTTGTCAATATTCTTTTATTGCATTGCCTATAATTTTTAGGAGTGTTGTACTTTCTGAGTATGTACATTTCACCTGTGTGTGTATGTGCTGTAAATATCTTCTAGATTAAGGAATTCTCAATTTTTAGTTTGCTGTTTTCATCTTGATCAGGTGAAAAATTATAACAAATTTTATGTGCATCAGTGAAGATGATTTTATAAATTTTCTCCTTAATTCCTTGGCTCATATATTTATTTTTTAGTATAAAACTAATCTTGCACTCTTGAAATAAAACATGATGTATACCTTTTAAATATTTACTAGCTTTTTTATATATATTGTTTAATATTTTAGGATTCTTTTCACAAAAGAAATTGACACATAATTTTCGTCTTCATTTTTTTTGCAGGTTTGGTTTCAGAGTCATACTGCTTTCATAGAATGGCTTTGAAGGTATTTTACTTTTTCTTTCTTTGGGAGAGTTTGTTTCAATAGGCATGTTTCTTTTTACATATTTGAAAACTTTACCAGTGAAGCAATCTGGCCCTAAGGTTTTCTTTGCGAGTTGGTTTTTCTTTATAAATTCAGTTTATTAATATCTATAAGACTATTCACATTTTTTTCAGTCATTTTTGATAAGTTATGTTTTCAAATTTATTGGCATGTCATTGATGTTAATATCTTATTTGTATCTTCTTAATGTTTCTATGTTTGATATTTTAGTCTTGATATTGGTTGTGATTTCTCCTTTTTTGCTCTTGATCAATATTTCTGGGTGTTATTAATCTTTCCAAATAAACAAAGTTTTGCTATTTAAGTTTTATTCTAATGTTGACATATTTTCTTTATCATTAACCTATGATCTTACTTTTGTTATTTCTTCTCTTGTACATTCTGTGGGTTTAATTTGCTCTTGTTTGCTAACTTCTTGAAATTGAAATTGTAAAAAATTGTCTTTTCAATAACATATTCATTTAAGGTTACAATTTTTTCTCTAAGCTTGTGTATATTTTCATACCAGAGTTTGATATGTAATATTATTAATTCAGTTACAACATTTTTTTGTGCTTCCACACATACTTTTGTGTTTTTGTTGTTTTATTTTTCCAAATTTTTATTAAATTCAAATTCGTTAACATATGGTGTAATATTGGTTTCAGGAGTAGAATATAGTGATTTATCACTTACATATAACACCCAGTACTCATCATAACAAGTGCCCTCCTTAATATCCATGACCCATTTAGCCCATCCCCTACCTACCTCCCTATGGGGTCAACCTTCAGTTTATTTTCTATCATTAAGAGTTTCTTAAGTTGTGTTTCCCTCTCTTTCTCTTTTTTCCCTTCTCCTATATATTCATATGTTTTGTTTCCTAAATTCCACATGAGTAAACTTACATGGTATTTGTCTTTCTCTAATTTATTTTTCTTAGCATAATATATGCTAGCTCCATCCACACTGTTACAAGTGGCAAGATTTCATTCTTTTTAATTGCTGAATAATATTTCATTGTATATACAGACCTCCTCTTCTTCTTTTTTTTTTTTTAAGTTTATTATTTCGAGAGATAGACCATGAGTGGGGAAAGGGAAGAGAGAGAGAGGTAGATAGAGAGAGGGTGAGAGAAAGAGAGTCCTAAGCAGGCTCTACCCTGTTAGCACAGAGTCCAATACTGGGTTTGATCTCATGAACTGTGAGATCATGACCTGAGCCAAAATCAAGAGTTGGACGGGTAACCTACTGAGTCACCCAGGCGCCCCAGCATAAAATATGCCACCTGTTTATCCATTCACCAGTCCATGGACATTTGGGCTCTTTCCATAGTTTGGCTATTGTTGATAATGACACTATAAATATTGGGGTGTATGTACCCCTTCAAATCTATTTTTGTATCTTTTCAGTGAATACCCAGTAGTGCAATTGTTAGATCTTAGGGTACTTCTATTTTTAATTTTTTGAGGAACCTCTGTACTGTTTTCCAGAGTAGCTGCATCAATTTGTATTCCCACAAGTGTAGGAGAGTTCCCTTTCTCTGCATCCTCACCAACATCTATTGTTTCCTGTTGTTAATTTTAGCCATTCTGACAATTGTTAGGTGGTATTTTAGTTTTGATTTGTATTTCCCTGATGATGAGTGATATTGAGCATCTTTTCATGTGACTGCTAGCCACCTGGATGTCTTGTTGGAAAAATGTCTATTCATATCTTCTGCCCATTTCTTAACTGTACTATTTATTTTTTGGGTATTGAGTTTGGTAACTTCTATGTAGATTGTGGATACTAACGCTTTTTAGCTACATCATTTGTGAATATCTTCTCCCATTTCACAGTTTGCCTTTTAGTTTTGTTAATTGTTCCTTTGTAGTGCAGAAGCTTTTTATCTTGATGAAGTCCCAACAGTTTGTTTTTAATCTAATAAGTTGCTATGGCTGTGTTTTCCTCTGGTTTTTGATGGTTTCCTGACTCACATTTAGGTCTTTTATCCATTTTGAATTTAATTTTGTGTATGATGGAAAAAAATGGTCATTTTCATTCTTCTGCATGTTGCCCTCCAGTTCTCCCAATACCATTTGTTGAAAAGACTGTCTTTTTTCCTTTGGATAGTCTTTCCTGCTTTGTCAAGGATTAGTTGACCATATAGTTCTGGGTCCATTTCTGGGTTTTCTATTCTGTACCATGGATCTATATGTCTGTTTTTGTGCCAGCACCATACTGTTCTGAGGATTACAGCTTTGTAATATAACTGTAAGTCTGGAATTCTGATGCCTCTAGCCTTGCTTTTTTTTTTTTTTTTTTTCCCAATACTGCTTTGACTATTTGAGGTCTTTTTGATTCCATACAGATTTTAGGCTTGTTTGTTATAGCTCTGATACAACTGCTGGAGGCATTTTGAAAGGGATTGCATTAAATGTGTAGATTGTTTTGTGTAGTATAGACATTTTAACAATATTTGTTCTTCGAGCCATAAGCATAGAATTTTTTTGCTTTTTTTGTGTGTTCTCTTCAATTTCTTTCATCAGTGTTCTGTAGTTTTCAGATTACAGATCTTTTACCTCTTTGGTTAGGTGTATTACTAGGTATCTTATAGTTTTTTGATGCAATTGTAAATGGGATCAATTCCTTGATTTCTTTTTCTGCTGCTCCATTCTTACTGTGTAGAAATGCAACAGATTTCCATACATTGATTTATATCCCATGACTTTACTGAATTCATGTATTAGTTCTAGCAATTTTTTTGTGGATCATTTCAGGTTTTATACATAGAGTAGCATGTACCTTCAAACAGTCAAAGTTTGACTTTTTACTTGCTGACTTGGATGCCTTTTAGTTCTTTTTGTTTTCTGATCAATGAGGCTAAGACTTCCAGTACTATGTTAAATAGTAATGGTGACAATGGACATCCTTGTCTTGATCCTGACTGTAGAGGAAAAACTCTCAGTTTTTTCCCCATTAAGGATGATATTAGTTGTGGGTGTTTTGCCTATGACTTTTGTGATATTGAGGTACTTTCCAAATATCCCTATTTTGTTGAGGGTTTTTATCAAGAATGGATGCTGTATTTTGTCAAAGCTTTTTTTTTTGCTGCATCTATTGAGAGGATCATATGGTTCTTGTCCTTTCTTTTATTGATGTGGTAGTTTTGTGAACATTGAACCAGTCATGCAGCCCAGGAATAAATTATGATCATGGTGAATAATTCTTTTAATGTACTATTGGATTCATTTTGCTAGTATTGTGTTGAGAATTTTTGCATCATCCAGGATATTGTTCACCCAGGATATTGGCCTATAATTCTCCTTTTTAGTGTGGTCTTTGGTTTTGGAATCAAGGTAATGCTGGTCTTATAGCATGAATTTGGAGGTTTTACCTCTATTTCTACTTTTTGAAACAATTTGAGAAAAATAGATATTAACTCTTCTTTAAATGCTAGAATTCCCCTGGGAAGCCATCTGACCCTGGACATTTTTTTTTTTTGGTAAATATTTTATTATCAATTCAATTTACTTGCTAGTTATGGGTCTGTTCACAGTTTCTGTTCCTTCTTTTGGTTTTGCGAGTTTGTATGGTTCTAAGAATTTGTCCATTTCTTCCAGGTTCCCGTTTTGTTGGCATACAATTATTTATAATATTCTCTTATAATTGTCTGTATTTCTGTGGTGGTGGTTGTGATCTCTCTTTCATTCATTCTTTTATTTACTTAATTCTTTTTCTTTTATTTAGTAAGTCTGGCTAGGGGTTTATCAATTCTGTTAATTCATTCAAAAAATTAGCTCTTAATTTCGTTGATCTGTTCTCCTGGGGTTTTTTGTTTGTTTCTATGTCTTTTATTTCTGCTCTAATCTTTATTATTTCCCTTCTTCTCTGCCTTTATGCTTTATCAGCTCTTCCTTTTCCAGCTCCTTAAGGTGGAAGTTTAAGTTGTGTATTTGACACTTTTTTCACTTCTTGAGCTAAGCCTGGGTTGCAATATACTTGCCTCTTAAGACAACCTTTGCTGCATTCCAAAGGTTTTATAGTGTCATGTTTTCATTTTCATATGATTTTGTGTATTTTTTATTTCTTCTTTAATTTCATTGTTAATCCATCCATCTTTAGTAGGATGTTCTTTAATCTCCATGTGTTTGTGTTCTTTCCAAAATTTTTCTTTGGTTGGCTTCAAGTTTCATAGTATTATGAACTGAAAATATGCATGGGATGACCATAATATTTTTGTGCCCATTGGGCCTGATTTGTGACCAGTATGTGATATTCTGGAGAATGTTCTGAAAAGAATATGCATTTTGCTGCTTTAGGATGAAATGATCTGAATATATCTGTTAAGTCCATCTAGTCCAATGTGTTATTCAAAGCCATTGTTTCCTTGTTGATTTTCTGCTTAGATAATCTGTCCATTGCTGTAAGTGCAGTGTTAAAGTCCCCTGCTAGTATGGTATTATTTTCAATAAGTTTATTTTTTTAAGTTTATTTCATTTATTTTGAGAGAGAGAGAGTGAGAGTAAGAGAGAGAGAGAATCTCAAGTAGTTCCTGCACTGTCAGCATGAAACCCAATGAAGGGCTCAGTTTCATGAACCATGAGATCATTACCTGAGCTGAAATCAAGATTGGACGCTTAACCGACTGAACAACCCAAGCAGCTCCAAAGAGTTTCTTTATGTTTGTTATTAATTTATTTATATCTTTGGGTTCTCCCAAGTTAGAGGCATAAATATTTATACAATAGATTTTCTCGTTGAATAGAACCCTCAATTATGATAGAGTGCTCTTCTTCATCTCTTGCTATACAGTCTTTGGTTTAAAACCTAGTTTGTCTGATACAAGTATGACTACTCTGGCTTTCTTTTGGCATCCATTAGCATGATAGGTGATTCTCCATCCCTTCACTTTCAATCTGAAGATATCTGTAGGTCTAAAATGAGTCTCTTCTAGGTAGCATATTGATGGGTCTCATTTTTAAAAATCCATTCTGTTACCTTATGTCTTTGATTGGAGCATTTAGTCCATTTACAGTCAGAATGGTTATTGAAAGATCTGAATTTAGTGCCATTGTGTTAACTGTAAAGTTGCTGTTTCTGGTGACATTCTCTAGTTCTTTGTAGACTTTCTTGCTTTTGGTCTTTTTTTCCCCCCACTCAAAGAGTTCCCTTTAATATTTCCTGAAGGGCTGGTGTAGTGGTCATTAAATCCCCTTTATTTGTTGTTGTTGTTGTTGTTGTTGTTGTTTTTGTCCAGAAAACTCTTTCTCTCTCCTTTTATTCTAAATGACAGCCTTGTTGGATAAAGCGTTCTTGGCTGCATATTGTTCCTACTCAGAACATTGACTATATAATGCCAGTCTCTTTTGGCCTCTGGATAAGTCTGCTGTGAATCAGATTTGAGTTCCCTTGTAGGTTAAGGATTTTTGCTCTTGCTGTTTTCAGGTTCTTTCCTTGCCTATGTATTTTGTGAATTTGACTATGATAATTCTTGATGATAGCTGGCTTTTGTTGAATTTAATGTGAGCTCTCTGTGCTTCTTAGATTCTGGTCTGTTTCCTTCTGTAGATTAGGGAAGTTTTCAGCTATAATTTACTCAAATAAATCTCTCCTTTTTTTCTCTTTATACGATAGAAATGTTATTATGCTTTAAAGAGTCACTGAGTTCCCTAAATCTACATTTGTGATCCACTATCTTTCTTTCCCTCTTTTTTTCCCAGTTGTATTGTTTTCCATAATTTTATCTTCTATATCACTGGTTTTTTCCTTTGCTTTGTCCATCCTTGTTGCCACAGCATCCGTTTGATTCTGCATCCCAGTTATAGCATTTTTATTTCAGCCTGATTGGTTTTTAGTTTTCTTGTCTCCGCAGTAAGGCATTCTCTAGTGTCTTCTATGCTTTTCTTAAGCTCAACTATAATTTTTATGATTTTTTTTAAACTATAGTTTAGACATATTATTGTATATTGATTAAATTCCTGTCTGTGACTTTTTACTGTTCTTTCTTTTGGAGTGAATTCCTCCACATTTTCGTTTTGTCTGAGCCACTGTTTTTTGTTTTGTTTTGTTTGTTTTTGTTTTGTTTCTTTTGTTTTATTTTGTGTGTATGTGTGTGTATGTTTGTGTGTGCGTGTGTGTGATTAAGAAAGCCTGTTGTATTCCTGCTCCTGAGAGTAATGGATATATTAAGAAGAGGTCCAAAGGAAAAAAAAAACACAAAAAGAGAGCTAGATCATATTTCCTAAGAGCTGAAGCTTTGCAGAACTCTATGATAAGCAGACTTGGTGCATAAAACGTGTTGGTCTTCTGGTAGTGGCGCCTGCTGCTGATTCCCAGGTGGACTTGCTTTAGTGGAGATGTACCTGCAGGGTGCAAGGGGATGGGGATTGTCGTAAGCAGCTCCAGCCTCCACTGGGTAGCACTGTTTTGCTCACTGAAGCCACTCAGTTATAACAGGCTGGATGAAAATGGTGTCATTTGGCTCTCTCATCCCCAGAGAGGAAGTTTGTACTAGCCACTTTTTAAGAAGCCCTCAGAGAAGAGCAGGCAGTCACTTTTCTGTGTCCCTAGCTTCTGCCAGATCCATGCTTCACCCTGCCTGCATCTGAGCTGTCTGCCTGCCAGATGGCATAGTACTCCTGTGTTTTATCTCAGGCATGTGCCTGGGTTTCAGAACTCCAAACTCCAAATTGTAGGGACCCATTCAATGTGGGCTTGTGCTGATCTTCTGGTGGAGAAAAAATCTTGCCACTCTTTTACCATATGCCAGTTTGTTCTCCCAAAAAGCAGTTGCACAACTGCAAAGCTGTTTGAAGTTTCTGATAAAGTGAAGCACAAAGCCAACTCCAAGATTTACTGCCTTCAGCTGATGTCTTTGTTTCCATACTAGGAAACAGGACAGTAGATTGGTGCTGCTGGTTCTTTTGTCCCTGGAGAAGCAATGCCACCACTTCCAGATACACTCCAACCAGGAGTATTGTTTCTCCTACTGTGACCCAGAGGATCCTCAGACCATGCAGGCTGCTCCTAGGTCTCTGGCCTCCTTCCCCACAGGAGTACCACTAAGCTCTCCAGGCACTGACCCTGAAGACTTAAAAAACTTCAGACTTTGCACTCTGCTGCTTATAATAACTTCTGATACTCAGCCCTTCTCCTTTTCCCAGTCATTGGTTTTGGGGAAGAGTTTTTGTTGTGTGTATAATACCCTGCCTGCATGCACTTTTACTCTCTTTCTCCCTCTTTATCTCTCACTCCTGTCTCTGTGTTCAGGGTTCTGTCCCCATCTCAGCCACAGTTCTTTTCTCCCCTAGAGCACCTCTCTGAAGCTCCTACTTTCCATGATGGGGCCACTTTTTCTACTTCTAGTTGTGCAGTTTTGCTCTCTCAGTCCTCAGATCAATTTCTTGGGTGTTCAAAATGATTTGATAAACACTTAGTTGTGTTTGAGGCACGAGGCAAGCCTAGAGTCCCCCTACTCTTCCACCATATTAACTCTTCTGTCCTAGTTCAAAATATCTTATAACCACTGTGATTTCTAGTTAGTTTTGTATGTTATTCAGAAGTGTGTTCCTTGGTATTTAAACATATGTTAATTTTTTAAGCTATGTTTAAAAAATGATTTCTAACACAATCATTATTTTCTAAATAACTATATATGCCTGCATGATTTAAATACTTTTCTATTTCTGGAAACCAGTTTTATGATCCAGCATATATTAAATTTTTCTATATATTCTATGTGCATTTGAAAATAAAATACATTCTTAATTATTAGAAATAGATTTGTAGATTTAAATAAGCCCAAATTTGCTATTCCTTTTGTTCTAATCTGATATATTTCTACTGAGTCTGTATCTTTTTAATAGTTATAAAGATTGAAATGTTAAAAGTTTCAACTACGATTCTGGATTGGTCTGCTTTTGGTTGTTACAAGATCAATTTTTTTCTTTATATATTTTAAGACTATTCATTAACTGCCAAAAGTTTAAAACTCATATATTTCTGTTGGATTGACCCTTCATCATTATTAAAAATAAATGCCTTTCCTTTGCAGCAATAGTAGTACGTGTGAGTTATTGAGAGAAAATATTTGAGAAAATATTTGCAAATCATATGTCAGAAAAACATATACATATTAGAACATATATTAAGAGCATATAAAGACTTTTCAAAACAAAAAATACACAAGCAAAATATGTAAGCCAGATTGGGAATTTTATAATGGGTATAAATGCATGTTTCCTCTATATAATTTTTATAACCTATTTTAAAGTAACTTGTGAAGAAAATTGAATTTTATAATCATCAGAATATAAATGTACTTCCGTATCTAAATGATATTCCCATTTATTTTAAAATAAAAGAAACTAGAACTTGGTAGCTACATTTCACCTATCACTCACTGTCTTCTTAAGCCATTAGCATGGGTCAAAGTTGATTTGAACTCTTTACATGACTTTTTTTTAGGAGACAGAAATGGAAAAGAAAAGATTGATAAATTATAAAAGACAAGAAGATTTCTATAAAGTTAAAATGTGGTGCAATTAGATGGAAAGAAAATAACAATGTGCATTGTAAGGTTTTGAATAAAATGATCTGCAAATTACCTAGAAAGTTGAGAAAAAAGACTGGGATAATTTTAGTGACATTTTATTCCATAGCCATTTCCTAAAATATTCTTAGTAATACTTCACATATTCTATAGGTATATGACTGGCAAAAGATAATGTCAAAATGTCCATAATATGTGATGAATTCTGTTTTAATTTTATGAAGGCTTTTAGTAAAATCACCTTGAAAAATTCACCTATTCTTGTTTGAAGTCTAAGACATCTGGCATTTGGCATTGGATCTGAAATTTTTTGTACAAAGGATTTTTTTTTTTTTAGAAAATATCATGTCTGTAATACTGAAGAGTTCTTTCATTCAGTGACACACATTTATTACCTACTATGTGGCACGCCCTGTGCTAGAAGCTGGGAACTCACAAGGGTATGAAAAATTTATTAACCTTTAAGGTAATTTTTAGAGCAATGGACAAATCACACAGTAATTACAATTTGATGTGAATGCTCTAAATACTGTTACCAATAATAGTAGCAGGTAATAGCAAGAAGCACTCGATGTATTCCAGAGTCTGTTCTAAGCATTTGCCATGTATTAACTTAGCTAATAACAGAACACAGGCTGCTCTTGTAATTCAATAAGTGGACAACTACCTAATCCCTGTGACACCACAGAAGGCTTCCTGCAGAAGGGGGTAATTGAGCTGAGTCTTAAAGCATAGAGAAGGCCAAGAAAAGAAAGAATCAAAGAAGGACTAGGGACATAGTCTAAATAGAATAGCATTTGCAAGTGTATGGATGCATAACTCAGTCAGTACATTGAACTACAAATAAATTAATGTATTTGGAGCTTGGGGTATGTGGAGGAATGGTGACAGGAAAGGATGAAAAAAATTTACAAATCAGATCATGAGGAACTTATATATCATGCGAGGGATGTTGGACTCTCCAGAAAGCAAAGGGGAGGTTTTTAAAAGTTTTAAACATGGCATTAACATAATCAAAATAATCATTCCACTTAGTGTGGAGAATGACATAGGAGGGAAATGTTAGAGTTAGAGGCTTAAGAGAATATTTCAGTAATGAAGGAAGGGGATAATCGCCTGGTGGGTAAGCAGTGGGGAGGGAATGGAGACAGTGGGCAAAGTTGATAAATATGAATATGTAAAATAGGTAGGAAATGGTAATCAATTTTTTAATGAGGATTGTGATAGGTAATTTTATGTGTCAGCTTGGCTAGGTACAGTACTCAGAAATTTGGTTAAGCATTATTCTATTGGTTTCTGTGAAGGCCTTGTTTAGATGAGATTAAATTTAAATCAGTAGCCTTTGTGTGAAGCAGGTTACCCTCTATAATGTGGATGACCCTCAGTCACTCGGTTGGCCTTCATAGAAAAAAGACTGATCTCCCTGGAAGAAAAGGGAACTCTGCCAGCCAACTTGGACATGAATTGCAACTCTTCTCTGGATCCAGTCGGCCAGCCTACCCTGCAGATTTTGGACTTGCCAAGACTCCACAGTCACGTAAACCAATTCCTTAAAATAAATCTCTCTATCATCTTATGTATCTTATTGGTCTTGTTTCTCTTGGAAACCCTGACTACTGCAGAGGAGAGGTAAAAAGGAAGAGTCTAGGATTATTCCCACACTGAATGGTTGGTGGAGCCATTAAGACATAGGAAACACAGGAGAGATGACTTAGGAGGTTATAAAGAATTTAGTTCTGACATATTTAATATGAGGTATCTGGGGGCGCATACAAATAGAGAGGATCTGTAGATACTTTTATGCAGCTGAAAGTCAAGCAAGAAATCTGGGATAGATATATCACTCTAGGGAAGGGGGCTTCTGTAGTTGAAAAAAACACATTCAGAAAGACAACCGCAACAACACGGAGACATAGACACACAAAGTAAGAGTAGAAGCCTGGGATAAGAGGACAAGAAGACTGACAAGAATCTGTTAGAGTTGAAAATAAAAACTAAAACAGGATGGTATCACAGAAGTCAAGAGAAGAGAGAATTTTAAGTAAGATTGAGTCACATGCCATCGCATTATATAATTTTAAAATTAGGATTAAGTCAGTGACCTTAGGAAGAAGAGTTTTCAAGAGGTATAAACTTAACCCAAATAGTACCTACTATAGTATTTTCCATAAAAGCAAATCACATTTCTAGCCATCATACAATCATATTTGTAATGAAATTAAGGGAGAAAATTTTATTTAGCATGCATATATTGGTCTGCAGAATAACTCTGACACTAAGGGAGTTCAAGAAACCTGCCTCTTCTCCCTTGGGCAAGCAGCAGATCGAGAATCTGAACTTGGATGTCCAGTGCTTCTTAGAGGAGTCATAATAATACACTGGCTCCAAGAGCTATTTAAGCAAGATAAGAACTCACATCTAGCAGAAGCTGAAAAAGGGGAGAGAAAGAGACAAAGGAAAAAGACAGGAGAAAAATCTTAGACAAAAGCTTGTACTTGATTATAAGAGAAGAAAAAGTATAGAGTATATTAAACTAGAGGACATGACCTGAAGAATAATATAGTATTCGCATGTTGTTAGTATAAGGGAGAATGTCCAAATATTTTTTAAAATACAACAACGTAGAAAAATACCAATCAGTTGTGCTTTTTAAATACTATGTAAATTATTTGATTAAATGAATGTTCTTTTACTTCTTAATATTTAGAACATAGCATGATAGAGGCACCTGGGTGACTCAGTCAGTTAAGCATCTGACTTCAGCTCAGGTCTTGAGGTTCACAAGTTCAAGCTCCACATCAGGCTTTGTGCTGACAGCTCACAGGCTGGGGCCTGCTTCGGATTCTGTGTGTGTGTCTGTCTCTGTCCCTCCCCTGTTTGCACTTTGTCTCTCTCTCTTGCTCTCTCTCAAAAATAAATAAGCATTAAAAATTAAAAAAAAAACATAGAATGATAAATCAAAAGTAAAATCTTAAGTAAAAAAATTAATTTTAAAAAGTAAGATCTGGGGCACCTGGGTGGCTCAGTCAGTTAAGTGGCCGACTTCAGCTCAGGTCATGAACTCACAGTATGTGGGTTCGAGCCCCGCGTCGGGCTCTGTGCTGACAGCTTGGGGCCTGGACCCTGCTTCAGATTCTGTGTCTCCCTCTCTCTCTGCCCTTCCCTTGCTCACTCTCTGTCTCTATGTCTCTCAAAAATAAAATAAAAACGCTAAAAAAAAAGTAAGATCTTAAGAATGCATACATTTTGATATTAAAAACTGTGTGGGATAAAACATATGAAGCCTAAAAATGCTTCTAATTATATATATATTTTTAAAAATACTGTTTGTGTGCTTATAATGAGAAAAGGTGTATTTGCATTATTTGAAGAATCATTTCAGAATTATCAGTTTAGTGCTTTTCTTAGTACTATCTAATTTTGAAATGTCATTACATGTTGTGGGCTTTTTAAAATAACTGGATCAATGACAAATTTAGGAAAATACACTAACAACAATCACCGCACCCTCCCACACAGTTTTTAATAATCTCTGTTTTTAGGTAGTTTTTAGGTAGATCTTATAAATATTATTGTTCAGTTTTAAGAATTATTTTGGAAGAGTATAGAATATCTGGATGGAAGTACTTTATTCATTATTTCATTAAGAAATCATTGGAATGTTTGGGGGATGAATACACATGTTTTAAAAGCTTTTCGTTAATTTTTTATTTTGAGAGAGAGAGAAAATAGAGAGAGAGTGCGCAAGCTACGGAGAGGCAGAAAGAAGGGGAGACAGAATTCCTAAGAGGCCCCACCCTATCTGCACAGAGCTAGAGGTGGGGCAGGACTCACAAACTGTGAGGTCATGACCTGTGCCTAGATCACTGACTTCACTGACATGCCACCCAGGTGCCCCTGCACAGATTTTTCTTCTGTATTTTCTGTGTCATCTACACCCTCAAAATTATTTGCATGTAGCAACACGGTAATGCCTATCCACTAAACCAAGTCCATTTTTTTTTTTTTTTACTGTTTATTTATTTATTTTTGAGACAGGGAAGGAAAGAGAGAGAGAGAGAGCAAGCACATGTGAGTAGGGGATAGGCAGAGAGAGAGAAAGAGAATCCCAAGCAGGCTCCAAGCTGTCAGCCCAGAGCCTGGTGTGGGGCTCAATCTCATGAATGGTGAGATCATGACCTAAGTAAAATTCAAGAGCTGCTTGACTTAACTCCAGTCCATTGGTCAACATAATCACCTAGTGGTTGTGTGCATCATTTCAGTATCCTTTTAGGAATTAGCATATATCTCCAGTTAAAAAAAATGTTGTTCATCTACCTAAGTGGCTCAGTTGGTTAAGCAACCAGCTCTTGCATTCAGTTCAGGTTATAATCTCACAGTTTGTGAGTTTGAGCCTCGAGTCAGGCTCCATGCTGATGGTGCGGACAGAGACTGCTTAGGAGTCTTTCTCTCTCCCTTTTTCCCTGCTCCTTCACTCACTCACTCGATCTCTCTTTCTCTCTAAAAATAAATAAACTTAAAACAAAAAATAAGCAGCACCCCGGTGGCTCAGTTGGTTAAGGGTCGGACTTTGGCTCAGGTCATGACCTGGTAGTTCATAAGTTCAAGCCCCCTGTAGAGCTCTGTGCTGACAGCTCAGAGCCTGGAGCCTGCCTCAGATTTTGTGTCGCCCTCACTCTCTGCCCCTCCCCCATTCGTACTCTCTCTCTCTCTCTCTCTCTCTCTCTCTCTCAGAAATAAATAAAATATTAAAAAATCAAAAGAAAATAAAAAATATTGTTAACCTATATGTTAGATATTATCCTACTTTTATGTAAAGATAATTGAAATTGTAAATCTTCTTTTGCTAGTCAGGTTGTTTTTAATTATTTGTAATTTTCATTATTTTACTTCACTAAATAAATGGTATAGTTCTGTTTATGCCTGACTTCCAAGAGTAATTATAGTTTCATATTTCTTGTAGCCTTCCTAGACCGTTCCATACTGGTTGAATGGTTATTAAGGTAACTTAGAGAAGAGGGAGATAAAACATGAAAGCATGAACTTTAATTAAGCTTGTAAAATAAATACTTTTTATTGCCTTGATGTTGTCCTCTAAAATTATAGTTTGACTAAAGTCCAGAATATTTTTATGCATATCTCTTTTTTCTAAAATTCTTATAAAGTCACTCCATTAATTTGGTAATTATTCCTTTCAAGAAAAACCAAGTATTTTTATTTCCTTTTTTGAAAGTCATTTACTTTTTTAAGTTTATTTACTTACTTTGAGAGAGAGAGAGAGAGAGCACAAGTGGGGGAAGGGCAGAGAGAGGGAGAGAGACAATCCCAAGTAGACTCTGCCCTGTCAGCACAGAGCCTGACTCTGCCCTGTCAAGCACAGGCTTGTACCCACAAACCATGAGATCAAGATTTGAGTCTAAATCAAAAGTTGGATGCCTAACTGACCGAGACACCCAGGTGCCCCTTTTGAAAGTCATTTAAATTGTGTGTGTGTATTTAAGTGATAAATTATATAGATTTTATAACCTCTATATTAGTAAGAATATATTTGCAAATGTAGATAAATTGTCCTCAGGTTATAACCATATTTAGCACAAATTTCTTATATTTGACAACATTTAATTATGAATACTTGTTTTTGTAATTCTACTTCAATCTGTACATAATATTTACTGATAGACAAAAATTATAAGTTTATAAGTATGGGAATGGATCATTGATTTCTAGCAACAAGATAGAAAAATGAGTGGAAGTAATTTATCTTACAGATAATTGTCAATTTTTTTCAACAAGCACTGTCTTTGAAATTGCTATACATTGTGGTGGATTTAGTAATGTATTACTTGGTTTTGTTTGTATTGTTTTGTTTTAGTGAGAGAGAGAGAGATAAAAGAAGAGAGAGGTATTTAAGCAGGCTTCAAGCCAAGTGTGGAGCCCGACAGGGGATTTGAATCTACAACCCTGGGATCATGACCTGAGCCAAAATCAAGAGTTGATCCTTTAACTGACTAAGCCACTCAGGCACCCCAGTAATGTATTTCTTTTTATTGATAACAAACAACATTTCCAATATAACACTTCATAAAATGGTCTTTACTGGAGGAAACAGACACTGAATTTTATTTCCGAATGGCTTTTTGCATACCAATAAGGAAGACAACAGGCATTATGCACCATTTTCTAAACTAGAAATTATAAAGTAAAATTTCTTCTTTCAGTCTTGTGTGGAAAACATGGAACTTTTCTTTGAAAATAAGAATCCTGTGTCCAGTCCTTCTGTTCTCAAACTATCCGATGTTTTATGACAAACCTCTTCAAAGTTTTTTTGTTTTTAAATTTCCATGGATTTCTTAGCATCTGAAAATTCATGCTACTTGGATTTTTTTCTCTCACAGAAAAAGTCCCATATATCTGACTATCCTCTTCCCTTTTAATACATTTTCTAACTCTTGTATGGGAAATCCAAACATACTTTGCTTAATCTATTTATCCATAAGTCTTCCAAAGATACTGTTCTAAAAGCAGTCTGATTTTTCTTTTTCACTGACTCATATTTTAGCAAGTTGCCTATTACTCATGTCCTGAAGAGAATGCTCTTAGTTTACTGCTTCACTTTCTTCTTAGAGGGGAAAGAAATATTTCTTGCTTTCAAATTCTTAATTTTAGTTAAGATGGTTGGGGGCTGTTTATACTGACCACTCCTACCCATGTGCTTCAGGAGTTCACAGAAAAGCCATAGCAACTGGGAATTCCAATGTATACATTGCCACTTGGCCAACAATTTGATATTTGTAAATTAAATTTGAAATTGATATAATTCTTAGAAAATCCTTCTGTAAATTTATCTTGTATGGGTTTTCAAAAAGTTGTACTTTTAAATTTAGGGAAATCTGTAAAAACCACACCAGAAGGAGCAAATTCGATGCTATTATAATGCCTCTAGAGGGCAGTATTAAATTATTTGAGACTATCACAGAATTTTCTCCCGCAAGTCACTCAACATTTGAAGAGGTGACTGTGCAAATGTAAGAGGGTAGTATGCTTTGTGTAATCTTATTCATGGATGCAAATGACTGTGAAATCGAAGTCCTCACACTTGAATCAACAAGTGTTGTGTGGAGGGGATTTTTTAATTGAGCTTCTTATCTGCTCTCCAGAGAATGAGCGTACTTGCTCCTATTAGGATTTATGGACCATTATTGGGACACTCAAAATACATGAAGCTTAGAATGTGGAAATAAGGGCACTCGGACTCCAGTAGGCATCTTTCCATGCAAGGCCCTGGAAAGACCACAGTTTGGTCAGGTCATATTATTTTCACATATGGGATTTGAATTATGGATTTAAGGTAAAAATAATTTAAATAAATTATTTTAATTTTTTTTAATTTAAAAATTTTTGTATTTCAAAATATTTCAAAATATAAAAATTATACTTGCATATGATAAAGAATTCTCTCTCTGTGTATAGAATATCCATAGATCTATATAGGTAGAGAAATCTAGATATGGATATACACACATCTATATAATATTTCAACTTATTTCTAGTATTCCTGTTAATTAAAAAGAAAAAAAAACAAGTAAATATAAAGAATTACGATACCCTTTTCACTGAACTTCAGCCTTTTGCATAGAAACCATTCTCCATCCCTGAAGCATAGGAGGTATTCCTAAGACCAGGGTGAATTATATTTTTGGCCTGCTCAAGTAGGGAACTATAATTTACGGTTTTTCATTTCTGTCCTTTTCTTTGTAGATGTACCTTTCCGAAGTTATAAAGTCAATTTGATTTTTCCTGAATAATCATGTCACACCCTGAGGTGATGAAAGAGGATTCTAGGCCCCAGCTGCTCTCCTGTATTCGAAACTGGTTGAAAGCATGAAGGTTTCTTCTTGTTGTTGATATAAAAGGTAGGGTCAGTATGACTGCTTTACTCGTCTTTTGGCATTCTCTTTGGAAGTGTAGAATATATTTTCTTTTATAGAATGTGCTCCCAAACTGAATACAGAATCTGAGGGATGGTTTTGCATTTCTTCCAATGTTTTTTTTCTTTGTGAAGGAAATATTAAGCATGCCCTTTAAATCTGTACCAAGTCATGCTTAATTTAAAATTAAGTACCTAAGGAAATGTAGATTTCAGTAAAAAACACATATTTAGATAATGTATATAGCTCATATTTCTTAGTAATGTGTTTGTACAGTATTGTGAATATTTTATGAAAACTTACACATCTCTGTGAGAGGTACGTAGTATTCCTCCTGCTTTAAAAATGGGAATATTGAATTTTAAAGTCCAAAGTGATTTCTGTAAGGTTTTACATAGATGAGCATCGACATAGGTAAGAAAAAAAATTTTTGACTCCTATCTAAAGTTTCTTATTACAAAGAAATGATTTCTACGTCAGAAAGCAGACATCCTATGAAAGAAAAGAAGAATGAAAATCCAAGTGCTGCCAACCTTCTCTAAATGTCAGGAGCTTTCTAGAAAGTGGTCTAGTGGTGCCTGGGTGGTTCAGCTAGTTAAGCATCCTCATGATCTCATGGTTCATGGGTTCAAGCCCTGGATCCGGCTCTGTGCTGACAGTGCAGAGCCTGCTTGGGATTCTCTCTCTCTCCCACTCTCTCTCTGTCCCAACCCCCAACCTCCACCCACACTCTGTCTTTCTCAAAATAAATAAACATAAGAAAAAAAGAAAGAAAGTAGAATTCTAGTCTCTCCTCCACGTCCATACATCCCTATCCTGACCTTCTTGTCAGTGAGAAAGGCATATGCCTTGAACGACAGATGTTCCTGCTCTTAAATCCAAAATAATAATTAACTGATAGTTTTGTCTTGGAATAGTCTCTGCATTCATTGGAGACACTTGAGACTAATTGATACATAAACTTATTGCTTTCCTAATATTTTTAATACACTTGAACATTCCAAGAAGGTCCCTGATTTGGAACTTTAATTATAAAGTCTCCTGACAGCTTCCATGGCATAAAAGGTAACACGATCCGCCATTATGACTGGACTGATCAATGCTTCTATTCCTCGTACATCCTTGAGCTCACCCTAGTTTCTTAAACTCACAGAGGTGGCATGGATTTTGGAATGCACTGAATTCCAGCAATAACATTATTCTTCGAGCTGTAGATCAAAATCTTTGTACCTATTTACTGAATAGCCTCCTAAACCTGTATCCCAGCTCCTGGCTTTTCTCCAGTATTTCTATTTATTCGAATACATTCCGCCTTCTGCCACTGCTGCTCATCAAATTGTGTCAGAACTAAACATCTAAACTCCTCTGTAAACTTGCTCAATTTTACTTATGCATTCAAGCAAATTTTCTTTTCCCCTGCAGTATCTACATTGTTTGAGCAGCTTTGAACTGGCTTCACTGTTACTTGCACATAAAATCAGCCTAATTGTTAAATGCTATTCTTACAGTTTCCTGTTATTTCATGCATGTTGGTCTTAAATCTCTACTCAAAATATAAAATCCTGATAAGGTAGTGCCCATAATTTAGAATCATTTTACATGTTTCCCAGCAATCAGTGTTTTTCACACAATGCATATTCAATAAACATCTGCTCATTAATTATATTCTGCCTAAAATTTTATTGGATTTTTTCTTTTCCTTTAAATTTAGAAAGCAAGTATTTTATATACTTCCATTATCATTAAAGAAATACTTAGAAACAAGATTATGCAACCATACCATTTTAAGCACAAAAATGTATTTGTTAGATGGCTTTGTTGCAAATTATATTTTCTTTTCCTTTATTATGAGACCATACAATCTTTAGATTTAAAAGAGAGCATACAGATAATTTAGCCCAACTCACTTCTATAGACTTGGGTTCTGTGACCCAGAAATGAAATACACATCTAGCAAACTTCCACCAATCTACAATTTGCCTTTTAAAATAGTTCTATATACATTAGTCTGCATGCTTTGCAAAACATACAGGCTCGACTACATCCTTTGGATTGTCCTTTAGAATGAGTGCAAAATATTGTCTGAGAAATGTCTACTACTATTGACCATTTTGACTCAACTTTCTTTAACATTGCTTCCAGGACTATACTATCATCTCCTATAGTGTAATGCTTTATCTAGCAAAGTCTCCTACCTGTTCCCACATGCAGTCGTGTGTTTCCCAGGATAGAGTCTGTTGTCTGTAAGATATGAGACGTGAAATATTATAGCTTTTGAGAGCATGGGTTCTGGAGCCACAATGCCTAGGTTAGGAACCCCACCTCTCTACTTGCTGGCTGAGGGGACTGAGGGGAATTTTAATTAATTTCTCTGGGCCACTGTTTCTTCATATGAAAGACAGGAAAAGAGTAGTACTGATTCTCTAAGATGATTGTAAGGATTAAATTATTTAATACGTGAAGCTCAAGAGACATCATAAGCACTCAATGAGTTTATATATTATTTATATTATAATGTTTGGTTCTTGTTGTCAATTTACAAACAAAAGAAAGCAAAGCAAAAGGATATTCTTAAATTAGTATGTCTAAGGAAAGTTTGTATGTATCCAAAATCCTGAATAGTGAGTTGACTTTTGAGTTAAAAAAGCAAAAACGATAGCAAAAATGATATATATCTTTATACTTTTAAATGTTTAATGACCTTCATGGTAAAGTACTTAATAGTATTCTAGTATACATATATACTATATGTATATATATGTATATTTCTAGTATATATACATATATGTATAAATGTACGTATATGTACATATATACACATATATGTACATTTCATATTCATATGTATAGAGACAGACAATACATAGTCATTGATAGGAGATGGGATACAGCTAATTTTTACTGTTTCTTTAAAACATGTTTAATTTCACAACTGGTTCAAGTGTGTAGATACTTCTTAAAGATTTTTTCCGGTATCCCTTAGACAATTAAGAGTAGTTGATATGGAATGAATAACTGAGCAAAATACTGGTCATGGGTTCAAAGTGAAAATATGGAATAAGGCTTGGGTTATGATGGAATTAAAAGATGAGATAATTAAAAAGTCGTTAGTAATGTTTTGTGGTTTCCAAAGTGCTTCACAATATTACTTTTGAAACAGTACAGAGAAAAATTTCCTACTCACTAGACTCCTACCCTGGAGTTTTGCTCTTTTGAACTATTTATAAAGCTTATTTGTCTATTTTCTGATATTTTATTTTTGCTTCTCTTTACTTCAAATTACACTTATGCATACACTTAAAAATAATTTAATATCATTTATATGAACCAATTCTGAATAACTCTGTAAAAATTCTCTTGATTTATTTAATTTCCATAAAGAAATTCTGTACCACTTGAGTATATGAGGAAAGTTTGGCGAGTGGTCCTTAGCTAAGAGCAGATAGGAAGCATCTTGATCCCCTGCTGAGCTGGTTTGGTGAGTTAAGAACTGGGGTGGTGGGAATAGAGAAATGGGATAGGTAGAAGAGAATACATTTCCTGCTTACAGTTTCCTCCAATTGGCAACTCACTCCTTTTGTTTTAACAAGCTCTTATGGGATTATAAATACCTACCAGGAAAGCCAGAAGGATAGATTATCTGTTTTTTTATCCTTTGTCTAAATAGTATCAATGGCAAACAAAGACTGGTGATTATGTTACTGTATCAGAAGAAGGGAGAAAAATCTGGAATGTAGGAACAATAGACAAAAAAAGACGAAAAACAAGTGGTGAAGGTTGCGCAGCTGGTGAGGTACCTCTTATCAGAAGCAGCATTTGTTTATAGACTCCTTGCTCAACCTCCTTCTTCACCTTTCTTTTCACCATTGTTATCACATGGTTTCCTTTATTTTGGGGGTTCCTAAGAGACATCTCTAGTATATACATAGGTTCTTCTTTATCTGTTTAATATCAAGCTTTCACTGGGATACAGGTCGAAGAAGGGGTGCTACCCAGAGTGGCTAGGAAGTGGCTACCATCTATTTCCCAACTATCTCTTCAAGTCAAACTTACGTTGCCTTTGATAGGTATATATGGCAGATGACAAAACAAACAAACAAACAAAAAAAACCCAGAAGGCCGAGACTTGTCTCACCACCTAATTCATTCTCTTATAACAAAAAGGGGCATGACCTTAAGTGTTAAGCTTTCCACATGCAATGTCTTCTCCTGAGATTTTCATCAGTGCTTCTCAAATCTCCATGCCCCTTTACCCTGCCTGCATACACACCCACACACCCACATGCCCCTGTATCCCACATACACACAAATGTGCACGCTCACGCATGCACGCACACACACACACACACACACACACACTTCATTTTCCTTTAACACCTTCTCTAGCCTCTAATTTTTGGTTTTGCCAGTGCCTCCTTGCCTCAAAAACATGCCTGTCTATCTTTGATGTACACTGTTGTATGCTTCAGTCTCCACTCTTTCTCCTCTTTTTAATGAATTCTTAGTCTTTAAGGGTAAGATAACAGAAGTAAATGAATAGTCTAGTAGCTGCTGTGGAAGTCTCTGGAAAAAATTACTTCAGAGCAAGTGTGCTTACAGCAGTAGTTTAACATAGTCTGATCTCATGAAAAAGGCGCATCCCTTCTATTAATGTGAATTTGACCCTACTCCTTAAAAATAACAACTTAATATTATTGCACTAATTTCTCAGCCAACTTATTGAAAATATAATGCTATATAATATGAGAAACTTTGTCTGAACCTTCAGAATAGGTGGTGGTATCAGCAGCTTTAAATAGAATCTGACTCCCATCTTTATCTCCCAAGAAAGATGGATTGCTTTTAGTTCATTCCATTATATATGGTGAGAAGGGGACCCTCTAGCTTTTTCAAATTATAGTCTGAAGACTGATTTAGCCTCCTCAAATTGACCTTCCAGATATTTTGAAAAAATTTGTATCGTGAAGAAGAATGAATGGAATGTAGTAGATGTTCAAAAAATATTTATAGAATTTAACAGAGATAAGATTGGCAAGTTAAATTAATTTTCTTCAATATTTGTTAAATGAGACTATTTCTCTATTCCACATGACTATTGAAAGCTTACTACGTACTAGATACTGTTTTAGCATATGTTTCTCTTTCTCCCCTGACCTCATAAAATTTATATGCAAAACAACAGCTTAGTAACATCTCTCATCATTGGTGGTGATTTTCAAAGAGACTCGAGGGAGAAATGTTCTCTTACGAAAGCTGCATTAGAATGGCTGGTAACAGAGAGCCCTATGGAGTTTGAGAAGCTTTTGACCCCACTCTCATATCCCACTCAGATATCTCAGATATTCTTGTCTTTCTATTTTCCCTTCTTAAATATCAGTAGCCAAGAGGAGAAGAGGAAAGCCTACTGAGGAATTTGAATTTGGCCAATATATAGAATAATGCATTTTGTAAATGACAGTAATTTTTATAAACATAAGGTTTCAACTTCCTTTTTTAATGTTTAATTTTGAGAGTGTGAGCGGGGGTGGGGCAGAGAGCTAGGGAGACAGAGGATCTGAAGCAGGCACCCGTGCTGACAGAGGGGAGTCGGATCATACTCACAAATCTTGAGATCATGACCTGAGCCGAAGTCAGATGCTAAACCTACTGAGCCACCCAGGTGCTCCGGGTTTTAAGTTCCTTTTAATGCAACCTTGTATTTGAAAGAGTGTAAAGATTTTTCATTGAGATACCTGTTTTCCTTCTAATACTAAAATTATATTATGCCTCAAAAAACTTTAAAATGGAAAGAAAAGAAAAAAATCTCTTTCATTTTTTTACATTATGTTTATTAAAAGACATTCCTGCCTGTTCATCTCATTCTAATATACTCAAATTATTCCTTCAAGCACACTGGTAGAGTTTTTGAGAAGTGGATACTACAATTAAAAAAAAAAAAACTACACTTTTATCTAAGTGTTTAGGAACCAGATTTGTTGTTTTCCTTTTTGAAAATTGATCGCAGTACAACCTGAGTGAAAACTGATGATACCATGAAAATCCTCTCTGGACAGTAGACTCATAGATGGTATTAATAGATCCAGACATTATAGACCGGTACTCTAAGAAGAAATTATGTTTTAACTTATAATTAAACATATTTTATGGATTCAAATGTTAAATAATACAGTGATCTATATGCAATGAACAATAAGAGGTGAGAGATATGCATGTCAAAATGTTATTTAAAATTGAAATGAAATGCTTTGTGGCAAGACCAAAATGGGCTTAATGCACCCCTCAGCTTAACTTTAGATAGATTTCCTCCTTTCTCTGGGCCTCTGACCCCCCTTTTCTTATATCATCTATTTTAGGAAATGTATAATTATAAATTTTTTCTCTGCCCCTTTGAGAGGTAAATCCTTTTAAAAGCTTCTTGTTAACTTTACAAGCCAGGAATGTCTTTCTCAAGGACCTGGGAATCATTCCTTTAAAATAGATCATTGAGGAAGATGGCACCCCATTTCTCAGTCTCTGTGGAGATTAGGCGCCTAACTTCTTGGGGACACTTAGCTCCAAGCTGTACAACTACCTTCTGTCATAATGATATGAGAAAGTTTACTTTTCTTTTGAGTAAGCCCAATTAGAAAATGCAGGTGGCCTAGCATTTCTCCCATCCTAGCTCTTAAAAACTTTTCATGTCTTTGTTTCAATGAAATGGAGCTTAGACTGAACAAAGTCTGAACAAAGTCTTGAACAAATTCTTCCTTGCCTGTTTAACTTTGTCTGGTGCAAGTTTGAGTATGACAAGCATCATGCTATATGATAGTTTATGCTACAAATAAGTAAGTGGTGCAAAAATATGTAGAATATTCTATTGTATAAAATAATATCTTGTTTCTAAAATAGCCTTAATGAGTCATCTACCAGAAATAATTCTGTAAAAATTATATTTTATGTAACAAGTTCAAACAAAAATAATTCTGTATCTGAATTTATCATGAATATATTATTTTTCTATATGCAGAGGTATATGGATTTGTATGTGTTCTTGAATATATGATGCATCTGTCTATAGAGAAAACGCAAAGACATCTCCTATTCATTTAGTGCTTCAGTCAATAAGCCCAGAGATACTGTATTTGAACTTTAAATTTCTCATGCAGGGAATCCAATAAGTTCTTCCACAGAATCCCTTTGGCATCTGAGTAAATTTCTAGCGCCCTTTAAATTTTTATGGCTGTTTCTCCCCCTCTCTTACCCCAGAGGCACTGTTTCACTACTTTCACAATATCTCCATGCCTTTACTTGCTGATCCCCCTCCCCCAATGTTGAATTAACACACAGCTTCTAAACGCTGCTGGTTTCCCCCTGGACTATGTCTTTCTGGCCCTCCTTTTTCCCTTTCTCTCTTCCTTTCTCCCTTTCTTTCTTTCTCCCTTTCTTTCTTTCTTTCTTTCTTTCTTTCTTTTTCTTTCTTACTTTCTTTCTTTCTTTCTCCACTCTTATCATTGTCCTTACTGCACAAACTGTAAGGGATTCTTAATATTCTCAAGAATTAACCACAAAATACCCCAATCTAAGTTACTGTGTGTGTTTATATATTCATACTTGTATATATAGATGTATTGAATTTTGCACAGGATCATAACAAAACATAGCAAAATGTACCTTTATGTTAAAATGGGTTCTGATTCCAAATAAAACTTGAAAGTTAGAGAGCTCATTATATAAGAATCTTATATGTCACTCATTTGTTTTCTCAAATCTGATGAGGAAGAAGTGTCAGATATTTTTGATGAGTTCTAATTCTTTAAAAGGTTATGTGCTGTGAATATTCTTGAAAAATATCAAGGTCAAAAATAACAAAGAATAGGAAAAAATATATGTTTAGTTGAATATATTCATCGGACAGCTCAAAACTTAAATATCCAGTGAACGTTAATTCAACAGATATTAATACGTACTAATCACATGAAAACATTGAACCAAATGAAGCAGGAACAGTCTTTTAAGTAGAAGATATAGAAATTAGTTAAATCATATAAATTGATTTAGTTGAGTCCACCTTACCAGTTCTTTACTTTTAATGATGATTGTGGATTACCCATCATTGATTTCACTACTGTGGTCTGTCGTGATATTAAACAAAACCCAAAGTGATTGCACTAACTTGCTATATTGCCTTCATCTGATGTGTAGCCTGTAGAGGATCAATAATTCACGTCTAGTATCACTGACTTCTCAGTTCCAGTAAACTTAACTGTTGTAAAGTGTTGTCCAAAACCTATTCGATCCTATAAGGGAGCAGCTTCTTTAGTTTTTTAAGAAAATAATCTGCATTACTTATGAATTGATTTTAATTTCAAATGATGAGATTATTAATGATGCATTTCTTTTACCTGTGACAAGACATGTCCTGATAAATATAGATATTCGTTGATAGGTAGCACCTCCAATGTGCAAAATTTTACTGTGAAATTATGTGAATTTGAATTCTACTTCTGTTTATGTTGGATTAAATTCATATTTCTAAATTCAGCAGCCTCTTCCCTCTCTTTCTTGGTTCATTTTCAACTGTCAAAAGTCACAGCTTTCCCAAAAGCATTATAAATAACGTAAAACAAAAGTAAACGAATGAGAAATAAGGATGACAAATTCCCAAGTTTTTGGGGGGTGGGAGAGGAGTGTGTGAAAATGCACTCTTTATTTTACTCACAATTAAATTCTGTATCATTCTTATAGATTCAGGAAATTATAAAGCAGCAATAAATCTCACACATTTACTGTTAGTCTTAGGCCTTCACTGATCTTTCCTATCTTAAAAAAAATAAGATAGTATGCCCCACCCCATTTTTACTCTCTGCCTCATAGAAAATATATAGCAAATGTAGGTATTGAGAGTAATCTATATCTTCTTCTTTTCTTTACATGCTTGTCAAAATATATTAGCTGCATTTTAATGATTTAGTTCAAATTTCCCCATCGCTGAGGAATTTATCTCTAATTTTACAATTTATACCGTAATGGAAATGTGATCAAACATAGAGTTTCTTTTTTTGATAATCATTCAGGAATATTTGTGTTTGTATCATATATGATGTCAGCATATCTGTGACAAAATAGGCCACCAAAAACAATTTGGTTTCTGTGAAAAAAGTTGAATATGTATGTGTATTATACAAATGGAAAACAGATATTGTATGCCTAAAACTTGAATGGGATTGAGTGAAATATCAATCACTTTTTCCAAAGAAAAAACATTTTTAGTGTCTTTTGCACTAACCGTTAACATACTTAAATTTCTTTTGGTTCTTGGAGTAAAAGATGTTCTTGGCAAAAATAGAACACATCAGCATTAAAATTATTTTAATGTATTTTTCCTGTAAATTTTTAAAAAATTACATCTATGCATACCATCTATGCCAGTTGAAGTAACCAAGATTTTTTTTATTGTTTTTAAACTCAACAGAAACTATATTTTGGTACAGATAGTAACTACAATTGCAGTTCGAGAGTGATGTTATGCAGTCTGAGGCCATTTTATGATTTTTATTAAATTCAGCCTCTATACTTACTGATACTTTGTTTTATCATCATCTAAGTTTTGAAACTTACTAAGTGCTATAAAAAGTCCTTTGGATGCCTGACAAACCACTCTAAAACTCAGTGGCTTAAAATAAACAGTAATTTATTTGCTCAAAATTGCGTTCCACAATGTTGGAATCTTCATTGGGGATCACGTGAAAGACAGGCATCATACAACGAACTGAATGGAACAGTCTGTGTGGGTTCTTGGCTGTAAATGTTGCTTTTGTTTCCTGGTTGTCCTCTCCAGTCATTCCATGTGTCCAGCTTGAGCTACTTCAAAGATTAGTGATTTCCGGTTTCTAAGAAAGTATGTTCCAAGCAGCAAACCTCCAGTGGGCAAATGTTTAAGAAACCCATGCTTTCCTCATGTGTACTAATGTTTGGTTGACCAAAGTGAGTCACATGGCCAGACCAAGTCTCTGTGTGGGAGGGGATCACACAAAGGTATGAAAATTTGGAGGTTTGATTTATCTGGGGCCACTCATCTAACAACAGTATTCAGACTTTGAGAATTCCTACCAATTGGAGATCAAGTCTGAAGGTAGCCTTCCTAGTTTCATTTGTTATTTTATTTTATTGTATTTTTTTCCCTTTATGATTTGAAAACTTCCCAGAAAATCATGGGAAACTAAATTTTATGCAGAAAGATGATTGTGAATCTTAAGTTAACAAAATTTTCTCAGTAGTTTTCGATTAACAATTAAAATGGAAAATAAAACAGGTTTGTGGACTGAGGTTTAGAGCTATAGATAAAATCAACTTTTACAGAAATGAAGTTGGGGCGTTATATTAAAATATCATTATAAAAAATCAATGACAGCTTATACACTTTTGAGTAGTAATAATGGGTATTAGACCGTTTTCATTTCTCATCTAGTACTTGATATAAACTTATCCAGTTCTTTCCTCTCTGTAGTTTAAAAAAGATGCTTATATATTAGTTTTTCATTTTTCAAATAATAAACACACTGAGTAGCTTTTTTTTTTTAAATCTCTACTGTGTCTGTGCCTTCTAACAAATACATAATGCTTTTTTTTTTTTCATGGCTCCAGTTTGTTGGTTCTCATCTCCCGTGTCTGAAAGCGGATGATAGGACATACAGTAACTTGGATGCTTAAGCCAAAAAACTATCTAACCACTTCATATGACCTCCTCAATATTACTGAGCAGGTATTTCACAAATGGCCTCCCTTGTAGCCTGGGTTATATATTCTTAGAAATCTCACCCAAAATAACTTCCTGCCAAAGCCCTTGTCATCAGCCCTCTTACTTTCCATCCGTTCCTTTTCTCACCTGATGTGGTTTTCTGATCTGATCCTTTTTTCCTTTTCGTTCTTCATCTTTTCAAAGATTCTATTGTAAGAATCTCTATTTCTGGACAACCCATTTTAAATTCCTTTACAGGTTCCCAACACCCAGTTTTCTTTTTCAAAATGATCTTCAATAGAAGTGAGTGGAACTGATATTCTAGTAGTTACAAAAAAATATATAGAAATAAATTTGCATATATTTGAAACTCACATAATAGGAACTAAAATTGGAGAGGAATTACTTTACATGTAAAAGTGCTTTTCACATTGTAAAGTGCTATACAAATTTAAGGCATTATTATGAATAATAATGGAGATGTTGATGATGATCGTGAAATCAGTAGCCTTTACTAAAGACTAGTTCAGCCATGAGGAGTTGTTCAGTTAATTTAATATTCCTTGTAGAATACCTTCCAAATCATTGAACTGTCCACATTATAATAGCAGCTATTTCAGGAAGATTTTTTACACGGGTTCATTTACATATCAGAGTCTTCTTGAATGCTCACTTTCAATGCTCATCTGTGTAAGATGAGAGTTATAACATGGAATCCCTATTGTCATGTGGAGTAATTAGTAGATAATTTGATAATTGGCTAGGTCTGCTATTTTTAATAGATTCTCCTCAAGTCTGTAAATGTTTGGTTTATTTTAAAACTCATCGTACAACAAAATATGGAGATTATATGTGGTATTTTGTACAAAACACAAAATCAGTGGTAAACCTTAAGTACTGAAGGAATATCATAATGAACTAGTTATTGATGTGCTAAAAGTCATTCGCACCTGCCATAGAAGATAGACTGTGACACAATTAATTTAACTGGCAGTGGGTATACTAACATAGCTGCCATGCAAAGCAGCAGTCCGCCATCTGTAAAATTTTATGCATATTTTGTGCACATAGCTATACCATATTTTGACAACTTCAAATCAGCTTTAATCTGTCAATTTCAAAGTTTGTCACCAGAAAGTTCATCTGAAGGAGAATGTCTGCTCAATTCATGTTAAATGCAAAATGATTACAGTAGATAACACTCACAAAAAGCTCCATTTCTTGGAAAAATAAAGTTGTTTAACATGGTTATTATGTACTTTCAAGGCATAATACAGTTTTTTAAAAGCACATCTTAAAACACCAATATACAGTAGTATAATGAAAGATATATTTACTCATGGAAAGCATATGGCAATAGCAGTAAAAGTAAAGATGTTTTTCTCTGCAATAATTCTTCATTCACATAACAATATGTAAAGGGATAAAAAATGGTGTAGCGCTGAATTTTCATTTCTGGTTCAATCTGAGGGAGGCTTGACACTCTATTGCAAAATGAACATTTTTTTCTGCAGTGTCCACAGCCTTTCCATTCTTGGCACTTAAAGCTATTTGGCTTTATCAAAGGGCGGATACCCTTGGTAGAGGATGAGAGCTGTCTTTCTGTCATGTCCCCACACTTAAACTTGCCACTGGCTACATTAAAGAGTGGCTAAAAACCCAGCAAGGTACAAAAAAAGGCTCTCCCTTTTTACTGCAAAGAAATTATAGTAAGGGGAAGTGGGAGGTGAAAGGTGGTCCAAGAGGACACTATATATGATACATGGTAACTCATGATTTTTTTTTCCCTAAAGTTAATCTATTTTGCTTGGATGTTATATGTTGCGTTATGTGAACCAGCAGAAATAAAATGATAATTCGTGAAAGATTTGTGAAAGAAAGTGATAGTTCTTCAAAAATTGTAATGGAGTATAATCACAGGAAGTACATGAATGGTGTCTATAGTTAGCTCAGTTTTGAAATCTATGAAAACACATACTCTACAGGTCAGATACACAAGGAAGATTATGCATGTTCTTTTTGTTTGTTTGTTTTGTTTTTTGTTTGTTTAACTTAACATGCTTTTTAATTGAGAAATATTCATTCTAATTTTTTCCACTATTTTATAAGAATTAGACCCATTTAAATACGTTTCCTTTTGTTCAGTACCCTTTGCTATAATTGCATAGCAATTGAAGGACATTTCTATTAAAAAATAGGTTTTGTTTGGTGGAGGTACATGCTGACAGATTTTACTTTCTCTGGAAAAATGCCGGTATGTTAAACTGCACACACAGAGTACACTAAATAACTGTTTAACTTTTCTATTTTCTTTGTATTTGGGAGCTGTGGTATTAGCAATTAATGTTCCTATTTATATACCTAACCATTGTTGAAGAGGGTCATGTGTGCAGGTTATACATAGAGCATCTATTTGTTTTCCTTTAAAATTTTAAGGGACATCAGTTGCAGTGTCAGGGATATACTTTCAAAACAGGAACTTGACCTCATTGTCTGTGTTACCAAATTCTGCTCTTTGCTGTTTTGCAGTTGGCTGTTTGTTCCACCATTTAAAACATTTTTCTTTATGCAAGATCAACAGTAACCTCCTAATTGATACATTAAGTACTGGTTCTCTTTTTTTCTCTCTGTGGTGTTTGAAAATGTGGATCAACTCTTACCGAAGATTTTGCTTCCTTTCTCTGATTATTCCCTTTTCTGTTTTCCCTTCATAACCCTCAACCAGATACCTGATTCTTGAATATAAATAATCTTCACAATTATAGAATTTACCTTTCCTCTTCTCTTTTTGCTAGTGTTTTGCAATAAACCATTTCAAATCTCCCCCTAGCCCACCTTGCCAATGCCAATTCTGTTTTCCAAATATTTACTGGACATTATTCAGTCAACCAATATTTATTCCAAGGTTAAGTATGTCTTCCACGCCAGGCTTAATTCTGGAGATAGAAATGTGAGGAAATAACATTATCATTTTTGCTAGTGATGCTACCATTATCCCAAGGAAACCGAAATGAAACTTAATAATTGCAGTTGGTTTTTCTTTTACATTGCCTTATCAATCCACTCAGTTACCAAGCCTTGCTCCTATGAGCCCAATATCTCTCAGTATCAATATTTCTCGTATCTATTATCTAATTTTTTGTAATCTTATTTATTTAAACACTCAATATTTAAAAATATTATTAAACCTTTCTAGTCAGTTTCTAGTCTATGTTGCTTCTAGAGTGTCCTTCTTCAACTATAGCATTAGCCTATAAGCTTGTAGTGACTTCATATTTCCTATAAAATGAAAGTCACTGTGATCTTAATTGATTTCATGAAACGGATAAAGTAATTTTCTTGAACATAAGAGCATTAGAGGGTCAAATTAGATCTTTAAACAAATGCAAGTATTTATTATAAATGAATTTTCCTTTTACATATAGTAGAAATAAATAGTTGAAACTTAAGGGGGATAATTTAATTATATATTCCCCTAGCCACAATGTACTAAGATTGGAAGAGTAAAGGGGTAAAATAAAGAAGTGTCAGGAAACAATCCAACCCATTCTCATGTTGACCAGTTCAGCACGAACCTGAAAACACAGAATATAAATACAGTATTATGAAGATGTAGGTCCTTCGGGGGTAAAAAAAATACGCTGGTATTCTTCACTTAGAATTTCATAATTGTTTTCAATTGAGAATTTTAGTGTCTCTGTATCCCAAAACATATAATTATCACTACTTGCCCTGACACTGTTATTCAATTTGAAATCAATGAGAATGCTTCTAGTTGCACTACTGTGCTATGGCTGTAGAACTGGTTTATTGCACACTCTACTTTTCTGCTGAGAGTACTTCTGTTTTGTTTTTCAAGTGTGAACAGTACATTCCATTGATCCCTCAGGTAAATAAATGTATGCATAGTGAAGAATGAGCACGTTTAATAGAAAGCAGAAAAATAAAAGCCAAAGACTTTCTGAGAGTTACCCAGTCTTTATTGGCAGAGGTTATCCATTTTCTTACAACCCAACTTATTTCTGAATCCCTCCACAGCTATTGTCTTGTTCTTTTCTCTTTTTGTAGTTAGATCCATAAATGCATGCTCTGAAGAATCGAAAATAAGTGGTCCAAAGTACTTCTAAAAGAGTATTTGCTGGAGACCACTGAGGCAATAGAATACTAAGACAAATGAGGTTGTTATTCATATAGCAAATGAAATTGTAGTTGATTTAGAGGGGTTACTGTTGGAAAATTAACTTTCAAGAAAAATGCAGCATCCCGATAAAGACCGTCACTTGACTCCATATTGTTCCGTGTCAGTGCTTTCTTTCATCTGGAATAGGATCACATGTGCTAGTTGGTTTTGCAGTTATGAGTCAAGACATTCAGTTCCCAAGATGTTTTACAAACAGGAAAGGGGAAGAATGAGAAGAAAGAAGGGACGTAAGGTGATCCTGAGTTTAGGATTGCCTTGGTGGGCATTTCATCAAAACACAAAAATCTTTATTCTCATAGCTTTGTCTTAACCTTCCTTAATATTATTTCATTTTTCCTTGAATGTATTAAACCTTAATGTCAAACTCGCCTTGAAAAACAATCTCTGCTTTGCTCAGAAATTTACTCAGTTTCCCCTTTCAAACATCTAGAATGTGGTTCCATATCTAGAATGCTGTCCTTTCCCATCTCGATTGGCTGAATTCTCAATTTAACCCTTCTCTCTTGTAAGCTGTGGTTTTCTAATGGGTGAGAGTAACAGGGACTTGGACCATTTCGGTCAGAGAGTCATAAAGACCAAAATGCAGATAAAGGTCAATGTGGCAATCTAGTATTGTCCAAATGTAAGTCAGAATCAGAGAGGGAATTTAAACAGTAACCTAATTCCCATTACTGCTATCTCCAGTCTTCTCCCCATTCCCCCCATGCCAAGATCCTGAGAATTTTCAAAGAAAAAGGAAGAAGGAGAATGTAGCTGATATACATCTTGTCCTTTGCTTTGTTAAAATTCATGATATCAAGATAAAACTAGATTCCTCTGTGCCTTGTGTAACGTGGAGACTGAAAAGGTTTAGATACTTACATACCAGCTAGAATTGCCTTTTCTCTTTTGATCACCAGGGGCTATAAGGAACCGGAGGCAAAATTGCCTCCAGACATGTACAGAGAAAAATCTAATGTGATTATGTCGTATCAAAAGGAATAACAGGAAAACATTACACAATGTATGGACATAATATTAAACTCTGGGAAATGAACAAGTGTCATGGTTGATTCATAAGAATGTAATTCGAAATAATGGAGGTGGGTTAGGCAGAAGTCAGGCTACTTTATTTTTATTTATTTTTTTATTTTATAATAGTTTATTTTCAAACTGGTTTACATATAACACCCAGTGTTCATCCCAACATGTGCCCTTTTTAATGCCCGTCACCCCCTCTCCCCCCTCTCTCACCCCTCTCACCCTCAGTTTGTTTTTAGTCTTTGAGAGTCTCTTATGTTTTATCTCCCTCCCTCTCTGTGTCTTTTTTTCCTTTCCCCTCTTCCCCTCCCTCTGGTTTTTGCTTAGTCTCACAAAGTCCACTTATTCGTGGAAACATATGGTATCTGTCTTTTTCTGACTGACTTATTTCACTTAACATAATACCCTCCAGTTCCATCCATGTTGCTACACATGGCCAGATTTCATTCTTTCTCATTGCCACGTAGTAGTCCATTGTATATATGTACCACATCTTCTTTATCCACTCATCAGTTGATGGGCACTTGGTCTCTTTCCATGATTTGGCTATTGTCGAAAGTGCTGCAATGAACATTGGGGTACACGTGCCCCTATGCATCAGCATTCCTGTGTCTCTTGGGTAGATTCCTAGCAGTGCTATTGCTGGGTCATAGGGTACCTCTATTTATTTTTTTGAGGAACCTCCACACCATTTTCCAGAGTGGCTACACTAGTTTGCATTCCCACCAACAGCATTCCCATTCCCATTTGCCTGCTTCTCCACATCCTTGCCAGCGTCTATGGTTTTCTGATTTGTTCATTTTAGCCACTCTGGCTGGTGTGAGGTGGTGTGGTTTTGATTTGTATTTCCCTGATGATGAATGACATTGAGCATTGTTTCATGTGTCTGTTGGCCATCTGAATGTCCTCTTTGGAGAAATGTCTATTCATATCTTCAGCCCATTTCTTCACTGGGTTATTTGTTTTTCGGGTGTGGAGTTTGGTAAGTTCTTTATAGACTTTAGATATTAGTTCTTTATCCGATATGTCATTTGCGATGATCTTTTCCCATTCTGTTGGTTGCCTATTCGTTTTGTTGGTTGTTTCTTTTGCTGTGCAGAAGCTTTTTATCTTTATGAGGTCCCAGTAGTTCATCTTTGCTTTTAATTCCCTCACTTTTGGAGATGTGTCGAGTAAGAAATTGGTGTGTCTTAGGTCAAAGAGGCTTTTTCCTGCTTTCTCCTCTAGGATTTTGACAGTTTCCTGTCTCACATTCAGATCTTTTATCCATTTAGAATTTATTTTTGTGAGTGGTGTAACAAAGTGGTCTAGTTTCATTCTTTTGCATGTTGCTGTCCAGTTCTCCCAGCACCATTTATTAAAGAGGCTGTATTTTTTCCATTGGATACATTTTCCCGCTTGTCAAAGATTAGTTGGCCATATACTTGCGGGTCCATTTCTGAGTTTTCTATTCTATTCCATTGGTCTATGTGTCTGTTTTTGTGCCAATACCATACTGTCTTGATGACTACTGCTTTGTAGTAGAGGTTAAAGTCTGGGATTGTGATGCCTCCTGCCTTGGTTCTATTCTTCAGTATTATTTTGGCTATTCGAGGTCTTTTGTGGTTCCATACAAATTTTAGGATTGTTTTCTCTAGTTTTGAGAAGAATGCTGGTGAAATTTTGATTGGGATTGCATTGAATGTGTAGATTGCTTTGGGTAGTATTGCCATTTTAACGATATTTATTCTTCCAATCCATGAGCATGGGATGTTTTTCCATTTCCTTGTGTCTTCCTCAATTTCCTTCATAAGTTTTTTATAGTTTTCAGTGTAGAGGTCTTTCACATCTTTGGTTAGGTTTATTCCTAAGTATTTTATGGTTTATGGTTTTTGGTGCAATTGTGAAAGGGATTAGCTTCTTTATTTCTCTTTCTGCTGCTTCATTGTTGGTGTATAGAAATGCCACCGATTTCTGTACATTGATTTTGTACCCTGCAACTTTGCTGAAATCATTGATCAGTTCTAGTAGGCTTTTGGTGGATTCTGTCGGGTTTTCCATGTAAAGTATCATGTCATCTGCAAAAAGTGAAAGTTTGACTTCCTCCTTGCCAATCTTGATGCCTTTTATTTTGTTTTGTTGTCTGATTGCTGATGCTAAGACTTCCAACACTATGTTAAATAGCAGTGGCGAGAGTGGACACCCCTGCCGTGTTCCTGATCTCAGGGGGAAGGCTTTCAGTTTTTCCCCATTGAGGATGATATTAGCTGTGGGCTTTTCATATATGGCTTTTATGATGTTTAAGTATGTTCCTTCTATCCCGACTTTCTCGAGAGTTTTTATTAAGAAAGGATGCTGTATTTTGTCAAATGCTTTTTCTGCATCTATTGACAGGATCATATGGTTCTTATCTTTTCTTTTGTTGATGTGATGTATCACGTTGATTGATTTGCGAATATTGAACCAGCCCTGCAACCCAGAGATGAATCCTATTTGATCATGGTGGATAATTCTCTTTATATGCTGTTGGATTCGATTTGCTAGTATCTTATTGAAAATTTTTGCATCCATATTCATCAGGGATATTGGCCTGTAATTCTCTTTCTTTGCTGGGTCTCTCTCTGGTTTGGGAATCAAAGTGATGCTGGCTTCATAGAATGAATCCGGGAGTTTTCCTTCCGTTTCAATTTTTGGAACAGCTTGAGGAGGATAGGAATTAACCCTGTTTTAAATGTCTGGTAAAATTCCGCAGGAAAGCCGTCTGGTCCAGGGCTTTTATTTGCTGGGAGGTTTTTGATAACTGATTCTATTTCTTCACTAGTTATGGGTCTGTTCAAATTGTCTATTTCTTCCCGTTTGAGTTTTGGTAGCGTGTGACTATTTAGGAAGCTGTCCATTTCTTCCAGATTGCCAAGTTTGGTGGCATATAATTTTTCATAGTATTCTCTGATGATTGCTTGTATCTCTGAGGGATTGGTTGTAATTTCTCCCTTTTCATTCACGATTTTATCTATTTGAGTTCTCTCTCTTTTCTTTTTGAGAAGCCTGGCTAGAGGTTTGTCTATTTTGTTTATTTTTTCAAAGAACCAGCCTTTGGTTGCATTGATCTGTTCCAATACCTTTTCTGTTTCCATATGATTAATTTGTGCTCTGATCTTTGTTATTTCTCTCTTTCTGCTGGGCTTGGGTTGTTTTAGTTGTTCTGCTTCTAGTTCCTTTAGGCGTGCTGTTAGAATTTGTGTTATTGATTTTTCTTGTTTCTTGAGATGGGCCTGGATTGCAATATATTTCCCTCTCAGGACTGCCTTTGCTGCATCCCAGAGCGTTTGGATTGTTGTATTTTCATTTTCATTTGTTTCCATGTATTTTTTAATTTCTTCTCTGATGGCTTGGTTGACTCACTCATCTTTTAGTAGGTTATTTCTTAGCCACCATAGTTTTGGATATTTTCCAGGCTTTCTCCTGTGGTTGATTTCAAGTTTCAAAGCATTGTGGTCTGACATTGTACACGGTATGATCTCAATTCTTTTATATTTATTCAGAGCTTCCCTGTGCCCCAGAATGTGGTCTGTCTTGGAAAATGTACCGTGTGCAGTTGAGAAGAATGTAAATTCCTTTGCTTCTGGATGAAGGACCCTAAAGATGTCTGTGAGGCCCATCTGTTCTAATGTGTTGTTCAGGGCTATTGTTTCTGTGGAGATTTTCTGTTTTGTAGATCTATCCAATGCTGAGAGTGGAGTGTTGAGATCCCCTACTATTAGGACATTTTTATCGATCAGGTTGCTAATGTTTGTAATTAGTTATTTTACAAATTTGGGTGCCCCCGAATTCGGTGCGTAGATATTTACAATTGTTAGCTCTTCCTGCTGGATGGTCCCTGAGACTATTATATAATGTCCTTCTTCATCTCTTATTACATCGTTCATTTTAAAGTCTAATTTGTCTGATATAAGTGTGGCTACTCTGGCTTTCTTCTGACTTCCAGTAGCATTGTATATAGTTCTCCATCCCCTCACTTTCAATCTGAAGGTGTCTTCAGGTTTAAGATGAGTTTCTTGAAGACAGCAAATAGATGGGTCTTGTTTTTTAATCCATTCTGTTATCCTGTGTCTTTTGATTGGCGCATTTAGTCCATTTACATTCAGTGTTAATATTGAAAAATATGGGCTTACAGTCACTGTATTATCTGTAAGTTTCATGTTTGTAAGGCTGTCTCTGGCAGTTTATGTTCTTTGCAACCTTTCCTTCATAGAGTGCCCCTCAGGATCCCTTGTAGTGCTGGCTTATTTGTGATAAATTCTTTCAGTTTTTGTTTGTTGGGAAAAACCTTGATCTTTCCTTCTATTCTGAATGACAGGCTAGCCGGATACAGAATTCTTGGTTGCAGGTCCTTCTTGCTCATCACATTGAAGATATCCTGCCATTCCTTTCTGGCTTGCCAAGTTTCTGTCGATAAGTCTGCTACTACCCTTATATGTTTGCCTTTGTATGTTAGGGTTCTTTTGTCCCTAGCTGCTTTCAGGATTCTCTCCCTATCTTTGTATTTTGCCAGCTTCACTATGATGTGCCGTGCAGAAGGTCTATTCAAGTTACGTCTGAGGGGAGGTCTCTGTGCCTCTTGGATTTCCATGCCCATTTCCTTCCTCATGTTGGGGAAGTTCTCAGCAATGATTTGTTCCAGAACCCCTTCGACTCCTTTCTCTCTCTCTTCTTCCTCTGGAACTCCTATGATACGGATATTGTTTCTTTTGAGTGCATTGCTCAGCTCTCGAATTCTCCTTTCCTGTTCCTGGATCAAGTTATCTCTCTTTTTATCTGCTTCCTCTTTTTCAATGATTTTATCTTCTAATGCACTAACTCTTTCCTCTACCTCTTCAATCCGTGCTGTGGCTGCTTCCAGTTTCCCTTGTATTTCTTCCAATGTCTTTTTTAATTAGAGTCAGGCTAGTTTAAAATTCTGGTTTATATCTTAAAAGTAATTGTAAAAATTCACTTAACAATAAAATGTTCCCACAGTTCATGCTTATTTTAAAATATCTCTATAATGTTCTGACAATAAATATGTGGTCAGTACCTGCTACATTCCGATCACTGAAATACTTCCTCCTCTAAAATTCCTTAGTTCCTCAAATAAAATTTGAATTCTGCCTCTTCCAAAACGTTACAGCTTTTTAATTTAGATTTCAATCTTTTATTGTGTAATATGTTTTAAATTTAAATGTGACATATTAACTCTAGCCTTCTGTTAAAAATTTACAACAAATACAAAATCAACTTTTTTCTTTATTGTCACTTTTGCAGAATTCTTGGTTTTGCAGTTAAAATACTTCCTAGAACAATATTATTTGTGCAAGGAGTCCACTTTGGGCTTTCGTTGTATTGAATTTTGTCACAACTGAGAAGCAGGTTTAATTAGGAAGTTGAAATGACCTTTAACCTTTGAAACTTCTGTACCTTAGATCATAAAGGGGATCTGACACAATAGTTTAGTCTCCAAATTTCAAACTTCTGGAGTCCTTTCCAGAAGCCCCGCTAATGCTTAACTCTTCATTTCCTAGCTTTTTACTGAATATGACATTTGAGATTAGTGACCATGAGTAGATTGTATGAGTAGGCATGCCATCAACTTGTCATATCAGTCATTGCTTAGTTACTTTCACTAAATTTGTTTGTTGTTGTTGCTGTTACTATCAACATAGGCAGGGAGTTCAGAGAATCCATGATATTAACTATGGGGATTCAAAGTTTGGCAGTAAAGTGTTACTGCGAAGTTCAGCAAGCTTACACCTTATCCAGTTAAGTTTAGGACTAGTGTCTGAGTATAACTGAAAGAAAAAATATTTTATCACTGAGGAAGAAAAAGTCTTTTTGGAAAGTATTGATACAGCATTCAATTATTTTTGAAACATAAGTTGGTAAACCAGAGTCATCTCACTCAACTAGATGCCATGTTGTACATGTCATACTTCCTAAATGGTCTATAATGGCAGTGAATATTAATTTTCATCACTCTTTGAAATTAAGAGGGAGGAATAAAGATTCCTGGGGTGCCTGAATGGCTCAGTTGGTTAAGCGTCCGACTCTTGTTCTCAGCTTATGTCTTGATCTCAGGGCTGTGAGTTCAAACTCCATATTGGTCTCTGTTCTGGGCATGCAGCCTACTTAAAAAAAAAATTCCAGGCCACTATTTCTCAAAGTTTGGTATATGGACAACTTTTCATCAGAATCATGTATGCTTTATTCAGTTATTTAATCGTTAGTAACTTTTTCACTCAATCATTTATGAATCATTTATAACGTATTTATCATGTGTCAAATGCTGTTTAATGTTCTGGGGTAACAATGGTACCTAAGAGAGTCTCTTGCTATTAAATGAGTATTATTAGAAAGGACATTTTCCTGGGATCTTCTCAGACCGACCAAATAAGAATATCTGGTGATCAGGCCTCCTAAAATTTTACCCTTGAGTTATAGGGGACATTGATAACAGTGAGAAGAGCTGTCCACGCTTAATCATTACTCAGTTCAGTACAACTTGAGATACAACTTTTAAAAATGTATATATTCACCATTCATGTCCTAGAAACTGCATATTTGAAATAAAGGGTTCTCTTTACTTATGTACAAGTGCGCACGTGCACACACACACACACACACACACACACACACACACACGTGGCCAGTCGTACAATTTTGTCACTAACCTGGGATACTGAAGATACAGGTTGGAAGTTTATGTAAAACATTTCTATTTGGGCACATTAGTGTTACATAACTCTGCGATTGATTTATTCAAGCCTATCTGACATTTCTGTAGTTTCCACATTCGATTGCTTCTTTTATCCAATTCTTTTTCCTCTCCCATCCTTTAAGAATACACATTTAATGATTTAATGATATATGCCAGATATAATCTTTTGTTTCCTCTGCTTCTTCAATGACATTAATATTTTTCAGATTATAAATTTAGAGCTAATGTAAGTCTTTTTTTTTTTTTCTTCAGCAATTCTGATTTTTTGGCCACTTTTAACTCTAATATAAACCCTGACTTCTTTCATGTACTCTGACTGGATTCTTCCCTCGTAGATTTTCTAATTATGCTTTCAGTACTGTCATTTTTGGGTGGGAAGGAGATCAATATCTTAACTATACTTTTCTTTTTTCTTTAATGCATCACCTGCTTATGTTGGAAGGCCTAGGCCCCGCACAGCCAATAAAGTTAGCAAAGTCACTGCCCCAAAGATAAAGTGAGACTAATTTGCTTTGGCAGCCAACACACCCCAAGAGATTTGGGAGCCCAGCCAACCTGAACTTGGAAACAGTGATGAAGCTGTCGACTGCCCGAGACTCCTTTCGTTCTGATTCAGTGCAAAAAGGCTGGCACAGTACAAAGTGGTCCCAACTAGATTCTATGAGGCTAAGATTTCATCCCAGCTATTTTACCATCCACGAGGCCACAATTAAGACAGGAAGTCATGTAGAATAAGGCAACCTATCTCTGATAGAGAACATTTTAGAGTATCAAATATGTTAATTGTGCAGCAGTATTTCTGTGACCACAGGTGAGAGGAAGCTACAAATATTTTTCTAAGTATAATTCAAATGTCTTTATTTAGTTGCATTTCGTAGCCCAACACCCTTGTGTTTTGCTGAGATACATTTAAAGAACAGAGCTGAGATATCAGCTGTGTAGTTGGATGCTTTCGGTTGAATTTTTTTTGTGTGTGAATTACCTTGCAATCCCTCCCCAAAGAACTTATCTGCGGTGTTCTTAATTAACTTCAGAGTAGGCATGAGCTGTTAGCGATTTCTCAGTGTCAGGATCAAATACACTGATTTTCACTGCTTCATTTCCTACATGAAAATTCCAGTAGAAAAGTTAATCTCAGAGCCATTAAAAAAAATTCTGAACCCCAAACCAGAAAATAGGCATATCTTGTCAAAAATGAGCAAGATAGTAATTAATGTACAGGTAATAGTTAAGCCGGCAGGGTTTTAATAACTTCTTCATTGAATTTACCATATGAAACTTATTTATAGCTCTGTCAAGTGATACCGGCCCACTCTCAGGTTTTCAATGACTAAATTTGAGGACTTGCTTTAAAATTTTATAGAAATTAGCAGATTGTACCTGCTGTGAAGCTATTTTAAAGATACTTAGAATATTATTCGTATTTTGAAGGCCTTTTGTAATAAATTAATCTGAATATTATGCAAGATGCCGTAGTTTGACATTCAGGTATCCCTTTGAAGCCAAGCCAAGACAATGAAATACTTATATTCTTAGTCTTAATTTCTCCCACCATTTATTTCTGTCATCCTGCTGCTTGGCAGCTGCAAACCTCGCTCTTACCTCTAGGCAAACAGTCAAGCAAGCGTCTCTTTCCCGAACTAATGGCCATGTGGCTCCTTGGATTAATTGGCAAGTCAATGGTGCAGCCTGTATGTAGTTTCCCCGGGAGACCTGGTACTTCACATCAGCAACTTTTTGAATTCAGTTTGGCCTTAAGTTTGCTCCCAATCTTAACCCTTTCTAGACCACTTGCATTCCAACGAATGGCCAAAGTATACAGATCTGATAGGGGTACATCTTTCAGAGAGACTCAAGAAAAATGGGAAGGAACAACTGTTAATTGCAAAGAAAAAGGTAAACATCTTGGAAAATGAGATGTTTCTTTTACAAAGTCAACTTTTTATTTAACTATTTGTGAACAGGAAGTGTTTTTGGAGAATCTTAAGACAAACCATTTTTGATGAGTTCTGTTGGATAGTTTTTCTTGAAATTATTATTTAAATTCTTAATTCTCTTATACTTAATCATCCTTAGGCAGAATAGGTTGAAAATTGGAACTTTCAGGTCTGATTTGACCACAAATCACAAATTTGACCACAAACTTTCTAAAAAAAAACTTGGCAATAGAAGAAGAAGTATGCTTTCTTCTGTGTAGAATTAATTTCGAAAAGGTAAGATCTTTTTCAATTCCAAAATTCTGCATATATTTTTAAAATTCAGCCAGTGATTCTAAATTTATTATCCAGAGATAGAAACAGAGCCTCAAATACTTCTAATTAGTTTGTCTGCTTAACTGAAATAATTTCGTCTGAGCTCAGGTGTTCTGCTTTATTTTTTGTCCAATCGCTACCGGAATTGGATGTTTCTTAGTTAAACTTGGCAAGATGGTGCTGTTTAGAAATTATTCTCTTAAAATGACCCAGTACTCCAGAATAGCATGTCCGATGGAAATATAGATTGGGCCCCAGAATTCTATATTAAATAACATTAAAATTTCTAATACTCGTGTTTAAAAACTTTTATGGGGACAGATAACATGAACTTTAATAATGTATTTTAAACCAGTATATCAAAAATATTTTCCTTATAGTATGTAGTTAAGATTTTAAAATTAAGTAATGATATATTTTACATTTTTTTCATGTATATTTTCCACTTTCAAAATATGTCAGTTCAAGGGGCTTCTGGATGCCTTGGTCATTTAAGTGATGAACTTGGCTCTTGATTTCAGTTCAAGTCATGATCTCATGGTTTGTGAGATCAAGTCCAGGATCAGGCTCTGTGCTGGCAGCGTGGAGCCTGCTTGGGATTCTCTGTCTCTTCTCTCTTCCCCTCCTTCTCTTTCTCTCCCTTTCTCTCCCTCTCTCTCTCAAAATAAATAATAAAATAAACTTTAAAAATGTCAATTCACATACTAAATTTTTCCTAAATTATTAATAAATAATTGACATACATCACTGTGTAAGTTTAAGGCATACAACAAGACGGTTTGATTTATATATACTGTGAAATAATTACTAGAATGGGTTAGTTAACATCCATCATCTCATATAAATAATTTCCAATTATTATAAATAATTTTTCAATAAACTAAATTCTCCTTGTGATGGGAACTCTTAGCAAGTTTCCCATGTATTATAGAGCTATTTTAGCTATAGTCATCATGTTGTGCGTTATATCCCTAGTACTTATTCATTTTATAACTGGAAGTTTGCACTTTCACGTCTCCTTCCTCCACTTCCCCCTCCCTGCCTCTGGTGACCACATGTCTGATCTCATACAGTATTTATCTTTCTCTGTTTTATTTCACCTCGATAATGCCTTTGAGGTAACTTCCATATTGCTGCAAATGATAGGATATCCTTGTTTTTTTAAAAAAAATTTAAATGTTTATTTATTTTTGAGAGCGAGCACTATCGGGGGAGGGGCAGAGAGAGAGGGAGACACAGAATCCGAGGCAGAGTCCAGGTTTTGACAAACTCACGAACCGTGAGATCATGACCTGGAACTGCCATGAGTTCTGGACCTGGAACTGACTGAGTCACCGATGCACCCCAGCATTTCCTCATGTTTAATGACTGAATAATATTCCATTATAAATATACTGCAACTTCTTTTATCCATTCATTCATTGATGGACACATCAATTGTGTCCATGTCTTAGATGTTTAAATAATGCTGCTGTGCCCATGTACAAGCTGGGGTCTTTTTGAGTTAGTATTTTTTTTTTTTGTCTTTTGTATATATTTCTAAAGAGGAATCACCAGATCATAAGGTTGTTCTATTTTTAATTTTTTGAGGAACCTCTATACTGTTTTCCATAGTGGCCACACCAATTTACAATCTTCCCAACAGGGGACAGAAGTTTCCTTTTCCCTGCATCCATATCACCGTTTATTATCTCTTGTCTTTTTATGATGGCCATTCTAACAGGAATGAAGTGGTATTTCATTATGATTCTAATTTGCATTTCCCTGATGACTAGTGGTGTTGGGCATCCTTCTGTGTATCTGTTGGCCTTTTGTATATCTTCTTCAAGAAATGTCTATTCAAGTCCTTTTTCCATTTGTAAATTGGATTATTTATTTTCTTGCTATTGACTTGTACGAGTTCTTTATATATTTTAGATATTAACCCCTTATCAGATACATGGTTTATGGATATTTTTTCCACATTTTGTAGATTGTCTTTTCAGTTTGTTAATGTTTTCTTTTGCAGAGGCACTAAACATTTTTTCAGAAATTGTTATTCTATGATTTTATTTCATAAAATTTAAAACTGGAAAAGTAGATTCACACCTACAAATTGTTCCACACATATTCAAAAAGTTCTTAATTAATTTTGAATTTAACTTTAATTAAATTTAAATTTAATTTAACTTAAAAACTGAGCTCCTTAGTGGCATAAGCCACATTTCAACTGCTCAGTAATCACAAGTGGCAAGTAGTATCACATTGCACAGTGCATATCTAAAGGTAACTCTAATTCTCACTGTGAATCAAACTTGAAATTTTGAAGGCTTCTTAATTAATAATAACAAGAAATTATATCGAGTGGGAAAGAGAGTTTTCTGTTAAACTCATGAAGTTTAATGACACGTTAAGACCAATAGTTTCCCTGAGCTTTGTTTTTTTAACTTCAGCTCTTCTTTACAAATACTTTTTGCCTGCTTGGAAAACAATTATTATAACTCTAGACCCATTGCTCTTAGGCAATCCAAGATACCCAGCCTCTCCTTATTAGTAAAATTCTAAAGTAAGAGGTAATAATTGTGTAATAGCTTTTTATTTTTGCTTATATAACACTGCAGTTTAAAGCATCTAAAGCATACAGAGAACATTTTGTCCAAATCCAAGCACTTAGATACACTACAGCAACACCTTCTTAAGCACATACAGTACAAATGATCTTTTTAAAGCTCGAGTTTTCTAAGGTCTGAGTAAAAATCATTAAAAAGGGGAAAGAGTTCCTTTAACTTTGAATATGATGTTTAACAAAGAAAACATCTATTTGTTCATTTTGAAAATGGTAGCTAGACATCACATTTTAGAGCTGAGAGAAAAATAATGCAGTCTAAACTGCATTTTGGGGGCGTCCGGGTTGGCTCAGTTGGTTAAGCATCTGACCTTGGTTCAGGTCATGATCTTGCAGTTCATGAGTTCAAGCCCCACATTGGGCTCTCTTCAAATACTCTGTCCCCCTCTCTCTGCTCCTTTCCTGCTTGCATGTTCTCTTTCTCTCAAAAATAAATTTTAAATTGCACCTTTTACAAGTAAGGAACTGAGCCCCAGAGAGGCAAAGTGATTGTCAAGATTATCAGATATTTTGTAGCAGATCCTGGACTTGAACACATGTTTCTTTTATAATTTCCTACTTTATACTTCTCCCCAAATTTATGCAACTGGATGTCTGCAAATATAAGATTGCAGGGTGCCTTTGTGGGTCAGTAAGTTAAACATCCCACTCTTGATCTTGGCTCAAGTCATGATTTCATAGTTCTTGAGTTCAAGCCCTGCATCCAGTTCTGTGCTGATGGCATGGAGCCTGCTTGGGATTCTCTCTCTCACTCTCTCTGGCCATCCCCCATTCGTTCTCTCTCTCTCTCTGTATCTCTCAAAATAACTCAATAAACTTAAAAAAACTAAATATAAGATTGCAAAATTGTTATATACTTAATTCAAAAAGGCTACTAAGCAAGTACATAGAACAATACAAAGACTTACTTCTGGTTCTTGCATTCAAACAAGCAGCCCTAAATTTTAGCAACAATAATGTTGTTCATTATATTCTTTTATCCTCTCCAATCTTGCAGAAGTTCTTAGGAACTCTTCAGAGATAGACAATAAAAATAAAAATTAATTAAAATTTGCTATAGGAACGTCAGGGTGTCGCGGTCAGTTGAGCCTCTGGCTCTTAACTTTGGCTCAGGTAATGACCTCACATTTCCTGGGTTCAAGCCCCACTGCTTTGTGCTGGCAGTGCAGAGCCTGTCTGGCATTCTCTCTCTCCTTCTCTCTCTGCCCCTCCTCTACTTGTACACTCTGTATCCTTCTCTCTCTCAAATAAATAAATTAAAAAAATTTTGCTATGAAATGTTTAAAACCAGAAAAAAATATTGCAAACAATGTCCTCTTAAAAATGTGGAAGGTATGGATCAAGGTATTTAATAGAGTATAAACAGCCTTTAAGTATAGAGTAATGTGTTTAAACTATTAATTAATATAAAGTAAGAAAATAAAATATATCAGCTCACATTCCCAAATATATCATAATATATCTAACAATAGCAACCTACTTAAAATGCTGAATCATGTTTTTGTTTATTTGTTCATTTGGTTTTAAATGTATACAAGTGTAACACTGGGATGCTAGCAAAGCAAGATTGAAAAATTCAACAAAATTCAGATTTTTTTAGACTAGCCTGATTGGTGATAAGTCGATCCCCCAAACATTTCCAGTTTGTAAAGAATAAATATTTCAGTACATCCCAAAGTAGTAAAATTTTAAAAAAAATTAGTCAAAAATTACTACCTAAAATTTTGACAATTTTGGAAGCTGAATAATGAGTATATGGCAGTTCGTTTGCTTATTTTCTTTATTTCTGTGTATATTATTTTAACATTTTCATAATCAAAAGGTAAAATATTAGAAAAAGATGCCAATTTTTCAAGAAGATGAAATTGTAGTACTCAAATCTTCGTAGAGAGATGGTTAAAAGAACTATTACTATTGGTAATAAGGGAGAAAGATATTATTGTATTGTTGTGCTCAGTTTAAGCTAAGAATGTCATGGAATGTTATTGGATACATGGTTGTAAAAGAAATCTCACAAATAGGTAGGACCAGAAATAACCTATGTGAGCAGCAGGAGCGAGGTCCTAGGCCTTCACTGCTGTGTCTACTCTGACATTAATATAACTTAACTTGAACTTTTTCAGAATCTCAAATTCATTATTCAAATTCTTGAGAAAAATAATTGGCTCTTCACTTGAGTCAACCAATGGACTAGCTAATTCTGGGTTAATTGTCCATTTCTGGTCCAGTCGACTGAGGTCTGAAGAACGAGGGTTGTCAAACAGTATATGGCATGGAGCCTGCTATCCTGAGCCGTACACAGAATTAGTTCTTTCTGAAGGTACAGGGATTGGAAGGACATTATGGGTGTTTTAATACTATGTTTCTTCCATTTGTATTACACCATCTTCCATATTTTTGCTGACTTGTAACGTGCCTTCTTTTCCACCAAAAGTTGTAGAGTTCCTAAGTATAAATATTCCAGAACTTTCAAAAGAGTCACCCCATTCTTGTTTGATGCTTGTTCTTGGTCAGAGCTTGCATTGTATCCCAATGCATCTGTCATCTTCATTTTATTTTTGTACTGTGCTGACACATTACAATCTGTGTTTCTCCAGGCCACTCCAACTTAGAGTGATAAAAGGGTTAAAATTTTTTGCAAGAAAATGGCATTTCCTTTGCTGCAGATAGTTAGTAACATGACAATTTCAGAGTATTATGGGAAAACATCTGTGATTTTTCTGTGCTTTATAAAATATTCTCAGGGGACCTGGATGGCTCAGTTGGTTAACTGTCTGACTTTGGCTCAGGTCATGATCTCACAACTAGTGGGTTCAACCACTGAATCAGGTGTTGACAGCTCAGAGCCCAGAGCCTTCTTTAGATTCTATGTCTCCCTCTCTCTCAAAAACAAATAAATAAAATATTAAAAAAAATAAAATAATATTCTCAAGATAGTTATATTACTGTAAGCCTCTTCCTCATGTAATCACATGAGTTCAAAGACAGAAAACAGTTAAGAGCTTCTCTATCCACTTTCACATGGATCTCAGTGGCCAGATGTAGGTCATAATTTCATGGCTGAAATCAAGGAATCTCTATTCACTACCCAGCTAACATTGAAGTTTGATCAGAAACTAAGAAGGCAGGAAATATGGTTGGTGTAGACAAAAAAATGGTGTCTATTACTTTACCCTTTCATTGTAATGCAGACACTAAACTTTGAATGGAATTGACTTTATCCCAGTGGCTTTGTTTCATGAAAGCCAATGCCCCACGCCTCTGTATCCCAGGTGATTAGTTATGCAACCTATGCTTAATCCTATTGGCACGTGGTATTGCTCTGGCCACAGAAATGGTTTCAGGCAGGATTAGTTTGAACGAAACTAAGCTAAGAACTTTTCTTAGATCTTCTACAGTATAGAACCCTTTTTCCTGGAGAGTGGGTTATGTAGAAGACTTCTTTAACCATTTTGTCTCAGTAAGGAAAACCAAACTGAGGGTGAGTCTGACTGCACCAAATATCAAGGAAAGAGAAAAAAAAAATTACTTCCATGTTGACATTGGTAAGGTGCTGAATCAAACTGACCGTGAAAACCACCAGTTAGGTGACCCAGTCAAGTCCCTTTAGTGTTGGAGCTAACTGTGTTTGAGGGTTTCCTGTAATTCTTAGTCCTAAATAATATGGTAGGATTTTGATTTGTTATTGTTATAGTTCCTAAAAACTAATGATTATATGAAAAATAAATTTGTATTTTTGAAAGAAAATGCTCTAGCAAATCTATTGTAAAATTTTTTAAATCTACCCTTTTATTAAAATGGAGAAAATTTGGGGGAGGTGCCTGGATGGCTTAGTTAGTGAGTGTCCATATCCAGCTCAGGTCATGATCTCACAGTTTGTGGGTCCCAGCCCCATATCAGGCTCTGTGCTGACAGACAGCTCAGAGCCTGGAGCCTGCTTCAGATTCTGTGTCTCCCTTTCTCTCTGCCCTCCTCTGCTCATGATCTTTCTCTCAAAAATAAAGAAACATTAAAAAAAATTTTAAAAAGGAGAAAAAGTTTTAAAATTATTTATGATAGGGCTAATTGGGTGGCTCAGTCAAAACCGACTCTTGGTTTCAGCTCAGGTCCACAAACTGATCTTGTAGTTTGTGAAATCATGCCCCGCATTGGGCTTGGTGCTTAGAGTATGGAGCCTGCTTGGAATTTTCTCTCCTTCTCTCTCTCTGCCTCTTCCCCACTCGTGTGCATGTGTGTGCGTGTATCTGTGCACTCTCTCTCTCTCAAAATCAATAAAAAACCTTAATAAAAATGTTATTGGCAATAAAGTACCTATATCTTTTTCAGAGTAAGTTATCCAGTCTAATAACAAAGCAAATCCTTTGCTTTAAAATTTTTCAGAGACAAGTGCCTGGGTGGGTCAGTTGGGTAAGCGTCCGACTTTGGCTCAAGGCATGATCTCACGGTTCACGGGTTCCAGCCCTGCCTCGGGCTCTATACTGACAGCTTAGAGCCTGGAATCTGCTTCAGATTCTGGGTCTTCCTTTCTCTCTGCTCATCCCCTGCACTCTGTCTCTCTCTTTCTCAAAAATGAATAAATATTTAAAAAAATTAAAAATTTCAGAGAGACGTTCTTTATTGTCTTGTTAGTAATTTTGTGCTAGTATATTTATAAGATTTTTTTTTTACTATATATGCAATATAAACACATTGGCTTTGTATATGATCAAAAACTTTAAGTTTCTATGAAGCTTATAGACACAAGGAATGTGATTAGAACATAGTACATATTGAATATTGAATTTAAACTTGACTCATATAAATATGAAAACAGTATAATTGAAATTCAGTCCTTCATGTTATAAAATTCCTAGTAATTCATTCTGAGAAAAGTTGCAGGAGGTAAAATATCTCTTCTACGACCTACACTGTCGTCGGAGGGCTGTGGCGTGCTTCCACCTTCTCTTCAGTGCTCAGCTCCTCCTTTTAGCTTCCACCTGCTTTCCGAGGACCAAACTTGTCTTACATGTTTAAACCCCGTGGCCAAGGGCCTCTTAGCCTCCATGCAGGAATTTCTTTGTCTGGCTTGTGCCATGTTTCCATAATGGGATTGTTCCATGAGTGTTCATTAATAAATATGCTTCAGCCATTCCCAAGTTCATGTCCACTTGTTATGTCCACTTGTAAATTCTGACCCCGTGCTACCAGTGCTGCAGATACACAGACAGAAACTCACTTTTTTAGTTAGTTTATTTGAGCTTAAGGAACAACCTGTAAAATCTATGCCTGAATCAATTCACACTCCTAGGTGGAAAAAAAATGAAAAAAAAATCTGGTTGACTCACTTTCTTAAGGAGGTTTCAAATCCAGAGTAGGTGGTACTTGGGTTAGCAATAATATAATCTCTGACTTTCCAGCACAGAACTTCCAGAGCCTAAGATGTCAGTGGAAGCTGAGGAGCTATGCATTGTGTCTCAGTACTTTGAGAAACCAAATGATAAGGCTTCGAAATTTGTGTAATATGAATTTTTATTAATTATTTTGTATAAATTTACAAATTAGCTTTGGAAATGTTTAATTCTGCATGTAATGTTTCATCTCCAAATAACCAGAAGAAAAGAACATTATCACATAAAATTATACACTGTATTTACCTAGATCACTGTTTTCAAGGGTATTTTACACACACATAAGAGAAATTGTATATGAATGTATACATGAATGGTATATGAATGTGCTTCATTGAGTTAGTGTCCTTATTTTTAATATTATTTTAGAATGTAGTGGGTAGACATATGTGAAGACTGAGTTTAATGAACTAGTACCACCCTGCTGAGTCTTAACCATCAGTACATGCCTGTGCTAGGCCAGGTTTTATTTCCAGTTTATTTCAATTAAGTGTCTGTAATGTAATTACATGGCACAGGAAGGATCTGTTGATTTCGTGAATTTGATTTTTAATAACATTACCCTAACTATAATGTGTCTTTATATCTTTGAAAATTCCTGTTAGATAATTATCTTTCTATCAACTGTTAGGAGAGGTCTCATTTCTACAATTACTGGGAAGGATTTCCTTTAAGGTGAGTTACAGTGGTGAAGGAACTAGAATCGTTTCTTGATTTATTGACTGCAAACTCTTTCTTGATACATCTGGCATGTTTTTGGCTAAAGGTAATTCTAAAACATCGTGCATGGAGTTTTCATTTACAGTAAAAACTCATCTTTACTTATGTTGTTACATTTGCCTTTGCTTAGTTTTTCTCCTGCTTTTTTGTTTCTGTTTTTCACCCACATTTCCTTTTCTCTTTTCTGAAGTTTCCATATTTCCATTGGGAAATTAGGTTTAAAGTAATGATAGTTCTTAATATTCAAGTAGCTAAGGAGTACTTAGCTTTTTAATTTTGAGACATTATTTCCCTGCAACAGATGCAGAGCACATGTCCCCCTATATAGGGTGTAATGGGTTTCACTCTTCAAACGACACTTCTTTGGTTAATATTCTTTCTAACAATGAAGAGGTCTTATAAAACTTAGTGACATGTGTTGTTAAAGAGAAACACCCACCATAATAATTTTATATTACATGTAATAGCACTATTGTTTTAAATATTGGAGAATACATAAGATACTTCCAATTTTATTTTTATCATTGATTGATTTCTTCTTAGAGGATTTTTAAATTAGAAACATGTTTGTGAAAATTGCTAATTAAGGTCAAAGTTAATGACCACTGAAGTGAACATATTCTTATAACCTCATTAAATATAATGAACAGATAACCATGATTTTGTTTTTATTTTACTACCAACTTAAAAAAAAGCATGTTTTTCAATTTAGGAGTTTTTCATTGTTTATCTATTTCAGCAGCCTAGAAAAAATTGGTTTTATTTCTACTTATTTTTGGTAAAGATTTTAGTCTATTTTTTGGTAGAAAAATTACTAATTTCAACTTCTTTCTAGTGTCCTTAACTTTAAAATCTAATCTTCTAAATAAACACAGTGCTCAAAATAGAAAGGGTGGCATCTAGATAACTATATACATTAATATCAAATAAAGTGTGAATAGTAGACCAAATTATGAAGATTGTATAAGACCTCATTTGATGATGTGCTGGCCTCATTTTATTTTTCTTATTCTTAAAATAATTGAAAGATATAATGGAATCTAATAAAGTATTTATGTGGCTACTGATAACATATTCAAAGTAGAATTGGTGTTTTAGTGTATTAAAATTTTAGGAATCTAAAACAGGAAGTTCCTAAATAGGTTCCTAAAATAGGAAATATAGTCGGAGCAATTTTAACTTTATTTGTTGATTTTATTTTTTGCTGCCACATTAATGTCTAGATGATGGCCTTAAGTCCTCTTGTATTAAATAAGAATCCTTCATATGTATCTGTCACCATGATTCTTTTCAGTTTGACAATTGAAGTTGACCTCACAGTGCTGCCCTCCAAGAAAACCCTTGGCTGTGATCTCTGACACTAGAACTCTCTGCTGTCTTTATCTTGGACTTTTGAGACTTGAAGCTGCCACATTATATGAACTCTGGTCAAGTCATATACCAACCAGTTTTATTCACCAGGGATCAAGCTGGGACCAAGGAAGCAGCTTGCTATACTTCTGAAATTAATAGCCATCTTGACAAGAGTTGTTTATCTTTTTCTCTTATTTTAATTGATGAACACTTACTGGATCTCTAGAGAACTAGAAGTGACAGAGTCCAGTTGATACAGAATACTAGATTGAGCCACTATATTTTAGCCCTTTAGTTTTGTGAGTCCTAAAATAAGAGTTGAACAGTTAACTCTGTCAAGTTGTTTTTTCTTTTTTTTTCTTTTTTTTTTTTTGGAGGTACTTGTGAAAAAAATATGATCAAGTTCTTTTTTCAATATGCAGTTCTTCATAGATAGCACCACGTTGATTTTGTTCTTATATGAACTAATGACCTAATCATTGCTTACATTTATTTGTTAAACACATCATGATATTAGAATGATTTAATGTCTTACTATACACTGGGCTGGAGTAAGCGGAAGGCAGAATTTCTCCTGGCATACCGAGTTACTTTTGTAAATCTCAATCCTAAACTAAATTTTGAAGTGGCATTTACCAAGTCTTGCAGTTTTGTAAGAGCAATGACAAATATTTTATTTGGAAGAGAAATGCTTTTTTGAAATGTTATTTTTTATTAGTACTTTTACATGTGTCAAAATGTGCTAGTTATTTGGCGACCCGATGGCCAGGAACTCATTATTTCATCTTCTTTTTTAGAAAAGAGAAGGCCCCCATCAGCCAAGGGCAAGTCTCTGGTGAAGGGGTCAGCTGTGAGCTGTTAGCAGACAACACTTACAGTGGCTGACAGATGGATGCATTTGCCTGGTAAAGGGGGAGTCTGTGTGGAGCCTCCCAGAGACGGTTGTAATCAGAAAGGGATAGACAAATATTTCTACAATCATGAAATGTCATATAAGGTAGGCTTCAACAAAGTCCAAATTCATAGGATAAGGAGCCACTCTTCAAAATTTAAATGGTTTTAAGATAAATCTAAAAGTGTTATTCTATGCAATGAAGCAATCATTAATCTGGTATATCAGAGTCAATTAAATAAGAATAAAGTTTGAATAAGTGTTAGAATGAAAAAAATCACAAAGTTTTTATGGAAATTATAATGATCTCGTATTTTAAGATTATCTATGGAAGGATAACTTTCCCTTGGAGCGTCTGGTGATAGTAAAGACTAAATGTGAACTGGTACTATTATGCTTTCATATATTTAGTAAATATTTATTAAGAATATACTATATAACGGCACGGTGCTAAATATAGCAAAAAAAATGTTTAGTCTAGTAGATAATTTGTGATCAAACTGTCATACAGGTTTGAACTTACAAATTTAAATTGGATGCTGGGAAAGAAAATGTATGGAAGTACAGAGTATATTTCAGGTATAAGAGAGTTGGTTTTGGAGTGTAAGGAACATTGCCCTGATGAAAAGATATTTGAGCTGAGGTCTGAAAGATGATAGGTATCAAAGATGTGGAGATTGCTCCAAGCAGATTGAACAGGATATTCAGAGGACGTAAGCCGGGAGGGACTGAACAAAGTTCAGGATAATAATAGGAATGTGAGGAAAGTGGTTTAAAATGACAAGAGATTAGCATAGACCAGTTCATGAAAAATCTTGTAGACCATAGAAAAGTCTGGATCTTTGCTCTGAAAGCAAAGAGAAGTCATTCATTAATATTGTCTGTTTAAAGCACAGCAATGAGGGGGTCTACCTGCCTGGCTCATTTGGTAGAGCATACGACTCTTGATCTCGGGGTTGTAAGTCTGAGCCACAATATTGGGTATAGAAATTTCTTAAAAATAAAATCTTTAAAAAACAGCTCATAAATGAGTTTCCCACATTCCCAGTTTGAAAGTGTGTGAAACAGAGCTAAGTAAACAGCTTAAGCATGTACTTAAAAGGAAAGTGTCAGGTCTATTGTCTGATCTTTTAGGCCTTCGACTAATAGGGAAAAATTTGGTAAGAACCATTGAATGGGTGGCATAAGTTTGCTTCGGGATAGCTGAGTATTTGATGGAACGTTCCAGTGGAGATAATCAACGAGGCTTCTTCTAATGGAGTTCTGTAGTTCAGGTTACATGAGTTGGTCTAATGATACAAGTTTAACAATCATTAGCATAGAAAGAGTAATGGATCAAGTGATCATATAATTTGTTGTCTAAGCCAGAACATTTTGAAAGTGAAAGAGGTGTTTTTAGCGATCATACCGAGACAATGAACAATAAAGAATGTCCTGGAAACATCAAGGAGGATAGTCGCTTTTTCAAAGCGAGAAACCTTGGATTTGAATTAAATTATCACCAGTTCCTTCACAGAGATTTTTCATCAGAGGAGATTGGCATTGTTTTGATTAACATCGCTATATGTAAGTCACTGTTACTCACAATCCATTTAAATAGGAAAACACACAACACTGTTGCTTCAAACTGAAATTTAGAAACCTTTTTTGTCACGGAGAAAAACAAATGTCACTGTTATTGTTGAGATGGTTTTCACTTTTTTTTTTTTTTTTTTACTTTTGGAGTGCTCTGTGTAATTATGACCATATAAAGTAAAATTATGAGGGCACCTGAGTGGCTCAGTTACACCTCCAACTCTAGATGCCGGCTCAGGTCGTGATCTCACAGTTCCTGAGACGGGGCTCCATGTTGGGCTCTGCACTGAGTGGATCCTGCTTGGGATTCTCTCTGGCCCTCCCCTTCTCATGTGTGCTTGCTCTCTCTCTTTTCTCTATCAAAAAAAATAAATAAACTTAAGACAATAAAAAAAATGAAGTAGAATTATGTTTAGAGGGGTATGCCATTTTTTGTGGCTGCTCTTGACCCTTTGACCATCCCGGATATCCTTGCTTTTGATCCATGCATTCCCAGGCTCCCTTGTGACGATGTGATAGCCCGGGCTATTGTAGAAATCTGCGGCAGCCTGCTGGGAAGCCTGTTGCTTTCAGTGGTAAAGGTGTAGGCTGTGGCTGGTATGTTCCTTCCTTCTTGTCCATCTTTTGTTTGTTTGTTTGTTTGTTTCCTTTTTTAATGTTTATTTATTTCTGAGAGAGAGGGAGACCTAGAAAAAGCAGGGAAGGGGCAGAGAGAGAGGGAGACACAGAAATGAAGCAGGCTCCAGACTCTGAACTGTCAGCACAGAGTCTGACATGGGGCTTGAACTCACGAACCGTGAGATCGTGACCTGAGCCAAAGTCAGGTACTTCAACAACTGAGCCACCCAGGCACTCCCTTTCTCGTCCATCATTGAATGTAAAGGTGATGCCTGAGCTGTAGTGGCAGTCTCGCATCCATGAAAGAAAAGCCGAAAAATAGATACACTGAAACTGAATTACCGAGCTAAGTAAACAGTATTTAGCGTCAACGGCTTTTTTTTCTCACGTGAGAAAAATTGGCTCTTCATATTTAAGACACTGTTTATCAGTTTTTTAATACATTTGCCGCAGAAGCATTCCAAAATGATTCGCAGGGCCAGGAGGTGATTATTAAGCAACTATCTCAGATACTTTCTTCCGGAGAAGTTATTCGGCATGGTCAGGGCCACCAGAGCTCATTGTCACTGATTTCAAGCTCATGCGTAGTAAAACCTTAGTAGTAAGTGATGGCTTGGGTCCAAAAACTTCATTTAGGTAAAATGGATGTGGGATCATGTTTTTGCAAGAGTAGTGACATGGTTGGGGTAAATTTGTCTACTAATTGGCCAAGAGTTCCCTGGGTGCTTTTGAGTGGTTCATCTACCCTGGTCATGTTTTGGCACCACCTGGTGGTTTTGTCTGGTCGGGCTTACATATTAATAGAAAGAGTTAACAGTTCTGTAGGAGCGATTGACAAAATTAAACATGATGTTCTGTTTGCTGTCGTGATCCATACTGGTTAGAGAGGTTATTGTAGGGGCGGGAATCTACTTGCTACTTGCTTGCTTCTCAAGAAAAGGCTGCCAGCTCTTCTTGCCTTTCCCGAGTCTCACTTTCTCCTGTACAGATCCCTCTCTGGGACAGAAAATGGGAAATTTAGTCCTTAGTTGTTTGCACATGTATGCTTGATAAAAGATGAGACTTAAGATGCAGTCCAATTATATGTAAAATCACCTGCCCATGGAGCTTTATGGGAGGTTTCATTGTACTATGTATTCATGCTTCAAAAACCTGTGTTCTTTGTAGCATTAATAGCTATTCATTAAAGCAGTCTGTCCTCCCGGAAAGATAAGAGGTCCACGGCACTCACTCGATTCCCCTTTGACCCACAGCAGAAGTACTGAGGTTCGTGGGATGGTCGGTAAGTTTAACAATGAATACTCTCTTGGCTGTGTGCCTTTGTGCAGACAACAGAATGGTTCTTCACTGGTGTCTTAGTCTTAACTACCTTAGGTTTTTTCTTCTATGAGACTCATTACGCTAAATCTTGGTTTAATTTCCTATTAAGATGTTTTCAAAATTGGATTCCACAATCATGTGCTTAGGTAGATAACTTTGGACAAGGTAAGCATTATTATTATTATTTTTTTATCTGTAAGATTCCTCAGAACTGTTATTCCTGAACCTTTAAGATCAGTAGTGTAGAAAATGTTTTAGACTCGTTTGATCACCAAGCTCATTTCTTCTGGAAAATACTGTGGGAGTAATGCCTCATAAAACACACACGAGATTTTGTCAAACTCATGTGGTAAATTTGGAGGCATACTTTCATTCTGGACACGAGGATATGGTTTTGCTTGCATTTGGGGAAATCTCTTTTTTTTGTACTCCCTTTCCAAGTATTAGGTTTTTCTTTTTCCAAGAGTTCTGTGTTTGAGGATGAATATCAGAATAGTCTCATGATTGCAGAGTTGGGAACGGCACTCTGCAGACCCTATGGCTATGTGTCCAATATGGCACACTATCTGACTGAAAGATGAACATTTCAGTAGGGAGCTTCAAAGCTAGAAGGTACTTAGGTATCTAGTTTGCTCTTCTTATTTTACAAATGAGAAAATTAATGTTTGTAAATGTAGAAGGGCCCGCTTTTGGTTAGCGTCCAATCAGTGGAAGAACTAGACTTAAAACCTTTAGGAAATTTGTATTTTTCCCCCACTGCCTTAAGCTTTCTCACAATTCTTGGAATGTAGTAGTAAGTATATAAAAATTTCTCGAATAAACAAATGATTAAATTAATAGAAGCTTCCTTTCTGTATCTTCATTCAGAATCTGTAGACTCTCCTAGAGTCTTTATAGCTTATTCTTTTAAACCTTCATTATTTTGATATAAAGTAAATGAATTTGTCATCCAAGTTTCTTGGCAACAATCATAAACATCACTAATTTGTTCCAGAATTCTTCCTCATTTATCCGTTAAGAAAATGAGGGAAAAAAATCTGTGTGGCATGGACACTTAAAAACAAAGATAAGATTCATAAGTTATCCCTTGAAAAGGATTTCCCATTCATGCTTCATATCACTGCCTGCCAAACAAAGCCATAAGTGGCTTCAGTCACTTACAGATGTAAGCCAAATGTGTTCATGGTGTTAAAAACAAATCTGTGTTTTTAACTAGTGGAGTAACAGGGGGCTCTGAACCAGTGAACCCACACTTCCTCATTATGGTCTTTCCTTACTTTATTTTCTGGGAACATGAAGGATACTCACATTTTTGTATTATACTTCGGACCACGACATGGGTTCAACAAGAATCCCCAAACACCATGTTCTATACCAACCATTCCCCCAAATCTGAATTGAGACACAGAGGTGTGAATATGAAGACACATATGCATCCAAATTGTACATTTGCACATTAAACAGGCATATAATAAAGATCACAAACATAAGCAAACAAAACCACATTACAATGGTTATTTTCATGGTGGATATAATGCTTTTAGTAATCTGAGTCTTTGGAGAGAATTACCTTCAAAGTTGACAGAAAGGGGAGAAAGAAGCTGGTCCACATTAATAATCTACTTCTGAAGGTAGTGGGGAAATGTTCCAGAAGAATAAATGGAACATTTAATTATCTTCATTTCTGATAGCGTATGGATCTCGATTTCTTCTTCACAAAGAGTTCCTGCTTTTTCCAGCTGTCTCGTATACGTTTGTGTCCTACACTGCCCCTCACTCCAGGGTTCCGATTATTGTAATTCATAGGTCAGCTCGTTTGTATAAATGGCTTAATTTCTCTTGATGAGACTGTTCATGGTAGGAGTGTACTTCGTCATCATTTTCCTGGTGCTGGTTTTATATTTACATTTTTAAAGTTAAATGTAATGTTATTTTCAATTAAAAACAAACAAACAAACCTTGTCATGAATTATATGAGATATTCAATTCAGTCAGGGTAATCTTATAGGCAGAAAAAATGATGACTGGAATGGTAAACTTTAATGTGGATGGAAAAACTTCCTTCTTAAAGCAGGTCTTGTTTTCTGTTTATTTTGGGGTGTGTGTATATGTATGTACACGTGTGTGTGCATGCTTTCATATACACTCAAATTAATCACTAGAAGCATTTTCCTTTTTTGTGTGATCTTTTAAAATGGAAAACGTTGAAGGTGAATAAAAGAGTAAGCCTTTGATACCTAGTGTCAACGAACTTATTAGACAGTTCCTTGATGAAACTAGAAATATTGAGCTTAGAAACACCAAGAAAAAATGTGTCAACTTTGAAAATTTAAAATAGGACATTCATGGAATTGGAGAGAATGAAGTTCCATTTCATAGTCCCAATTTGTATTTATGTATCCAAGGATCCATTAAAGTAGGAAATAGTCTGTATACTTATAGAGGTGGGTTACATAAAGTCTTTATGACTTAATGGTTAGAAGTATATTAATTTAATAGATGCAAAGTCAATAGGACTCAAACTACCATTTAAGTCAAATCTCCCTTTATTCTTATATTCCGCCCTTGATACACTTGATGTTCAATAGGTTGAATCAAAAATGATTTTCAAAGTGAGTTGACAGTGGTCAGATTTCTTTTATAATCGGATGCCAAGACGATTATGCACACATCACACTTACAGAGGCCTTCTTCTCAAGTAGTAATTTCTAGAATACTGGTTAAAAAAAAAATTGACAAGATGTGATTTTTTGAGTACAGGTTCTCAAAAAATGTGCAAAGCTGGAATGTAATTGTAGGCTGTATTATTAACTCAAAGGCTGGCATCATTTCAGCATAAAAAAATAACAGTTATGGGAATGAGGACCCCCTTTTTTTAATCATGAAAGAGCTTGTGTATGGATATTATGAGGGATTTTCCCGAGCCTTATTCTTAAACAGATTACACTATTCAAAGTCTCAAAGAATCAAAATCGTGCTCAGCTGGGGCAGTCAATGTGCAGTCTAAACATGTGACAGATGCAGAGAAAACTTCAAAGATGCCATTACAAATGCCTGTGGAGATATTTAAGGAGCCAGATGCTACCGTTTCATGTCTTCCCCAGCTCTGAATGTGTCCTGTGATCACCTTCCAAAGGGAAGGTGTGGTTCAATCTGGTGAGGAACAGAACGCCACCTAATCTTTTTGTCGTTGTTGTTTGCATACATTGTGTGGCTGGGGTGTGATGCGCTGGGATCACTGCCTCTAACAGGGAGGACATGTATACGAATTTGCTATTCCGTAGAAAAACAGAGAGGCACAACTGCAAGAAGATATGTATATGATCTATTCTGTGAAAGCCCTCCTATCTGAAAAGCATGATTTATAGGTGTGCATTGCTAGGGAAGCTCTTCTTCTTCTTCTTTTCCTTCTTCTTCTTTCTTCTTCTTTCTTCTTCTTCTTCTTCTTCTTCTTCTTCTTCTTCTTCTTCTTCTTCTTCTTATTTTTATTTAACTTGCCATTCATTTAGACACTAAAAGAGGTAATAAATATGTTCATTATAGTTAATGTTTATTTCCCATTTCGTTTTGCTGTTGAGAAATAAATTACTTGGGACAACATATTATTAAGTGCATGTTTCGTTCTCATCATGTTTTGAGATCAAAGTAGGCCCATGGTCCATAGAAAGGTAGTGAAATTTAGCTAAAAATCTAAAAACAACAACTGCTTTTATTTCAATATGGATTCTTTTAGTTTTATAGTTTTCTTCTCCATTATAGGCTATGTAAGAGTTTGTTTTATCCTAAGAACACAATTTCATAGGCTTATTATTCCAAATGCAATAAAGGGAAACAAAGACAACTTCTAGGAAAGATTTAATATAACATTTTAACTAGAAAGTTTGAGTCATTGTATAATGTTTCAGAATTATTTTTTGCATTGAAAAAGTGATTCTGCCCAAATGTATTCTTGTTATTATATGTATGATGTACCCTAACTTATCCTCTATTACAACAAACCTATGGAGAGATTGTTTATTAATTTTTGAATTGAAATTTGTGGCATCTTATAAAAATCAAGGCTCATATACATAATTATTTACATGAAAAGGGATGGCTTTAAGTGGAAAATAAATAGCAAGGGGTATTTTTCTTTCTAATGTAAACATCTGGCAGTAATCCTTGCTTACACAATTAATGGGCATTTAATTGGCAATGATCAGTTTATTGCTGCAATATGAAGTGAATGTTTCCCCAGGAACAAACAGCTGTTGCAAGAATTTCACAGTGATTTAGCAAACACCAGGTGATAGCTGTATCTAGAATGAAGTGTTCTGTCTCTTAGCAAATCACAGTGCATTGGGGAAAAAAAATGAACTAAGTTATAAGTAACGTAGCTGGAGAGATCCAACCGAAATCTATCTAAATTCATTGAAATCTATCTAAAAAGCAAACTTCATAAAACAACTGATTAATTACATTAGATATTATCCATGCCTCAAATATAAAGAAAGAAATAATTTCACCTAGAAGAAAATAACAAGTTGGCATGACATTAATCTATTTAAAAGTAGTATTTTACGTCTTGTTTTAGAGACATAAAGGTTGATGAAACTTTTTTGTATTCTAATATTTTATCATTTTAAAAGTCTTAGAAAATTTTGATAGTCATGATTCTAATTTTTTGATTAAAAAGTTATTGAAGTCATTCAACGGTTACTGACAATTATATTTTTTCTTAATAGATTTTGTTCAACTGTCTAAAATTAAATGTACCCCTTTTTAATTTGCATTGCTTGTGAGCTGCTTTCCCATTAAGTTTTAAATAAAAAGTTTTTCAATTTTCATTATGCACTCTTATTACTAATTTAATAAAATGATAATGGCTATGCAAACTTTCTGTTACTACTCAGCTTTTGGCATAGATTAAATTATACATTTTAAATGTAGCATACTGGCAGACACTTATTTCATAAAGCTGAGTTTCATTAGTGAAGAAAGTAATTTTGCTTCAGCAAAAAAAAAATGCTTTTATTTACTATACTATTTGGTATTAGCTCATGCTAGACTCTACGAACAATGAACTGAAATGAACAAAGCATCAAGGGCCAATTTATAGAACAATGCTTTTATTTTTTCTTGTATGCATTCTGCAATAATTCATCTCCATGACAAAAGCAGACGATCAATCATCTTCTATTGTGCCTTTCTCAATAAAATTACCATTCTTGATGTAACAAAAGAAAGCTGTCTAAGTCACAGGAACACTTTTACATGCTCAAATCAATAAATTGACCATACTTCAAAAAAAACTTTACCCCTTTAATATGACAATGAAGTTTTATGTTTAACTTACCCATATTAATATTAAATTATTGTTAGGTAGCATTGTTCTTTTTTCACTCAAGAAAACAATAAGAAATAAGAAAGCATGCTAAAGGAACGCTTTCAAGTATCTCAGTGGCAAAAGTTTGTAGCCTGTGTACAAGTATTTATATGCTATCATAGCTGCGTGTAAGTTGAAATGCTTCACATTTTGGAAATGAAATCTCTATAAGAAGTCCCCAAATCTTATGGAATGTATATACTATTACAAAATGTGTTATAAGATCGGGGAAGAATGGCAAGTTTAAGGTGACCCTGTAATAAACTATGTGGTTCCAAAGTGAGATATTTATATGGTAGTATATGGTAAACATACAAACCAGGCACATCGTTCAGAAAGTGACTCTGTAATTGTCATGTGAAATGAAAAGAAACAAGTTGAGAAGTTAAGTGTAAGTTCCCATGTGAGGAACTTGACGAATGAATATTATAGATATAAAGGGATAACAACTACATATATATGTTAAAGAACTAGCTCTTTTATTTGTAACTAAAAGAATAGAAATTTAACCCAAAAATAGTCAATGTTTTTAGTTTTCTAGCCAATATAAAGTACAGTATTGAGATGTGTGTCTCATTTTCATGTTTGGTCCCAAATTTCTCTCACAGAAATCAAATGGAATTACAGCAAAATTTCTAGATGAAAATACGAATAGTTTCTCTATAACCTACCATAGTAACAGGATTCATTTAAGCTAATAACACTCATGTCATTAACCACTCCAAAATTCAGATGACTTTAGAACCTCTGAAGACTTTCTTTAATTGTATTTTCTTTTTTCTGAATTAATGAGGCCAGGCCATAACATGTTTCAAGAAAATGATGTTCTTTGTCACAGAGATGCAAATGCAGTGGCTTAGCATCTAAGATGCTGTACAGTCTGAGATGGCTGTGAGAAAAGTCTCATTTCAGTATATAGGACATCACAGTAATTCATAATTTATAATAATTTATATACCAATTATACAATTAAATTCTGAATATTTTGTGCATGTATTAGTTGTTTATGAACTTACAGTACGTTCTTGAGTTATACTGTATCACAAGAATGGCATTCTAAATCTGATATTAAATATTTTATTGGATTTTTAACTTCATAGTAATTGCTTCAAAAAATTGCAATAAAAAAATAGTCCTACAACTGCAAGTTTAAAAACACCAGTGAAAGTTTTACTGCATTCCATTTTAAATTAAATGCTTTAGTGGAAATATTATTAAGTCATAAGTGACTTTAAACAGTTGCTTATCTTTGTACTTTCTCCTTTCACCATTAATTGGTTAATTCATTTTGATTCAGTTTCTAGACAGTATGATATAATGAGTTATTTACTAAATGAGATTTATTACAGAATGTCAATGTTTATTAAGGAATCTAACTTGCTTCTATGTTACCCTTAGTTCAAAGGAACCAATTTTAGGAAAACTAGAAAGTAGTTTTATGTTGGAAGTTTTGCTTTCGTCTTACCATTCTTAACTATAGTTGCTGAAGAAAGAAAAAGCAGAAGGTACACTTTAACAAGAAATTACAATATCGTTTATCACAGAAAGACAATAATATTGCCGAATTGTATTGAGCTGTTACTTGTTTTCTTAGAGAATCTACGCCTTCGGACCAAAGTTTGGCCTTTGTTCCCGTGTTTTCAGAAACATAACACCTGTACTTGTCAATTATTTTCTCTTATAAGCATCACAGCCTTCCTTATCCATATTCTCTTCTCTCCTGCTCCCCCTTTCTTACAGGGTCCAGGAAGTCCCTACCCACTGCCTCTGTTTCGTTCATCTTGGGATTTTGCTATATCTTGTTAAAATTATTTAACCATTACTACTATCTACAAAAGCCCTGGATGTCTTTCTTTTATGGATGACAATATGTCTAACAGACAAAATAGAAGAAACCAAAGCCACCTGTGTTCGTAGGTACATAAACCCAGAGTGTGCTATCAAAATTTGAAGTTTCTTTTTTTATTCAGAGTACTATGCTGCTTCTTTTTGTTTCTGTTTTTAGTTGCATAGCCACTGAATCTTTTCATGTGTCATCATTCTGTCCTTGATAGTAAGAAATTTGCCTGAGACAAAATTTTTTGAAAGAATACATTGGAATCACTTATTAGAGAGAAATACAGGCTGACCTTTTGGGCCAGTTTACAGCAATGAGGTTGCGGTACCACAGGAATTCTCACACGGTGGTGTGCTTCGGACCATCTGGAGGGTTTCTGAAAACAACAACAACAACAACAACAACAAACAACAAAAAAACACATTTTTCTGGGCCTCACCTCCGTAATTTCTGATTCAGTAACAGGGCTTACATTTTTTTTTTAAATAAGGTTGAAGTTTCTTTTTATTTTTTAATTTTTTTAATGTTTATTTATTTTTGAGAGACATAGAGGCACAGCGTGAACAGGGGAAGGGCAGAGAGAGAGGGAGACACAGAATCGGAAGCAGGCTCCAGGCTCTGAGCCAACAGCACAGAGCCTGACGCGGGGCTTGAACTCACAGACCGCGAGATCATGACCTGAGCTGAAGTCAGCCGCCCAATCAACTGAGCCACTCAGGCGCCCCAGGGCTTACATTTTTAACAAAGTCCAAAGGTTTGCTGATTCTGCTGGTCTGGAGACAACATTTTGAGAAGTACTATGTTAAGCCAGAAGACACTTTAAATTTTATGTTTTTGAATTCGGTTTATGATGAATATATCATCATCAGTTTGGGCTTTTATAGGAAATATGATAAAATGGTTAGCCAAAGAGTACATTATTTCATATAGTAGGAACTTTATCCTCAATATGTTTTGTTTTCATTTGTTTTGACATGACTTTATTTTTTAATGCAGTTTTAGGTTCATAGAAAAATTGAGAAGAAGGTACAGAGATATTCCGTGTATTCCCTGCCCCCACATAGACGTAGCTTTCCCATTATCAATATTTCCCACCAGCATGTTACATTTGTTTACACTTGATGAGCCTATATTACACACCATCCTCACCCTAAGTCTAGACTTTACATTAGGGTTTCCTCTTGGTGCTGTACATTCTATGGGTTTGGACAACTGTGTAATTACTTGTATCCATCATTGTAGCAGCAGACAGAGTAGTTTCACTGCCCTAAAAATCCTCCGTGTTCCACCAATTCATCCCTCCCCGTCCAATGGCAACCAGTGATCTTTTTATTCTCTCCATCGTTTTATCTTTTCCAGAATGTCTTATTGTTGGAGTCACATTGTATGTTGACTTTTCAGGTGGGCATCTTTTACTTAATAATATGCATTTAAGGTTCCTGTCAAGGCTTAATAGGTCATTTCTTCTTTCTTTCATTGTCTGGTTGTATCAGAGTTTATTTACATATTTACCTACTGAAGGATATCTTGTTACTTCCAAGTATGATGCATAAAACTTCAGTAAACATCCATGTGCAGGTTTTTGTATGGACATAAGTTTTTTACTCTTTTTGGTAAATACCAAGAAGTGGGATTGCTGAATCATTAGGAAAGAGTATGTTCACTTTCATCAGAAACCACCAAACTCTCTTCCAACATGGCTCTACCGTTTTGCATTTTCATCGGCAATGTTTGAGACCTCCTGTTGCTCCACATCCTCCCCAGCATTTAGTGTTTTCAGTATTTGGGATTTGGCCATACTAATGGGGTGTAGATTTATCTCATTTTAATTTGCATATTCCAGATGGCATGTGATTGGAGCATCTTTTCATATGGTTATTTACCATCTGTTTACCTTCTTTGGTGAGTTGTTAAAGTCTTTGGCCCACTTTCTAACTGGGTGATTTGATTTCTCATCGTTGAGTTTCCCGAGTTCTTTGTATATTTTGGATAACACTCCTTTATGAGATATGTCTTTTATAAATATTTTTTCCAGTCTGTGCTTATCTTCTCATTCTCTTGACTGAATATGTTTTTGACTCATGCAGTTTAAGGCTTATGTCATGAAATCCTAAGATTATTCTGCAAAGCTGTGTATTAATAGCAGATATTGCTTTTAGAGATTACAATTATTTACCAGCCGGGGTTGTCAAGGTTCTGAGTATAAAGAGATTTCTTTTCATACTTATACTTCAACATAGTGAAGATTTCTAACATTTTGCCCCGTCTACTTGTTCCCTAGAATGAAACCTTTCAGCCTTCACTTGCTTTGCTATCCAATGTAGACAATACCCTATCACTTCAATCATTCTTTTGCCATTTTCCTCCTTTCTGTTTCTGTTTGTTTTTCAAAATTCTAATTTGAACTCAACCCAGTTGTCCATCTTTCCACACACTATATCTGGGCTGACGAATGCTGATGGGAAAAAAAAAAAATCATCCTGTATAACCACTGCAAATTCGTGATCACCAACCTTAGCTGGATCCTCTTTGCTCTCTGGTAATCCTTTTTTCTAGAGTTGGTTCTCTTTTCTATTGATTGTTTCTATGCTGAAACTTCTCTTCTTTCAAATTTTTAGTCAACCGCATCATTATTTATACTCTGCAAATGGTTATAACTCCTGCTTTACAGAGAAAATTCAGACAATAGGATAAAAAACACATCTTGCCACCAAATGTCCTGCCATTCCCAACAAGGAGCAAATACCTGTTTCAGTGCTCTGGGTGCACCTGTTCATAAGGATGTCATTTCATCTATTGTTGCCCAGTCTAATTGTATCTTTTTAAATGTTTATTTATTTTTTCAGAAAGAGAGAGAGCAAGAGGGGGAAGGGCAGAGAGAGAGGGAGACAGAGGATCTCAAACCAGCTCTGCACTGACAGCAGAGAGTCCAAGGCAGGGCTCAAACTCACAAACCTTGAGATCATGACATGAGCCAAAGTCAGATGCTTAACTAAGTGAGCTACCCAGGCGCCCTATAATTGTATCTTTATCTTTTCCTCTCTGCTTCCTTTGTCATATCAGCATTAAAAACACGGTCAAGATTCCTCCGGGTTTTCTCTGGAGACCAGCCCCGCCTACAGTTCTCTATACACTTCTTGAACAATCTGCCTCTTCTCACAGTCACTGGCCCTGTTCTCTTCCCAGTTTATGTCTGACACCTCTCTTCTAGAATTAAACATTCTCTTTCCTTAGACTTTACTATACCCTGACCTCTTTTTTTAAACTGTATTTTTTTTTAATGTTTATTTATTTTTGAGATAGAGAGAGACAGAGCATGAGTGGGGGAGGGGCAGAGAGAAAGGGAGACACAGAATGTGAAGCAGGCTCCAGGCTCTGAGCTGTCAGCACAGAGCCCGACGCGGGGCTCGAACTCACAGACTGCGAGATCATGACCTGAGCCGAAGTCGGACGCTCAACCGACTGAGCCACCCAGGCGCCCCTCCTGACCTCTTTTTTTCACCCTATCCATTCTTCAAATACTATTTTTGAATTCATAAAGCAGGATGATCTTACCACACCCAGATTTAGTTATTTTCTAAATGCAGCTTCCACACTGGTCTCCCTCCCATGCAAACCCGTAACTGCCAACTGGAGAGCCTGTTCTTGAAGTCTTATACTTACCTGGAACTCAGTATTACCCCAATCAATCTTATTACTTTCTTCCCTAAAATTTGCTTCTTATCATGTGGACTTTTAATTCCACCAAAAAGCAGCATGATACAGGGCATAATAGTCTACTTAGGCTCAGCTGGTCTTAGAGTACCACCTTTCTACTGTGTGAATGGCATATGTCACACCACTGAGTCCCTGTTTCTTCTCTATAAAACAGAATAACAAAATGACACTACATTCATTACAGGAGACAGTAAGATACATATAATAAAATGCATGGGAATTGTTTCAACTGAACTACGAAGTGCTATATAATTTAAGAATAATAATGATAATCTTATTATATCATTTATCTAAGAAGATGAACATCTAATAGGCATAGCTGGTCATTCATCTCTCCTTGGAATATTATTTGCTCCACAAAAGGACCCATTTAATTTTTTTTTCATATTCTTATGTAATATGTCCCTTTTTGTGGTTCTTAACATTTTTTTTTTTGTTTGCTTGTTTTTTAAAAAGCTGATTCCTTTGGGTTTTCATAGGTCTCTTGTGTTAATTACAGAACCAATAATTTTTCACATATTTACCCTTTCAATATCTTTCTTTTTTCTCTTTGTCGGAGGCTGGGCTAAGGGTGGGCTTGTAAGCCACTTCATCTGTTTTTCTGCTTTTTTTAAGTTATTTTCTTTTTGTAAAAGTTATCTTAAGTTTTTAGAGACTTCCCTTTTCTTTTAAAACAATATTATTTTTCTTGTATTGTGGGAATCTTCTGTTGTTCATCACTCCTAAGCCACACTCTTTTATTAAATTATGATATTTTATATGAACTTTTTGAAATTTGCTGTTCTTAAAGATTACACACACACACACACACACACACACACACACACACACATATAGTTCAACTTCTGGTGTGCAAGTGTCCCTCCTTGACTTTCACAAATTCTAACAAAACCTGTCCACTTCACTTGAAATTTTATATCACTTTTGATCCACAGATTAGTTTTTGTGGATCAGAAATTGGTGTGGAAATCGGTACTTTGCTATTTGTTTTATCATCTGCAAAAAGAAAGAGCTCAAACTTGGAAAGGTACTGAGTTGAAACAATGAGATGGCTTGTAATTTTTCTAATATCAAAGATGCATGTCACCACTGAAATTGTCGTATTGGGAAAAATTGGTGATTTCCATTTGTAATGACATGGTTTTTTCCCCTCTGTCTATGTTCATTACCAGATGAGTACATAGATTCTACAGTTTTTACTTCTTATGTAACTGTCTCCAAACTATAAAGCTTGTTTACATAATAGAAATGTAATCTACAAAAACAATAGCAAAACACCCAAACTTTATCACGTTTTAGTTAATCTACTTTTAATAAAGTATTTCAGTTTTCACACTCTACCAATTTCATTGATTTAGAAGTGAAGGACATGATAAAATTTCCTTGCCTACACCGATTTTTTAAAATGGATCTATATGACTGTTACTTTCAGAAAATTTTATAATTCTTTCTTTTCTTATAAAGCAATATGGATTTATTGTGAAGTATTTAAAGATTATAGAAAAGGGTAAAATTAAAAATAAAATATCCTCAATAATCTCATTTCTCAGAAATAGCTTCCAGTAGAATTTTATATACACTCTCCATTGTGTAGGTATATGCATGCATGTGTGTATATATATGTAAATATATATACATATAAATAGTGTTTCTATTGTGTATATATATAAACACACATGTGTTGTGTACAAAAAGCAATAGAATACCGTATTATATATGTATTTGCTTGTTTCACTTAAATATGTATTGTGAATCTCTTCTATTTCAGTTGATAAAGCTTTGCCTCACTTTTTAATGGCTATATAATATTCCAACATGTGAATGAATCATATATCATTTAATTAGCATATATTTAGATTATGTCCTGTATGTTATTACTTAAGATAAAATGGTAGGAAGCACCCTTGTATACATATTTTTACATGTTTATGTGAATATTTTAGAACGAATTTTTGTAAAAGAATCAAAGGGAATACACTAGAAATTTTGTTTGAATTTGCTAAATTGTTTCAGAGAAGATTGGTCTCTTTTACATATAACTTTTTAGTGCATCCTCACCCATTGTGAACATAATCACTCTCTGTGGGGTATAGCGTGTGTGTGTGTGTGTGTGCATGTTGACAAATAAAAACAACCCCAAAGTAACTTTAAATTTTTTTGCATTTAAAAATCTTGTATTTTTCAAGTTTTTGCTTTTGTCCTTTTAATTTGCTCTCCCCTTTTTTTTGTAGCTTGTCTCTTTCTTATTTAGAATTAATATAATTTTTACATTAGGATTAATATAACTTACATGTGGATAAATATGTTACATACATTTTTCCATTTGCTTTTAAATTTAAATCTGCTCTATAGTATTTTACCTCACAAAATTGCTATAGGCAAATGGTGTATACTTTTCATTTTATGCTTAGTAAAGCCTCTCTAAATCCAAATCTTTCTCTATCAGTTTTAGTGGCTTAAACTGTATAGAAACATTTTATTCATGTTAATGGAGAATAAACAATGTCTTTTTAAAGTTTAAGAGAATGTAGAAAAAAAATTCTATTCTGTTTTACATACACTATTTTTTCAAATATGTAACAAATATACTTGCTTTATGAGAAGAACGTCTGACTTGCTTTAAAAAGGAAATAAAAAATGCTAACATATTAGAGACACAGACAAAGCCAAGTGAGGCCTTATGACTAAATATGAGTGGTGCTAGCAGGAAAGCCAAAGCTATAATTACAAGCTAAGAAGATAGTGAAAATAAAAACTCTAAGAAGAAGCTAATGGAACTGAACTACTAATTTTAGAGAAGGAGAGAAAATCCTACCTTAATGCTTTTATAAGAACCACAAGATGAACATGAGTTAACGAGTTACTTCTACCCAAAGACTACTGAACAGAAAGATTTGAACGACAACAACAACAACAACAAAATGTGGGAGGAGATTTTCACCAGGTATGGGTACATATTTTCTGACAATAAAAATTATTAAACATTGAAATTAGTTGCTTTAGAGGTCACTAAACTTTGGATAGATTTCTGCTAGTTTTGGAAGACAGTAACAGACAAGATTGCATAAGGATTGAGCAGACAGTCTTGAGACACCTTTCATTCTTTTATGATAGCTATGAAAATTTGTCTGAAAATACAAAATTTAGATATGTAGTCTTAGAAATATTCTTTTTTAAGTTTATTTATTTTGAGAGAGAGAAGAGTGAGAGTGTGTAAGCAGAGGAGGGGCAGAGGGAGAGGGAGAGAGAGAGAATCCCAAGCAGGCTCTGCACTGTCAGTTTCAGCACAGAGCCCACTGTGGGGATCTAACGCAGGAACCATGAGATGGTGACCTGAACTGAAATCAGGAGGTGGACACTTAATTGACTGAGCCACCCAGGCACCCCAATTCTTATAAATATTCGGAAATTTAATTAGGTCTTGCCATACAAATTTTAAATGGTGTCTCTGTTTTTTAGTTTATCCTTACTCCAATTAATTATAAAAACTGCTTTTCAGATGAAAGAACCCAGCCTTTGACTATGATCAAGTAGCTTCCGTGATCATGGACATTCGGAGGTTGCTGAGTCTGAATCTTTATATCCTTGATTATTTGATCTTAAAATACCATTACTGCCTAGTCTCCACTTCCAATTCTTCATGAATTGTAAGTGTATCTAAACCTTACTCTTTGCTTATTCACAAACTGGCTCTATACTTTCCCTTCTTCTTTCTCCTTTTATCTATGTCTCTTGCCTAACTGCACATGTCATTCTCACTAGTTGCAGTGTTCTCTCTATAAAAATGTCATTCATTGTTTATATGTTACATCCTAGGAACTTTTCTTCTCTCATCAAACTAGGGCTCAATATGTGGCTATCATTTGTTTCTATCTTTATCTGTACCTCTAAACTATAAACTCCATGAAGCCAGTGTTCCTTCTTATTAATCATTCTCTTCCTACCGGGGCACTGATTGCTTTCATGGAGGACAAAGTTTCCTGTAATTTGTCTAATCATAAGAATGAGAGATAAGAATGTAGTTTCCTGAGCTCAGCCTGAATACTGCCTTTGTATCCTGAGGTCTGGTGGTAGGGAATTTTATCAGAAACAGAGTTTGGAAATCAAAAGACCGTATTTAAATACTTACAGAAAGGTTGTTAAATGAAGGCATGAATGAGTTCCCTTTTATTTCTCTGGAGTTTTCTATTTAAGGATATTTACTCAAGTGCATTTTTCTTGGGCTTTTCTGCTTTTCTTGTCCCTTATGTGTCCATTGAAATATGTTAAGAGGAAGGATGTGAAATTCAGCAAAATTAATTGCTTTTATTAGCTAGTTGATATACAAATGATATTCTGAGCATTCTTTTAAGTCTTAAAAAAAACAGTGATTACTTTTGAGCAGTATTTTCAGTGATTAGGTAGGAGTTTAATGTGGCAGGCAGAGTTGGAAGATTGCAATGGAATGCTTCTAGATCTCTGTAAGCCATGTCTTCAACTTCGTGTCCAAAAGACAGTGTAGGATGGTGAAAAGAGTCTGAGCCAGAAGACCCACTGGTCTTTGATCTGCAAATAACTTGATTATGTTACCTTTTGAAAATCCCTTCATTTCACCAACCTCAATTTATTCATCTGTAAAATAAGGGAATCGGAGTAGCTGACTTTAAGTTCCCTTCACCTCTAAATTCTATGATTCTCTGATTCTTATTTTATCTGAGCATTTCATTTGTCTGTGTGCTTCCTTTCTTGGCTCTGAAATGATAATTGAGGGTTGATTATACGTATTCACTCCAATTATCCATAGATCATAAAGATTTTTATTATTATATGCGGAAAATTAAGATGTATGAAGGGCATAAGATTGAAATTGCCACGAAGTCTAATGATAAGACTATCGTTTTATCGTATGAATTTTCTTTAGAATATTGTATTGGCGTTTTATGAAAAAAATAAGAACAATGTTAATATTTAGTATGCTTCCATTCTTGAAGAAGAAAGTTGAGTTTTAAAAATATGGTTTATGTATTAAACACTTTTCCATCTAAATTTGTATTATATCATTATTGAAAGCACTGAGCCGTGGCAAATGATCTATTACATCATGATTTACAATGCTGTATTATATCAGTTGATGGATTATACCATGTCACGTTTTGATATGTAACATTTTAAAGAGAGAGATACAAATCACAAAAATCGTTCTCGTACAACAGTAAAAAGTTCTTTTTTTCCAATCTCCAAAATAATTTTAGACATTTTAGAGCATTCTATATTTTGATATAACTGTGTGTCAATGTATCAGCGCCATGAGTATATAATATTCACAAGGATAGTTATTAAGATAAGACATATGATTCAAATAGCTGATGATATCATATGAAAGATACAAAAATTAAGATATTTTATAAATCTTCACATTATACCTGTTTTTCTGTTTTTACTTTTCTGTACTGATCAATCATGCTTTTATGAATATCTCCCTGTTTTTCAAAAGAAACAATCTATTTGCTTACTCTTCTACTTAGCTGTTATTATCAGCATAAAGTTGTTACCAAAGAATCAACAGAAATAATTCTTTGATGGGAAATGGAAAAAGAAGATCTGTTACTTTTAATCCGAGTACTGAATACAACTTAACGATCTAAGTAAAGTAAGAAAACTGTAAATTGCCAGAATTAAAATCCGATCTTCTAACTTTATACTTTTTAAAATGCCGAACATTTAAAACTTAGATACATTTTACAGAAAAAATACTGTATTGTCTGTACTGAGTATAATAGATCAAACGTTTCTTAATTAAATGATATGATGATATCATGATATAAACAATCAATCAATAATCAATGATATAATGATATAATGCAATATTATTGTTTTAAGTAAGAAGATTTTGGGGTATCAGAAAGAGCCAAGTTTAATTCCTGCCTCCACAATTTGCTAATGATGTGGGCTGAACAACCACTTAAGTCTTTAAACTAGTTTCCTTATCCGTAAAATGGGACTACTAATCTGCTTCTTAGGAGTGTTGTATATGTGAGACCACATGTTAAATGTGCCAACAGAATATGCCTGGCCTCTAAAATGTCTTCGATAAATATTAATTATTATGATGATTCATTTTAGGCCTGCGCAGTACTTCCTGTTCACTATCTGCCCTTCAAAGAGTTTTCTTCTCTTTTCTTATTTACTTTTTACTTAAGTTCTGAGCCATTCAATGTATTTGTATTCAAAGACTTTTTCAAACAGCTAAAGTTCGTCTAATCAAATCCTTTCTGTTTCAGGGAGCAGACATTGTCTCCGAAAAATGGTTTCCTGCTCGCATTTTGTTTGAAGAACCTAAACTATTTAATCTGTCTATACAAGGTTTGCTTGCTTTATGCTTATACATTTCAGGAACTCCTGTTTTTTTGTAATAAAGATGAGAAAGAACACGCAAAGAAAATACGACTGTTAGTATCATATGACAAATTTTGATGACTAATAGTTTGAGGCACTGTTGAATTGTTTAAAATTTAGCATTAGATGAGAATCCAGCTATCCAAGTGTTTCTCTTCCTACCTCTTTAGAATTTAAGGCAATGGTATATGGTTTTTAGTTGTGTGTGCTGGATATCTTCATTTACTCCTCCAGACTCTCCGTCCATTCTTCTCTAGCTTACTCTGTACCCCGAGGGGTATTAACAGGGTTCTTTGACCTCTGGCTTCCTGTTGGATAGTGTGTGTGGTTTAGCGGGAATTGGAGGGAAGGGAGCCATTGAGGTTTCAAGTGTTTATGCCTCTAAACTCTCCCTGCAGGTTTGTCTGCAGCTGTCTACATCTGTATCACAGGTTACAACTCCCGCCCGTTGGGCATGCCACACCAACCTCTCTCTGTGTCACCTGATTCTGGTAACAACCCTACCCCCTGCTCTTTAGGGCCTTGGGGTGGAAGTGGCAAAGATGCTTTGATATTTGTCTGGCCCCTAGTTACTGCACCAACCCTGTGACTTCTCTATACTCTCACATACTTTGTAAATCTCTGTATGTTAGACTCTCTTCCTTGTGCTCAGTTTGAGTTTGCTTTTTATTTCCTGTGGGGATGTAGACTCCATATAATGTCCCATTGTATTTTTACGTTACTGTTTACATTCTAATTTCTTTGAAAACAAATAATATTTACTACATTCTGAGTTCTCTCCCTCACTCCCTCCCAACTCTATGTAATCATAGAGTTGTGGATTTATAGGGGAAAAATAATAGATGGGTTAATCAACAGGGCTAGAATTGAGGGTTTTAGTTGGATAAGGTATAAAAATGTGTATTTGGCAAGGGCTGAGGAATTTCTGCATCTTTTACTCATACTATGTTGTAAATCAACAATGTTGCTAGCATAAGCAGGCTAGAGAGAAACAATTTGGAGGTTTCCAGTTTCTCCCTAAGGAGGGCACTAGATTCTTTCAGCTTCTGCTATTTCTCCCATGTACTGCAGAAGTTTAAAGGAATGTGGGTAGGGAATGATGGTAGAGCTTAAAGGAGTTTTTTTCCTCATGTTTTATGGTATATAAGCTGATGATTTGGCTGTGTTGTTGGGCTTAGCTCAACCACCTTCCTTTGGAGTCCCTTTAAATACCATGGTGTTCAAGTTTCATTAAAAGATGATCATTGGTATTTACTAAGGTATTTAAGAACTCTCTGTTCCTTGGAGAAGAAGTTAATCTAACTATCTATAATGTGGTAGAATAATTTTAATATATTTGATAGCTATTTTTGTAGGATAAATAACTTTTAAAATTTTTAGCATTTTTATTTATTCTTGAGAGACAGAGAGAACAGAGCATGAGCATGGGAGGATCAGAGAGAGGGGGAGACACAGAAGGTGAAGGAGGTTCCAGGCTCTGAGCTGTCAGCACAGAGCCCAACGTGGAGCTTGAACTCAGGCTGTGAAATCATGACTTGAGCCGAAGTCGGACACTTGCCGACTGAGCCACCCAGGCGTCCCTGTAGGATAAATAATTTTTAAAAATATACAATTAATCAAGGGAAAGTGTTTTCCAACTTGTTATTACATTCAACTTTATTTAGTAGATGCTTTTGCTTAGATTTCACAAATTGTATTTTTTCAAGAATATGAATATTTTGAAGGGATAGTCTCTTGTAAATTAGTATCTCCACACAATCCCTAAGACAATCTGTGACTCACTTATTTTTTTTAAGTTTATTTATTTTAGAGAGAGAGAGACAAAGTGTGAGCAGGGAAGGGGTAGAGAGAGAGGGAGACACAGAATCCAAAGCAGGCTCCCGGCTCTAAGCTGTCAGCACAGAGCCTGATGCAAGGCTTGAACCCATGCAACCGCGAGATCATGACCTGAACTGAAGTCAGACACTTAACCGATTGAGCCACCGAGGTGCCCCTCACTTACTAACAATCCACAAAACTGCATACTTGGATTAGTGAAGACCTGAAAGTAATAGGAATATCCCATTGTAATCATTAAATCTGTTTAATCCACAAATATATTCCTGTGAAAAAAAGCTGGAGATGGGATTATGAACGCATAAATATATACTGTTTCATCTCAATTTACCAAACTGACCTCATTTGATTCTTTGATTCTTAATACATATTTTGACAGCTGCCTGTAAGGGGACCCACAAATAGGGAACAAAGTGGGACTGGGATCAAGCTAGTTGAACACAACCATGGATCTGATAGCCCAGAGAAGGGCTGGGGGAGTAAGGATGAGGCCACAAACTGAGACTGAGCCTTGTGTGAATCCTTAACCCCCACCTGCTCACCTTGGAAAAGCCCTGAGCAAGAATCCTTGCTATATGAAAATGTGCAAGATCCAGGTAGCCCAAAACATCTCCAAGACACTTGCCACATCACAGAACTGTATCTGTCTCCCTGTTGACAACCTTGTCCTGAACCTACAGGTTGAAGGTTTGACCCCAGGGCTGTGACAGCCTCATCGAGGGTAAGAAATGAGCTTGGTACTCCGACCCCAGTGAAGAAGTGGATCTGTTTCAACCTGGTTTTTGAAGACCACAAACCCAATATGCCTCCAGAAACATGTGATGGTCCCCTTAGCATCTGCCATCCCAACCCTTTTTGGATGAACAAAACGTGACCAATTTTCAGGGAAATGATTTTGCTCCTCTCCTTGTTGGCCAGAGGTATAATGGGACCATGTGACTTCAGGGTGATTTCCTACAGTCTTTGTTCCTCCCTCCAGGTTGGGAGGCAAAAACCACCATCACGGGAATTATCAATACATTTTTATTAAGGTGAAAAAAAAATTACATGTTTTCAGAGTCAAGGAAATGGGGATGGGAAAATATTTACTTTATTACAGTCTTTTCCATAAAGATACATAGCCCTAGATTTAGCCACTGGAGTTTCAATTCAGTAAACAGGTTAGGCCACACCTGGGTAATTTTGTATAAGGTGATATAAAAGTCTTCTGTAAATATCTGATTAGAGTGAAACATTTAGGTGAGTGGATCCCCTTGAGAAGAGAAGTCATAGTTACTGTAATTTTACAGAAGAACATTGTTATGTACATGTGATTAGTTTAGGCTACATATGGCTTTAGGAAAACAAAAACTAAAACAAACAAACAAACAAATCTAAGACAGAAGGAGACCCAGTGAATCTGAATTTTACTGCCCATGTTCTTAGGAAATTGTACAGATTCCTAACTGCCTAGAGAGAATTAATTAATTTTGTCTTTCTTAAAAGATGGGAATAGGACTGAAAACTCCCCTATCTTGTTAAGTGACCTATAAAAGCAATTTTACTCATTATTATGGGCTTTTTTTGGTCTCAAACTCATTTGAATCTAGCTCTTTATAAACTAACAATGTTTTGATATTAATTGTTGAATTACATTTGCCAATTAACAACATCTTCAAGGGTAGAAGTTTAATTTTGTCCAGATATTACTTTACCTGTAATACTTTGGGTTTATGTAGGAAATAAAGACATGTACCACTAAGGTGTGAAGGAAAGGAACACATGAGTAATTATGATTGACCAACTCTTAATATAACCCACATATGTGTGTGAGATGTTCAGAAGATATATATAGTGTACAGCGGGGATATTATATGGAAGTTGAGAGTATAGAAATATTTTATAGAGTAAATGTGAAAAAAATTCCTTCTGTAATTCAAAAAAGTTTTATATAGAGAATAATATATGTAAAAACATTTAAATATTTTGCTTTATGAGGATTCACAAAGAGGTTTAATTTCCAAGATTCTTTTTTTTTTCTTTGCATGCAGATGTAATGTTAGGTGTTAAATGTCTTAAGACCTGTAATATGATTCTCTTCCCTTATGGGAAGTCCCTGCAGCAAGTTTTTACTACTACATTGGCTCAAAATATTCTAATGCATATACAACTAAGATTTCTGAAAAATTCTTGTTCATCCTTGTTTAAATGAAAGCATAAAATATCCTCTATGTCAGGGGCCTTTGTCCCAGAAGTGTTGATGTACCCATGAAACTGATCTGATGCCTTTTAACTTTATTTTTAGACTGGAGTACAGAATCCCCAGGTTAGACTGTCAGCACAGTGTTGCTCAAGTATAGCTCTGGGCAAAAATATGAGGTATGAAGTTTATTTCTTTTCCAATAGATTTATCTGTGTCATCCTGATAAACCGTCCATGTCTATCAAAATTACCAAAATAAATTGGATTGATAGTCTCCAAGGAGTCTCTTTTATTCCCCTGAATACTTACTAAGCACCTACTATGTATCAGGCAGTTTTTGGGGGTGCTCAGTAATACTACAGTGAGCAAAGCCGACCAATCCCCCATCCTCAGAGCCCTTACAGTCTAATAAGGAGAACAAAGAGACATATTTAAATAATAATGTTAAAAATGTTGTTAACACCGGGGAGAAAGCAGGAAAGAAAATACAGAGTTTCAGCATTTAATAGGATGGCCTGTGAAGGTTGGGTTGACAAGGTGACACTCGAGCGGTGACCTGAGGGAGGAGAGGAAACCATCCTTCAGAAGAGTAGGGAAGCATACTCATCTAGGGTGCGCCTGCATGTTTGGTTCAGGTGGCCAGAGGAGCTGTAGCAGGGAGAGCGGGAGCACCAGTAGAAGGAGTAGAAGTAATCAGAGGGTAAAAACCATGGCTTTTTATTCAGAGAGAGTTAGGAAGCAGAAGAGTGACGAAATCTGAATTATATTATGAAGGGATCATAAAAGTTTGTAGGCCGAAAGTGGACCAGGCTGGTGATGGTAGAGGGGATGGGAAATGGTTGGAAGTGAGATGATGTAGAAGTTTACCCTGTGGTTTGTGGAGTTCCCAAAGTGCCGGTTAGTAGGAAAGAGTAAAGTGCTATATTTTCAAAGTGGCAGAAACTCATGTATATATGAAAAACTGGAAAACTCTGTGAGTAGAAATTTCCTTTTCATGTGGATATATAATCATCCTGTTTATATGGTATTGCTACATCAGTGGTCCTAATATAGGTCATCTGACTGATTTTAAAAGAAAAAAGAAAAAGATGTTTATCTAAATTGAGGAAGATGAAGAATTGGCTAAGGCATTTCATAGACTAAAGGTTTGGGATTTTATTCTTGAGTAGTTGGTAGAATGTTTCATTGGCATTCTATCCTTAGGAATAATATATGTTGTTCATGGGGCTTCTGGCTGGTTCAGTCGGTTAAGGAATAATATGTGTCCTTCATAAAATCCAAGGGAGGAGAAATGTGTAGAAGTTGTCCTTGATTTCTGGATGGAAATGGCAATTAGGTCAAAATGTAACTGTATGAATTGGTAACATTCAGTGATCAGGAGAATTATCTGGAGAGTTCCAGGGAGAGAAGGAAGAAGAGAACAAAGAGGGAATTAATATTTACTGGATGTTTACTATATCCTAGAAATCATGCTGTGAGTTTTTACGTTATCTCATTTAACCTCAAAGCATTCCAAAAAGCAGAATAAAGAGGAAGGTAATTAGGGAAAAGCATTAAAGGTAGAGAGGCAAGGAGGCATGGAAAAGCAAATAGTTCCATGTGCCCTGGAAACTGGCGAAGGGGTAGAGAATAAGAAGAGAGAATTAATACTTTTATATTGTGACTTTGTCATATCTGCATATTAGATTGTTTTGGAAGCAGTGTGGTTGCACATGACAGAGAAAGAACTTGTTAGGAGAAAGTGGAATGAACAAGGTCTTTTTTTTTTAATTTTTAAAATGTTTATTTATTTTTAAGAGAGAGAAAGAGAGACAGATATGAGCAGGGGAGGGGCAGAGAGAGAGAGGGGACACAGAATCCAAAGCAGGCTCCAGGCTCTGAGTTGTCAGCACAGAGCCTGATTCGAGGCTTGTACTCACAAACCATAAGATCATGACCTGAACTAAAGTCAGATGCTTAACTGACTGAGCCACCCAAGCGTCCCTGGAATAAACAAGCTCTAAGAATGACTATAATCTGGAGTATGGCTGTGACTCTGAAATGGTAAGGATAAATTAGATTAAAAAATATTTAAAAATTAAAGCCAAAGAACTCGGTAATCATGTGGTAGGATTATACATGAGGTTTAAAAGAAGAAAGATTTATTATCTAGAATGATTTAACATTTTCTGGATTGGTGACTAGGAAAAGGATATTGACATTTGTAAAAATACTACTACTACTACTACTACTACTACTACTAATAATAATAATAATAATAATAAAGGAGAGAGAGAAAGAGAGAGAGGTGTAGGGATTGTTTCCTGTAAATGATTCTGTACGTTTGAACGTGTTGGTTTTCGAGTTTTATTTGTTCATACAAAAGGACAGGTAGCTGGACCACAGAGTTCAGGAGAATGGCCTAAATGACAGACATTTGGGACTGATCCATACAGGAAATGCAGTCACAGGTGAGATCATAGGAGTCAGTGAAAATAGGTAGAGTTAGAACAAAGTAAAAGACCACAGCCAGCCCTGAGAGAAGGAAGAGAAGTTTGTGAAGGAAACTCCAGAGGAGCAATGAAGAGTTTGGGGGAAAGAAGAGAGCACCATGGAAGCCCAGGGAAAGAAAGATGGAGGAGGAAAGAGGGAGTCAAACAACAAAAGTGAAAGACAGTAGTCAGAGAAGGTAAGAACTTGCCTTGAATATTTAGCAGCAAGATATCCTCATAAGCTTGTGAAGAAAAATATCAGATCTGTGGTTGGGGCAAAAGTGCAATTGTTGTAGAGTGAGGAATGCGTTAGGAACTGTTGAGGAAATAGGGAAAAGTGAAGCACTATATTATTGTTAGTAGGTGTAGCAATGATGCCTAACTGTAGCCACATCCTAATCTCTAGCACCTGTGAATGTTGCTTGCATTGCAGGTGTAAATTAAGACTCTTATTTTAACGGGAAGGAGGTCAAATGGTAAATGTTTATTTATATTTGAGAGAGAGAGAGAGAGTGTGTGCGCACTCACTCACGCATGAGTGGGGGAGGGACAGAGAGAGGGAGACAGAATCTGAAGCAGACTCTAGGATCTGAGTTGTCAGCAGAGAGCCCAATGCAGGGCTCAAACTCACAAATCGCAAGATCATGACCTGAGCTGAACTTGGAAGCTTAACCCACTGAACCACTCAGGGCCCCTAGAACTTTAAGACAATAAGTCTCTGTTGCGTTTAGTCACTAGGATATATAGGAAATGAGTATGTTACTTTTGGCTGGAGAAGACGATAGAAAAGAAGACAGCTGATATAAATGTGTGTGCATGCGTGTGTGTGTGTGTGTGTGTGTGTGTGTGTGTGTATTCAAAATCATCAGGGATTCTTGAGATTACTCTCATGAAAATTCTGTAATATGATAGGATGTTAGAAATATAAACAATTTATTGGGCTGTCTTAACTGTATGTAATTGTATAAATACTAATCACTCTGTACGATGATTTTATTCATTTCTTCCAGTACAGGTTTGCCAAGGACTGAAACATAAACTTAACACCTGTACTTTTGGGTATTTTGATATTTGTGTACGTGTCACATTTTTATACTCCTCTATAGTCAGTTTATTTTATGTATGCAAATTCCCTTCCCATGTTAATTTTATGCATTTTAAAGAAATCAGAGTGTTACTCGTAATAATAATGTGTTTTCTGTTTTTATTATTGTTGTTTTTTACTGCAATTTAATAGGACTCATGATGCTATTCAGATATTCAAAATGAAATGAAAATTATTTTATTTGAATGTACTATTGGTCTTTATAATTATCCTAATTCCACGGCATAAGTATCAGAACAATAATATGTATATTTCTCAATGTCTGCCAAATGACATAAAAACCTGAGAATCGGCCTAGTTTGAAGAAAAGTTCAAGTGTTATAATCAAAATAATCAATAAAAGTTGATTATATATGAATAATGGAACATAATTCTCACCATTCTCATACCCACTCATTAATTCAGACTTTCCTTATTATTATAGATGATAAACCATAATTATAATTTATAAATATTTTAGATCAAATAATATTTGCCTTTAATAATGATATACAAATCATTCTATGCTGGCCTAATACATGCTTTATTCCTTATGCTATTCAAGCTGAAATTTAGTAGCTCATACAGTCACTCCATCTTCTTATAAGTACAAGTCAAACTTACTTGCGATGATTGTAATACAGATGTTAAGGGACAGGGCTGACCCGGTGTTCTACATGTACCCGCTGTGTTTACAGTTGCTCAAATTGAGTTACGGTATCTTCAAAGCAATTTTCTTTAACATTCCTATGAAATTGTGTCTTAAAGTCAAATGGGATTGTTTTCTCTAAATATCCCTTTCTTCTATGTGATACTTTTCTCCATGATTTCTTTCTTCTGTGCAGCTACCTATGCTGATCCCTTTGTCTGAACTTCTCTCTCCTTCCATCTGTATTTATCTCAAAGCATAACTTCAAATTGGCTGTATTTGTTTTCTGACTTTTTGTTTCATTTTAAGAAAGAAAATGCATCTCCACTTCCTTTTGGGCTTACCATTGCAGCTTTTGGTGAACTGATCACCCCTCCCTATTTTAGACTCGAAGAGGCTAACGAATGGGAAGAATTTATCTTCTAATCGTACTCCCTGTGCTGTGTGGGCTTTACGTGGAGCAGACCATCAGTAATGACTGAATGAAGAACTGGGTTTTGCCCTCTTCTCTTAGTAGGTTGCTGTTTTTTCAACAATGAATTGTTACCTGTCTTCCAGTAATTATTCTTAGGGTTTTTCTCTCTGGATTAATAATGATCTTTATTTGTCCTTCATGGTAACATTGCTTTAAAAAAGAAATTCCTCACGAGAAATGGCTAAACCAGGAGAAAACATCTTTCAAATCCTAGCTGCTCATCTTGAAAATACCCATATATGCTTCCTCATGTACCAATTTATGGTCATAACTCACTATTTACTTTACGTAAGGTTTCATGTTTCAGGGGAATTACATGGTTTTATCAGAAAATATCTAATTTACTTTTAAAGTTATGCTAATACGATAAAAATAATTTGGAAACTTTGTCCTAGATCACTGGTTCTCATAGTCCTCAGACTAGTAGTATTAGCATCACCTGGGAACATGGCAGAAATGCAAATTGTTAGGCTGTATTCCATTTCTACTGAATCAGGAACTCCAGGGCTGGAGCCCATTGTGTTTTCACGAGCCCTCCAGATGATTCTGATAAACATTATAGTTTGACAACCACTATGTTAGGTGTTCATAATATTCACCAAAATAGTCAGTGCAAATACTTTTAACCGGATTCAAAATAAAAATGTCATTTAAAAAATGGATAATGAAATGCTAAAGGTATTGTTAGGGGCTGAATTGTATCATCAAAAAGCAGAAGTTGATAACTCCTAAGTACCTTATAATGTGACTATATTTGGAGAGAAGACCTCTAAAGAGACAACTAAGGTGAAATGAGATCACATGGGTTGGCTTTAAGTCAATACAACCAGAGTCCTTATAAGAAGAAAGGATTGGGAAACAGACAGGTACGTCCCTGTAAAAGAAAGACCGCCGGAGGCCTGCAGTGAGAGCGTGGCTCTAGGCGAGCCGTGGAGAGCTACCTCAGAAGAAACTTAACACTAGACTCTTCGATTTTGGACTTCTGGATTTCAAGACTGTGAGTAAATAAATATCTGTCGTTTTGAGTTACCCAATCCGTGGTTTTCATTATGGCAGCGCTAGCAAATCAATGTAGGTGTATACTTAAGTTTTTGAACTTTTGGAGTTAGATTTAAATGTATTCAAGGAGTCCTTTGGCTCTTATGAACCGTTATGTTTGTGATAGGTCACAAATGTTGTAATAGTTTGAAAGGAATGATACAAAGCCTTACTTTAATCGTTTAGATATATTTTAAGTTGTATAAGCCACAAAATTCAAAAGGAAGTTTAGAGCAGAGTTGGTAGCTCTTGGCTTGTTATGTAGTTAGCTTTTTATATCTTTTATTTTGTGTAATTTTAAGGTAGAAGCTTATTTGCATACCACATCATCTTTTTGGTTTAAGGTCTTTATTTTTGTTTTTCCCAGTAGCGATGATAGCATTTGTTACTTTGTTTAGTCAAAAAGAAAATTGGAAAATACTCCATGTTTTTGTCAATTAGTGCAAAGTACGTTAAAATAGAAACACTGTTTATGTTTTTTGGTCTGTTTTTTTTTTTTTGCCTGATGTAAAAAAATACTTATTTCACACATTATTAATAGATTTACTACATTTATAGATTTAAGTGATGTCTGCGTATGGAGTGAATTAGGTCTTAGATGGATAGAATTAATGGCATCTATACGGCCGCTTGTTATGAGCTTTGCTTTGACATATCTCTCACAGTGCTCCTGTTGATTGATCTAATTACATACACATGGTTTTATTGGAGCTTTGTGAATCTGGAGATACCCATGTTTGCTTAATGTTCTACAAGCACAATTCAATACCCTTTAGGCTTACCAGGATTGTTTCCATAATCCTTAATTGAGAAAAGTAAGCTTTGAGAATTTTGAAATACCCTGCCTAAATCAAGCTACTGGGCCAGCAAATTTCCCGTTAGACTTTTTTTTTTTTGAGGAAAGAATCTCTTTTTTTAATATGCATAACCTATTTTTGTGTGAGTCATTCTAGAATTGTGTACTATATTGAATTTTTGTGAGTGTACAAACAAATGGTCTTTTCTGTTTCTTGACTTTCAAATTTGAGAAAGGAATATTTCGCAAAACATAAATGCAAAATAAATGACATAGGAACTGGTGAATAACAGAATACTACCCCTATTTCATGGCAAGGCTAATGAATAATACTTAAATTCAACATTTTATGAATATAAATACAGAATTTTATTAATTTAATATTGTAATAAATTTAAAGTAATTGTAATAAGCTTAATTTCATGGACCAGTTTCGAATAGTTGATAGGAATCTGTGAATCTTAGTTTTTCCAACTGTTTTCCTTAATATATCAGTATCATTCTAATGTTTGAAGCATGGAATTGTTCTGTGACCTTTGCTGCGGTTTTAACTATTTTTAATTATTTTTCTTTTAATATTACTCGAATAGTTAGAATAAATAAGACTACTCTGCTTTCTACCCACTCCAGTGTTTGGGGGTTTAGAGTATCATTTTTTTTAACTAAACCATAGCCCACTAAAAACCCAAGACAAATTGAAAGTTTTAGGAAATTTACTGCCACAGATGTATTCAATTTTTTTTTGGCTAAATGATTTTATTTAATAACCCAAATCTTGTGAAACATAAACTAGCAAAACCGTAATGGCAACAAAAGTTTCTGTCATAAACTCGTGTGGCGCTCCAGTAAAAGACTCCAGGGATGGTCGTGTCGGGGCTGCATAGTGGCGGTGGTTGGGGTGAGGGATTGCTAAAAAAGGGGAGAAACAATGACAACAAATGAACAATGTGTTAAAGAACTGGAGAGTTTTGTAGAAGATAATCAGATTCTGAAGCAGTCTGAGGAGTTGGCTCCCCCTGAGTGGAGAAAAGTTGTCTAGAAAACTTTAGGAACCTGAAATAGCACAATTAGCTCTTAAAGGGAGGTTATAGGGTTCATGTGAAGGTTAAGATCAATGGATGTTGATGGTTGCAGTATAACTTTTAAGGAGTTAGGCTTTCAAAAGGAAAGACAGTTCGATCAATGAAATCAAAGTTAAAAGAGCTTTATGATTTAGAAAGGATGAAAAATTCAAACCTGACCTGAGAATATTTAAGTTGGACTCCAGTGTCAAAATACATACGTGTTCATTTAAGAACATCACTTGTCTTTAAAAAAAAAAAAAAAAAGCCTTAAGATTGAATCAATATTCATACTTTTCTGTATACAATGCCTGAAGATATTTATTAAGCCTGTATTATTAGGTACTACATTAAACACTTAATCCTCTTAGAAACTCATGACAGTGAGCAGTATCTTTATCTTCATTTTACAGATGTGAAAACTGAGGCATAAAAAGATTGAGTAATTTGCTTGGAGCAGAGATGTGGAGGCAGGAGTCAGTCCTAGACATCGTGATTGAATTGTTATCTCTGAGCAGTATTGCCTAGTTGTGAAATAATTGAAGGTTTGAACATTAAGAAACTGGGACACCTTTTCTTGTCAAAAACTACACCAAACTAAACCAAAAAACAGTAAGGAATTGGTAGTCTATAGAACCACACGGAAAACAAAAAAGATTCCTTTCTACTTGTATCTTCATATTCTGCTTTATGTACTCATTCCCTTTTAACTATTTTGAGTGTAGAATATGATAGTTGAAATTTAAGAAAACAGTATTTCCAGTCTGGGTATAATCTAGGCTGAAACACATGTTTTCTTTTTTCCCCCCGTTCAAACCCTTTTTACTTGGCTTTCAATTTAGTCTGCCCACCCTGCCCCCCATATTATCACAGAGTCCAAGAATCAGTTTTTAAATCTGTTAGTGATGTTCAATTGAAAATTTAGGCACTAATGGAGCTTTTGCCTAAATGTATTATTGTACCTAAAAATGCAGGAGACAACTTGAAATAGCACCTGTGTGGCTCTGCTTTAAGTCTGGATTAACAGTGGTTTTCTTGAAAACACTGGTTAAGTTAACAACGTGAAAACATAGTATGCGGTCGTAGTTAGTGAGTTTGCTTTCTTATGTGCATAATATGAGCTTGTAATGGAAGTAATGTCATATAGTATTTAACTCTGACATTTAGTGTTTGCCCTAGTAGATGGTCTTCCTTTTACTTAAGTGCCATTACTTTTATGTAGTCCATTTTCATTGCATTTAGTCCCATTTTAGTAATAATGCTTGCATGATTTACCAGGCAAATGCAATCTTTGCCCTGAATGGCACAGTGCAAGAAAAAATGGAAGCTGTTAAGAGGCTGAATGGCAAAAAAGTATTATTGACCTATGCTGGCAGCCATGTGTTTCAATTATTTTCAAGAATCCATTTGTCAAATAAGTGAAGCGATGTGGGACGTCAAGTTCAAGCTGGGGTTAGTGCCTTTCTACATCTGATATGATGTATCTTCTGTAGCCATTTAATTGAATTACCCAATTTATTTTTCAAGCAACAATGCTCTACCAAGAGCCATGACATTAAACAATTAAATATGAGTTTAAAAGTCTGCATTTTGTGTAGTTCATCATTCTTCTGCAGCAGAAAGTGAGCTCAAGGGCTGAGACTTTCTGATTTTTGGTATAGTGTAAAAGCTTAGCTTCTAGGGAACATCCTGACTGTCCCATGTGGAAACATGTTAAAAATACTTAACAATTATTATTATTTTCGCAGAGTGGTGGTATATATAGGTGGAATTTAACTGCAATTACTCAATTCCTTGAGAAATGACATTCTGTGTGGCTAAGCAAACTAGGTCATGATCACTTTACCTAATTAATGTTGAATGGGTTTGGTTAAGAATGCTTTTCTGTTTGAAGTAGATCCTTTTCTAGATACAGAAGAAAATGCTAGGAAAAAAAATGCAAAAAAAAAAAAACACCAAACTACGAAGGGGAAAATGAAGCTAATAATACTTAAGTTTTCAAGGAACTGAAATACTCTAGGCCATTAGGATTTATAAAGTTGTTGAAACTTTTAATGAAAAACAACTTGAGTGATTATAACCGTTGGTCGGGGAGGGGTGGAGGAAGAGAGACCAGGAGAAAGAATTCAAAGCAAATGCATACAGACTTTGTTTAAGACAACTATTAGGGGGGAAAATCTTAATTTTTATATTTTACTGAGGTACTCTATGACCAGTGTTAATAGCACTTTATTTTAGGTTTTCTTTTGTTCGACGTACAGATAGGTTTTTGATCTGAGGAGAATAATTACTGAAACGCAGAGAACAGAAGCGACTTATTTTTTTTTCAATTAACATTCAACAATTAAATTTTAATATGGTCAGGGAATTGTTCAGATCCTTTTGTATAGGGATACTGCACCTTTAATTATCTGCCCTCTGGTGCCAAGCCTTTTCTTTGAGTGCTTCCATAAAAGCTTATTGCAGCTAGTTATTGAGCAAATTAGTACTTGAGTTTTGGTGAAAAATGTCTTTATTAGTCCTAAAACCGGAGTCACTGTGCATTCCCAGAAGGCGTGATTTTGTTTGATGAATAAATCTAGTAATTATCCTGCTGTTAGGGCTGTACCGCAAATGTCATAAGCAGATAAACAGAGGGAGTAAGCCTTCCGTAAATTCTCTAATTATCTATGTTGGACTACTTATCGCCTGCAGATGATTTATGAGCATATTGATATATCCTTAAGTATGTTCATTTGAGTTCACAGATGCAAATAATTAAGGCACTAGTCATTTACAAAGGAGGCTTCAGGTCAGGGTCATTTCATTATAAAATTTCAGCCTGGCTTGTACAATAAAACAAGATATAGATGGATACAATCAACTTGACCAGGATATTTCCTAAGAGACATGTAATTTTATTTGTCTGTAGACTTTATTATTCTCACCCATTATTTTCATAAAATATGACTTTTGCAACCTTCTATATCCTCTTTTTTATTAAGAGATAGTGTCCTAATTTTAGTATGTTTAAACTGCTTGGCAAAATAACTAGGAGACAACAGATTATTTGTTACTTTTAAGAAATTTCTGAAACCTGTTCTTCAGATATAGGTGTCTGACTTTTCTCTTTGACGATCTGATAAAAAGTAACTGATTTTTTCTTTGCCAACTGTAGAATATTTAATAAAGAATGTTTCATTCTTAAACTTAGTAGACTAAGAAACCAAATTTAAAATTGTCTCCAAAAATGCTATTCTATTAATAATTAAAGCTAATATACCTGTATACGATAAGAAAAATAAGGTATGCTGAAGTAGAATTATGAACAGTCTAAGATGAATGATCCTAAGATTTATATCAGGGTACTTTTTAAGCTGTGATATTTGGAAGTAAATACTACCAATTAAAAGAGAATATGGACAATGTAGCGTTTGTTTTAATGTATAAAAAGATTAACTAAAACCAAATAGTTATTTTTGATATTTTAGAAGAGCTCAGAGAATTCCCTGGATGTAATCATGTCCTTGATTAGTTAGTTGGTTTATGTAAGGAACAAATAGGTTTGTGGCCAAATCTTTATGAAGGTGAGGGTTAGCATGTGGTTCCTGAAGGCTACAGATGGTGTACACAAGGGATTTATTTCAGTTTGGGGTCCATGTATTTCACATCTGATAAGAGTAAGTTGAAAATTGAGGTAATTGACCATTTGTATTCTATTTATACAAATATACATTTGTATATTTGTATATTCTATTTATATAAATATATATATATATATATGTTTTCATCAGGAAAACATATATATATATCCTGATGATATTCAACTATTGTCAATAGTATTTTACCTCATTTAGGGAAAAGCTGCAAAAACCATTTGCCAGGAAGGAGGTCACTGGCCCTCTTATAGACTAAGGGAGTCATGCCTTTATTTTTATAAATATACCTCAAACTCCTCATTCTCTTGACATGATTGTCTAGAAGAGCAACTCTAGAAATTAAGTTTTTTTCAATTGATTAAAAATTCCCACTTCTGGAATATTGTATTTTAAAAATTCTAATTATACCATAAAACTGAGAATAGACTTTCCCTGTTAGCCGTTAGGACATGGCTGATAAATTCCAGTAAAGAAGTCAAATGAATCTGGTATGAAACAACGATTGAAGTATATTCTGTGGTTTATATTGAAAAACAAAGTGCTTACTATATAACACAGGTTATATATACTAGACATATGTCTACATGTGTAAATGTCTATTTTAAACATTTGTTTATTCACTATTATTAATAGTTGGTGAACAAGCTTTATGCTTTTTGAGAACATGAAAAGCAAAAAAACAAGTATTGAACAACTGCAGTGTGCCTAAAATTGTGCTGAGATGGTGATCTCTCAGATCATTGGAATTGGCTCAGATATCCTGCACACTAAAATTACATCATGAGAATCTTTACTCTGAAGATGAGCTGTGCAGGACAATAATTCCAGTGTTTGGATTGCAGCCACCACACTGCTGGATAGCTGGAAGGCAGAGAGGGGTCCTGCAGATGTCACAGAGATCTAAGGCAATTCTTTTTGGCTTTCTGAAGTTGACTTTGTGGTATTGGGGTCAGAGTGTTCTCATCTCTTGACAAATCCTTTATAGAAATAATTTAGTCATCACTCTTAGTTTAAGAAGTCTCCCTCAAATTGCCGAATTTTCAGTCCCCTATGGTGCCTATTGTTAAATTGAAAAGAGAAAAAATAAGAGTATCGCTGAAAATGCTTGTGATAATAAAGTGGCTTGTAAAATTATTTCATTTACTTCGTCTCTCTGTCTCTCTCAGTCTGAAAATACTGTAACACCCTTTGGTTTCATGTTGATGTCTGAAACTGAGATGGAGAGAGAAAAAGGTAAATAGTCTTGGTGGGCATTCAGTCACTGTCCTCAGCTTATTTTCATGAGAGGTAAATTTACTTTGAAATTAAGCACAGTGAAGAATAAAATGTGCTGCTAGCATTTAAACAGCAATATCATTTGATGAGTGTTGCTACATAAAATCGAATCCGATCCTATTGGACCTGTGATAGGACTATTAACTGACCTACAAGGATAAAAGCACAAAGGTAGATCTCTAATTCCCTTGCTCCCTGCCCAAGTGAACATTTTTCAAAAGCGCTAACTAGTTAGAATCATTGATTTTCCTCTTTGCTATTCTAGGATTCGCACCAGGATTTTAGCTTACTCCTACTAGCATGACTTCATTAAATCTCACAGTTTATCACAGAGGAAACCTGCCTGATAAGGTAGTAAATGGAAGTTTAGGAATACCACAAATCATAAGTTGCAGATTGTATGGTCATCTTGTTAGTTACATCTTAAAAATGGTTTGAGTATTATGATGTTAGATAAATAACCTTTCTTTAATTGTATTGTTGCTTTCCCTGCCATGGAAGACTTTTGTTTTCCTTTTATTTTCCCAGTGAAAATCTTATAACCCAGTTGGAGAAGGTGTGTGCGTGTGTTATTTTAATTTGAATTTATATTTGATAAAAAAACAAAAGCAAAACCTCCTTGCAACTCATAATAACGTCATAACACTGAAAGTTGTGCTTCTTTATACACATCCTCTTTGGCTATAGTGTTAATTTCCTATCAATTACTTGATTACACATTCTTGGAATTTTATGAAGTTCTTAAAAAAGTGGTTTCATTTGCTTTTACCTTTTGCCCCAGAAGTAAACATTTAGAAGAAAGTTCATGAACTACAACGCCCATCATTTTCATTTTTAGACTATAGATCTTTGTTCACTGAGTGATGGGGGGAAATGACCTCTATGTTTTAGAATTGTCAATTTCTTGGATTCTGCTCATCCTTCATATTCTCCTGATGATTCTTGCTCAGTCATCTTTTTCTAGCTCCATCTTTTCCATCACTCCATCAGTTTTTGGTGTGTGTGTGTGTGTGTGTGTGTGTGTGTGTGTGTGTGTGTGTGTGTTTGTGTTTAATCTTTTGTATGTGTGTGCTTCTCATCCCTTCTGGATATTCTCCCCTGGAAATATATCATCTGTCCGTTTACAAGTATGGCAGATTCCGTTGCTCTTGTATCAGATTTGCTCCTAAAGGTGTTACTGTGTTTCTACCAGGACAGGTACACACCCTGCATTTGAAAAGTAAAGTTTATATTGTCTGCCAAAACTCCATCCTCCTAGAGTTTCTTCTAAGTTATACACAATGGGATTATTCTTAGCTAATTTTGTTCCTTCACTCCCTACTTTGAGTCACTTGCCAAATTCTATTTCCATGACAGATTGATCCCCAGTGTCTGATGCTTGAGTCATTCGTTGTTGAGATCTTAAACCTTGTTAAAGATCTACACCTGGAACCTACACCTGGAATGGAAAACCTTTCACTTTAGTTCAGGACACACGCTTGTTGACAAGTTAACACTGCTGCATGTAGGGGTGACAAAAGTACTCTGGAAGCATAGATAGCAAGTTAGGTAAGTGTCTTTATCTTTGTTAATCTGGGGTATCATAATAGCCTCTTGGCTTTTCTCCCTGACAGCAAAATCTCTAAACTATTATGCTTCTTTTATTGCAACTAGAATATTTCCCAAAGACAGCATGCAATCAGTTTGTTCCAGTGAATAAAAATATTTTCTGGGTTCTTATTGCATAAGCAGAAACACCTACATAATCTGGGTCACTGAACAGATTTCAAGTGTCCATGGAACCCTGTAAGACTAAGTGACAAACAGGTTATAAGTATAGATAAGTACATTTCTAGAAGAGGGTTATTAAATACGAAGCCACAAAAACAATTAAAGTACCACCGCCCAACAATATAAAAGAGAAGCTTCTTAAGGCCTATATATGCAACTATAAACTGGCCATATTTTACTTCTCAGTTCTTCCTCCATCTCTTCTCATTAAATGAATCCTCTTCCCACATACATGAAACTTCCCATTGTTTCCCCAATACTATGTACTTTTTAAAAATAGTTTTTTGGAAGAGACCAGGCACATGTGTTCACACATGCATGCCCATGATGCGGGGAGAGGCAGAGAGAGAGAGACAGAAAGAGAGAGCGAGAATCCCAAGTACGTTCCACAATGTCATTTCAGAGTCCCATGTAGCATCCAAAGTGCCCCCCAAATACTCTGCATTTTTTAAAATGCTATTGTGCCTTTGTTATTGTTAAATAACCTGCCTATGTGTAAACATTAATTAGAGCATTCCTATAAGAAACTCCAGGAGTATTTGCCCTAGTTTTTTCCTGTTCGATAGCTGGTCTAGTTTTGAAAAGTTGTACTTGGCTAATCCATGAGTAATACTCAATCATCCATAACTTGGATAGTTCCTATCAGTCCTGTTCTAAAGAGGTACTGAATTATCTTGGTTAAAAAAACACACAAAAAACTTTAGTGCTTTGAGTAGTGTATTGCCTGATGCATAAAAGTTGCTCAGTATAATTTAGTTGAATGAATTAATGTATGGGAAAGAAATTTGAAGGCTATATATTAATAAATCCCCACACTTAAAACTTTATTTCTGGTGGAGGAGGTGGAAAAAGTAAAGCATAAGGAATTTTAGCAGGAAAACATGGAGGCCCACCATGATTCAAAGTGTATTCGAAGTTCTTAGGGAAGAAAGATAACCAACAATAAACTATTGGGGGATACAAACTTCCAAGGTAAAGGATAGAGAGTATAGTTAATACTGTAATACGCTGAGAGCGATAAGTACTTTACAATGTATATTACTATCGAATCATTGTTTAACCCATGAAACTAAAACATCTACTATACTTCGCTTACTTTATTTATTTATTTTATTTTTTATTTTTATAATAGTTTCTTTTCAAATTGGTTTACATATAACACCCAGTGTTCACCCCAACATGTGCCCTCTTTAATGCCCGTCATCCCCTCTCCCCACTCCCTCACCCCCCTCACCCCTCTCACCCTCACTTTGTTCTTAGTCTTTGAGAGTCTCTTATGTTTTATCTCCCTCCCTCTCTGTGTCTTTTTTTCCTTTCCTCTCTTCCCCTCCCCCTGGTTTTTGCTTAGTCTCACAAAGTCCACTTATTCATGGAAACATATGGTATCTGTCTTTTTCTGACTGACTTATTTCACTTAACATAATACCCTCCAGTTCCATCCATGTTGCTACACATGGCCAGATTTCATTTTTTCTCATTGCCACGTAGTAGTCCATTGTATATATGTGCCACATCTTCTTTATCCACTCGTCAGTTGTTGGACACTTAGTGTCTTTCCATGATTTGGCTATTGTCGAAAGTGCTGCAATGAACATTGGGGTACACGTGCCCCTATGCATCAGCATTCTTGTGTCTCTTGGGTAGATTCCTAGCAGTGCTATTGCTGGGTCATAGGGTAGCTCTATTTTCATTTTTTTGAAGAAGCTCCACACTGTTTTCCAGAGTGGCTGCACCAGTTTGCATTCCCACCAACAGTGTAGGAGGGTGCCTGCTTCTCCACATCCACACCAGCATCTATACTTCGCTTACTAATTTAAATTCGAGAGAAAGAGAATTGTTCATTGTTTGGATTTTATACAATGTGTTTTACTCTTCTTTAATTCCACGAATAGATCTTAGTAAAAAAAACATATAAAGTACTAAAGAAAATACTTGTTGAAATTTCTTCGTAAGTTATTTGAAAACCAATAAAAGTACTGTCCTAGTACAGGAGGAAGGAGATGGTGCCCTGGGGAAAACTGTGGAAGCGATGAGGATGACACAGTGCCTGGACTTCTACGGGGGAAGAATCGTGTGGCTCCAGTGAGTTTAAGGATAATATTGACATGGAAGTCAGCTGTGCTGTTGGTAGTATTAAGAATGGGGTAGCATATGTTTGGAGGAGAGAGGGACTAGCATAATGAAATCTTGATTGGATCCTGTGAGAATCTCAAAGTATCAGATTAAAAATGAGCAATTTTGAAAAATTTTGTCTTAAAGTTAATATCAGGTACCACCTTGCCACATGTACATCAATAAATACAGGGCTAAAAGGGTCATGTGGTAGTTATTGCACATGAATATACATTAAGCCTTTATTACATGCTAGGAATGGAACCAAGCATCATCTCCTTTAATTCTATAACAACTTGTTGAGATAGTTACTGTTAATAACCTAATATGACAAGTCAGGAAGCTGAGGCTTGGAGAAGTTAAAAACGTTGCCTCAGATCAAACAGCCAGAAAGAGGCAGAGCAAAGACTACCATGTAGAAACTTTTATCCCAACTTAATATTTTCAGTAAGTACTATTAAACGGTTTTCCTTTTAGGCTATCAGATTGACCTTTTCACAACATCATTTCTTCTTCTGATTTTAACATTTTAACGACGTATTTTATGTTGACTTCCATCTTGACGTGTTATTAAAGACTGCAAACAACCCTTCAGAAAAACAGTATAAACTATATCTTTTCTCTTGAAGTGCTGTTTGCTCTTGCATTGCTGAGGGTTTGTTCTCCGCTAAAATATGTTGGCGTTTGATTAGTTTTCTTAAAATTACAATCAAAACTGTATTTTCCATTTTAACTCCGACTGAAATTATTTTTTGTCATTTTATATTCTCCTCAATTCTGTTTCATATTTACCTTAATAGTTCTAATTCTATGTAATTTTGTTAGTGGCATTTTACCATAGAATTGCTAACATTTTCATAATAACATTTTGATGTGTGGAAATCTGTGTGTTTGAGTTTATTCTCATTCCAAAGTTTTTAGGACTAATTATGATGTGTGTGTGTGTGTGTGTGTGTGTGTGTGTGTATGCGTGCGCATGCACATATAAGTGTTTGGAGTTAATAAGCTTAGATACTAGAGGGGAAAACAGTGGAAAGATGGTACCACAGATAATTAATAAAAATCAATTAGTTTGTTAATGAGGACTCTATCAGTACCCAAGGTGGCAAAAACCAGCTGGGGGAAAGAAATCAGAATCCCTGAATAGGACATTTAGAATGCCTGAGTCCTGCTGAGAATTCGAGAGGAAATAACTAGAAGAAGCACTGCTTGGGTTAAAAGTAGCTAAATTTCCTCTTGAGATTGCAATTCTTCTAGCTAATAAATCTAGTAAAAAAGTGATTCACCTTTAGTATATGCCATAAAGCATTTTCTGAGGCCGTAAGTACATTGCTCACTGCCCTGTATTAAAAACAAACCCATAGTTGTAAATGTCAATGACTAGGGATATTAGAGCCCTTGCATCTTTCTTACGTTAGTAGAAAAGCTGGAAGCACCCATTACCTCTTCTATGACTTTTTACATTGTATTTATATAAATGGCAAAAGTCAAACATGAGCTGACAGGGAAATAGAAAATCTGTCTTCCAGTGGTCCTTGGATGAAAACGTAGAAAATTCCGATAATAACAATTGACCTTCATAGAAAGTATTTCAAACCGACTCCTTGTTTCTATCGTTAATTGTATTTAAGATTATTTCCTCTCCATCCTATATAATTGGGGATTATTTATGGCAGGGATGCAGAGGAGATGATTCACATAAAAACAAACGAACTCCACTTGATATGTCTTCCCTAAGAACTTAGGAAGGAAAACAATATTCTAGTAGGCTTAAAGTTCTTATATTCATTTGTGTATATAGATTTTATTGTAAATAAACACAGGTTTCCAATAATTGTAATGGAGGTAAATAGGACTGCTATGAGGGTTTCTTTTGAACAAAGGACAAAGTCTCAAGGATGGGTTCAGTATTGGTTACTCTTAAAATAAGGGTGTTCCAAATTCTGTGACATGGATGGAATAAGATAAATATGGTTTCTGTTTAAAAAAGTTACCTAATAACTTCCTCTGAATAGGATTTAGAGTCCTAGGGGTAAAAGATCATCCATTTGATTTACTCACCTAGTTAGCTTTCATAGATAACGTGTTCCCCACGCTCCCTTAATTACCAGCACAACTCCTTCGTAGTGAAATGAGAGAGATGACACATTGGTAAGAGGGAAAGTGGACTGAATCCAGACAAAGAAACGACTTATGTGTCCTAAGACTGTTTTTAGTTAACAAAATCATTTACCCCTCAAATACATGTTGCTACAGTTCTCTCTATAATATGCATAGCTCTGTGCTTGAAGATCATTTGTACAGTGAGCAAGTGGCACCCACACTCATTTACGTAAATCAGATTAAAGTTTTTCTTTTTAGTGCTCTCTTAATATCAAGATATTTCTATCTTTTCTCGAGTACATTTTTAATTTCCTAGGAGGCAACAGTAATAGTCTCAGTTCCATGACCTTACATTTCTTTTAATGCATGGGACTTTTCAAATGTTCTGGCTTCTGGGTACCTATAAAATACAATTAGGCATAATTTCAAAATATGTTGAAAAATGAACACATCTATATTCATTTTAGGAATATAGAGACATTCGCACACAAATGAGGAATTCATCTGTGAATATGTGAATTTTTAGAGCACATACGTTGTTAAATTTATCCTTTTCCATTTAACCTTTGCTATTCCATCAAGAAATTAAACAGCATCGTTCATACCCATTAACTAGTTGTATAATTTTGTTTCAGTAACTAAACATAAGCAATTTCTTGAGGCCACTTCTGAGTTTTTGGAAGCCATGTGAACCCAAAGAGAAAAATTGGCTGTACATGTGGGATAATGGAGTCACCATCTAACCTTATTCAGAGGGGCACAGCCCCATGAGAAACTGGCAAAGATACCTATCACTTACCCCCAGGATTAAAATTTAATACAGGAAATTAAAAATACACCTTCTGGAATGCATTTCAACTTTAGTCCCTAGACACTAGAAATGGATATGGGCTACATATGATTTTATACCTTATTTTTAAAGATGAGACAAGTGAGGTCCTAAGTTACTTACTGGTAGATGTGTGATTGAACCAATGGCCTGGGACATAGGGATGTTGAGGTTTAAATGCCTGCTCTATTACAGAATATTTGGACAGACTTAAACCTCTATATTTTGGCTCATGCCTCTGAAAATAATGACTATCTCACAGGATTGGATGATTAAGACAAGTTAATTTTTTAAAGATCTTGCAACAATACATAGTAAATACTATATAAGCATTGGCAAAATAAATCACTTAATCATGTTAATGCACTCACAACATATAAATCTTTCCTTTGAAAGACTGCCAATCCCTGAAGCTGCTAGAGGTAAACATTTATTCTTTCATTCAATGTTAGCTGCTGCATTGTTATTTGAGCCAATCATGGAACTTTTTGTTTTGAACACTTTGTGGAGTTTAGCATTTTCCAGGATTAATGTTAATAGAAATACTTCTAGTGAAGAGAGAGGAAATTAAATCTTGTGTACAAACACAAAGGATGGATGAGACTATGGCTTCTGGAGCTCTGCTCTCATAGTCTGTCACTCATGGATCTGGTGAAGGAAGCAGCCAATGTGAGACATTTACACTCTGTGCACAAAGAAAGAGCAAGGAGATGAGCCAAACCATGCAATAACTCTTGCAGCTTCTCTTTAGATGTGGCATGTGTAACACATCCACTTGTGTTACCAACCAACCAATTCTCGCTTTTTCAGGCACTTGGCACGGCCAAGCCTAATTTGATGAAGTAGTCATCCGTATTTAAGAGTACTTTATATTTCTTGAGAGAACTAGAGGTCCTTTGAGAATGAGCAGGGGTTATAATCTCCCTGTGGGGAGAAAGGGAGTGAACAAAGAGGAATAATAGAAATTATTATAAGTATTTAAGGAATTATAGAACATTTATTGTAGTTGGAGTATAGACTATAAACTGTATTGAATAGGAAAAGTAGAAATAAGAATGATAAATGCGGTCAGATTATGGAATATCTCCTTATCTTGGTAAAAATTTTTGACTTGGCCATGATCAGAAATTGATTTTTAGAAATCTCCTGCTCGAAGAGTGAGGGAAGTCCTGTACAAGGTGAAAAGGGAGGCATGGAGACTACTTAAGTAAGGACTGAGAGATCATGGTTGTCTGAAGGAGCTTAAAAAAAAATTCAGAGTGCCTGGAAAAGGGAGAATTGACAGACCTAGGCTAGATATGGAAGATCAAGAGTAAGAATTTTGAAAGAAAAAAGTAAAATTAGAAGTATTCCAGCCTGAACAGCTAAATAATGAGATTGAATGAGCCAAGAAATAGGGGGTAAATATCAGTCCTTATTGGCAGAGAAGAGGAGTGATCCCACTCCTATTGTGTAAGGTCAGGGTGTAGACAAGATGAAGGAAGGCTTCAGAGGATGGAACTTCTGAGCTCCCTTCGCAGAAAAATGAGTGGCTGCAGTGAAGGATGTTCCTGGCAAAGCAAACAATGTATGGCAATGCAGATGACGTTAAAAAGCATGCTGTGTTCAGAAATGTCAAGATATTTATGACCACAAAAATGATAGTTAAAATCGAAGAAGAAAATCCTGAAATCACTCAACTATACTGAATCTGGGTGCTCATCCATTCACTTTTTCAGTCTTTAATCTCAAACTAAGAGTCCATGCAAAGTGAGCATGACCTAACTGGTTAAAAAGAAGATATAAAAAGTCTTTACTAATGGGTTAAACTCAAGGTTAAAAGGCCAAGTGGAAATCAAGTTTGATTCATAGAATGAATTAGGAAAATGACCAATGGTTAGACGGAAATAAATTTGAAACAGTTATTTCTCTGTTTGAACATAAATCTCTGGTATTGATCTTGGTTTTGCTTTAGAAAAAAAATTTTTTTACAATGGTAGAAACTGTCACACATAGAAATTGGTATCAACACTTATTAGTGCTGGGTCTCTGTCTTAAGTTAGCCTTCATGATTATATGGATCATTTCATGTTCAGTTTAGTTGAAAAAACCAGAGTCCATGTTAATACCATAAATATCACATGCTATTCTCATAGAACGTTAACATAAGGAACAGAATATACTTTATAAAGTAAACTCTTGTTATATAGATTTTAAAAGGAAGCCAGCTAGCTAATTTGGGTTAAAACGAGCAAGTCAGCAAAATTCTAATGGATTTACAATAACCCAGAGTTAGCTTCTCGGCTTAATAGTTGGAGAAATTAAATTTGAAAAATTAATAATTTTTGTGAGTTGTGACTCATTCGGTTGTCAGAAACTAAACTCATAAAACACCAAGTGATAATAGTGTTCACTTCCTCACTTGGAAAATACTAGTTATTTACTTAAGATATTCTTTGTGGCTCAAAACTACATGGAAGAAAATTTCTGTGAGAATACTGTGCGCTTTGCATCAACCTGAAGGAAATAGCTGACTTTGAATTTCTTTTTTTTTTTTTGAATTTCTATCAGAATAGGTGAAGTGGACAAAATATCATTCTCAATACTCATTGAATTAATTCCTGGGCCCCATTCCTGCCACAGTGACTCAGGAATTCAGGGGATGGGAACAGAAATCTTAAAACAGTGTTTCTGAGTCTTAAGAAGTAAGTTTTGGAAACATCGGTGTGCTAATGAGCTGCTGATCGCTAATTCTCCTTTTATAATATGCTCCATGAAGATATCACTAATGTTAGGACATTGTTAAAGTCATGTGAATTTTAGCTCATGCCTGAGAACACTTCTCAGATGCTCACTTTATCTAAGAAGTAAGAAGAACTCTTCACTGAAATTAACTTAAACTCTCTGTAGTACCAGGTTTACATACCATGTACTGCTGTTTATTTTGAAGACCACTGATCTCATTTGTTTTGGGCATTAACCGCTTACATTTTAAAGGTTAATTTTGTTCCATCTGTGTCTAAGTACAGGTTATATTTACTTATAGCTTCCAAGTAATACTGCATATCTACAATAATTTATCCAATACCCTTGCCAAAAGATACATTTCCAAATTCAGAATAATTGAGGTAAAAAAAACCCATACAAATCCTAGGTTATATATTATATCCTAAACTAAGTGTGGTGGGAGCTCTGCTTCATGATAACTGGAAAAAAGTACGTGGGTAGGATGTTTGTACCCTCCTATTGTTGGTTCGGGTTAAGTTCTTAAGTGGGACATCTGCTGTGTCAAACTTGAGGAAAGTGATCTTGTATGTGTTGACTCTTGTTTGTTTGTAGTTTTGTTGGTTTGGTTTTGACTTTAGGTAACAGCTGGCCACTTCAGATTGTAGCTCTATAGAATCGGATGACAGACATAAGAGAAGTGAATAGATGCCTTCAAGTTTTAAAAGCTTTTTCTATTTACTCATTAACCAAATATTTGAATCCCTATCCCTACTTTGTGTCAGGTATTATGCCTCTTTGTGAAGATTATGTTCCCCATCTTCTTTTTAATATTGATGTGTTGTGAATTTTTCTAAGTGGAAGACCTATTGCCTTAGTATGTGGGAAAATACAGCTAGGTCTCACTTGGGATGTCCATTTTGTGCTATGTCTTTACAAGTTTGATCAGGATTAATGAGCTGAAACTTTTCCTGGAGATTTTTACCTTACTTTCAAAGAGGCCGGGCAAGCCCAAGGGCCCCATCTCCTGTGCCAATAGCAAGAACAGTAGCAGGTTTTGCTGAGATTGATTATGAATGTCTCCAGCTCCTGGCAAAGCAGAAGTACAGCATGTCCATATCCTTGTGTGGATAGAGGAGAAATTAAAATGAAAATAGGACATGGCAAAGATAAAGTGAAAGATTTGCTATTAGGCTAGTGCTTTGATCATAAAGATTCAAACATATCTATCACCCTACATCTGTAAGAATGCATTAAAAGGTTAATGAAGTTTGGTACATTTTTGGACTTAGAACTAACTTTGTCAGGTCAGCACATACCAAGAGTTTTTTGTACTGTGGACTGTCCTAGGAAATTACCTGGGGGGGGGGAGGGGGGGGGAATGAGATGCCTTTATGATTTAATTCAGAACATATAGTATCTTAAAACTGTTATATCCAATTTGAGGGCTGTTTCAAAGAAACTGTGCAAAGCTAATCCTGTTTAAAAAGAAATTGGGAAGGCTCAAGAAAATCGGTAATATGAGGAATCAGGACACCGTAGTAGTATGATTTATATACAATTTATAGACCTTTGAATGAAATATTCACCATTTTAATAATTTGAGAAAGGCAACTGCTTCACAGCATTCTGAGGTATAAGGCTCCCACCATAAGACTGCATATAATAGTGATACTGCCATGGGTTAAATGAGCAGAGCTTGAAGTATTATTTTTTTTTAAAAATTGAAAGGTTGTGGCAGTAATAAAAAGGTTGAATGGTAATGCCTCTAATTGAACAGTAAGGCCTCTTCCCTATTAAGTCACTCTTTCATCTGTCTTTTTAATTATTTCATTATCATTTTGTACTGCAGTTCACAATGAAATGACCATTTGTGTTTAAGTGAAAGCTAATTATTAGGACTGAATTATTGTGCAGTTTATTGATCCCAATGGTGGATTAAGGGCTTTAAGTTCGTCTAGACAGAATAGTTAGCAAAATGACAAAAGGAAACATATAAGACCCTTGGGAAGAATCCCTATGCTCCATAAGCAATTAATGCCTGCCAGGTAATGGAATTTAAGTTTATACTAAATCCAGCAGAGCTTTGACATTTCAACTGCCTTATAAACACATTAGTCTAATGAATTAAGACTTATGAATTGTGTTTAGACACAAGGAGGAATAGTAAGTCCAGGATATTTTTAGCCTTCCATTGATTGAATGAAAAATAGATCATTTTCTCTCTGAATTTGATGAAAAATGGAATGTATTCTTTTTTGAGTTTATCTCTGTTCATTCTGTTTTCTACTGATGGATGCGTATTAACAATTTCCATTTCCCGGAGAACACTAATCTCCCTTATGGATGTGTAAAGTATGCAGTGATAAACCAAGAAAAGAAAAAAAAATACCGATCTAGTACTGCTGAGTAAGAAGCCAAACAGCCCATTCATCTCAATCCAGTGCTGGACATGTTTTAAAGCCATCCGTCATTATGGTGATGAGCAAGTCCCAGTCTGAGCTAACGATGGAACCCACTGCTGTTATTTGTCAGAGCATATCCTTGGGTGGACTTGGAGATCTTAGTCAATTCTTCAGTTATGTGACTTTTCCTGAAGTGCTATGTTCAAACCTCTGTTGACAACATGGCGCAAATAAAGGTTTTGGGAAAAATTGCTAAAGCTCTTCTGATATTACTAAAGCTTTTGGCAACAGCTCCAGGAAATAATTACAAAGCAATTAAGATCAAGGTGGTATTATAGAGTGAGAAAATTGCAATATTTTTCTGTCCCATCTTCATTTTAAGCCTTCCCCCCAAAATCCATTTTCATGTACTCACCATGATTATTTAAGAGTCAAAGAACCGATCATTAAGTTGTAGGTAACACAAATCTGGTACATTTTACTTGTCCAGACTATTCTGAATTTGAAGTCTTTTCTCACTATGAAAATCTTGAACATGTTCAGAGTCTTCTGTGTGTCTTAAAAATAAAAATACATATATCATGTCAAGGACTATTCAGTGAAGAGGCACCCATACCAGATAGCCAGAGGCACAGTTTAAATATTAAAGTATATTTATACAGAACGTATTTTAGTTCCTCATCATGTAAGTTTGAATTAAATTGAAGGCATTCATATGCACAAGATAAAATCTATTTAGCAGTAGCAAAAATGTTTGCTCCATTATATTTATGCAGAATTTTATTGCTTGCATTTGACAGTGGCAAAGTAGCTAGTTTAATAAGCAAGCATAAGTTTTTATAGCAATGGTTATGGACTTTTATGGTATTTAAACTAGATTAATCAGTGAAGTATGATAAAGTTGAAGGATTAAACAGACTGTGTGCACTTAAATATAAAACACTAATGGGGGAATCTTGCACGAGGCAATATTTGTTATTATGAAAATATAATAAAAGGATAATTGGTGGGGTTCTTTCTAGGAAAAAGATGGGTTTTCTCAGCTTAAGAAGTCAAATTAATGCCTAGGGAAATAGGGCATCCTTCTTATATGTAGACACTGTGCCACCTACATCAGAATCATTTGAGTTTTAAAACCTAAAATAAAACTTAGGCCTTACATTATGCCATGATACAGCTGAATTAAAAATGTGATCCTAGGGAAAAACATTCTGAGCATTTTGCTAATTTTATCTTGAAGTTGCATATATACCCCTGGATATGCATATTAAAATGTTGATTTACAATACATTTGCAAGATTGGGAGACTTTGTATCCTGTTTTGATGGAAAAAATACTTGGAATGAACTGTTTTCAGGATGTTCGAAGTTTGAATACCTCAAATATATTGGTAGGGGTTAGTATTAATTCAGTTAAAAATATTTTTGAGAGTCTTATCCGTGGTAGGTGTATATGATTCAAAGTCAATTAGGTGACGTTATCTAAATTTAGGGACATGAATACTTGTATTACTTATCAATTACTGCATAACAAATTATACCAGGACTTAACAGTTGAAAATGACAAATATTTATTATCTCATAGTTTCTGTGGATCATGAATCCAAGAAGAGTTTAGGTGGGTTGCCTTTTTCCAAACTCATGTGGCTATTGGGAAAGTCAACTTCAGGCTGGCTATTGGCGATAGAACTACCTCAGTCCGTTGCTTGCATGGGCCTCTCCACAGGGCAGCTCACAACATTACAGTTTCCTTCAGACTGAAGAAACAAGACCTGCCGGGATCCAGATCCGGTGAATCTGGGGGTCCCCGAAGGATGGACGGTCAGGTGAAAGGAAATGAGAGAGCCACGAGTCTCATGAGCCTGCCGGTCTCAGTGTCTTTATTTAAAAGTAGTGAGTTACATTACAGCAATGAGTGACATCCCATCATTAAGCATAGTTTGAACAATAATGTGTTTTTATCACTAAAATGGCGATTTCCTCAATCTTGCAAGTTGTTTTCAAGTTAATTAGCATATAAATTTAAGGCAGGGGGAGAGAACAGGAAGTTACTTAGGCCTGCCTATGTTAATTATCTATAAACAGGGCAGGAGTCATTCTGCCTAGTCTTCCAACTCCAATGGGGGAGGTGCAACCAATCTGGCAAGGACAGAATTCCCAATGCTTGTCCTTTGCTTGTGAATGAGTGAATTTACATAATAGGAGCCTAACATTTACACAAATCACACCAGTATTCAGCTAGCTCATAACTGCTTCAACCACCTTTTCCACACAGGGAGAGGTCTCAACCTGTGAGCCCTAAATGGCTCCCACAAAGACCAAGTGACCCCAAGATGGAAGTCACAGTCTTTGTCGAACCTAACATCAACTCACATCCTATTACTTCTGCTGTAATCTTTGGTTAGAAGTGAGGGGATATGTCCAGCCTTCTGAGGGGAGAGGATCAATGAGGTATGCACACCAGGAGGAGCGAATCATTGTGGTCTCCTAAAATAAAGCTAATGGCCTATCCAAAGACACAGTCAACTGTTAAAGTAGAATGCTGTGTCACAATAAAAGTGTCCATAGAGTGCATTCACAGGAAGCCTATCTCCACAGACTGAGTGTTCTAGGTAGGCTTTCAAGTGCAAAAGATGTTCACAAAGAATTAAGATTGACTAGTAGCCAGCAACGTGTGTGGGAGTGGCAGAAAGTGCACTTCAGGTAGAGGGCTGTCAGGAACCTTGCAAGTAAACTACAGGTTGATGGCTACAGCTAGAACACAGCCTATAATATAGGTAGTTTACAGCCAAGAACATTGTATGTTAAACTTGGAGTTTGAAATTTATCCTTAAAGTCAGGGAAGGCATTTATAACCATGAACATAATCAGTTTTGTCTTTGACCACTATGTGCTATGTTTAGAGAAAGGACCTGAGTTTTTGGAAAAGGAAGCGAATGTGTTCTTACTTAAGATGGTGGTTTGTTAATATACTTATCGTAATGTAAGGCTTGGACACATGAGAAAAGGAGGCTGAATATCACAAAAAGTCATGAAAGGACATTGGCACAATAAATCAAACTCGATTAGAGAGAAGGCTCTATTAAGATTAAGTTATCAGATGATGGATAAATTGGTATGATGTATATTCGTATTCCAAGTAATAGTGAAGCAGTAGATGCATTCTCTGTTACACACTTTCATTTTCATCCCTATGGTCTTAGAGGAATTACATCAACCTTCATAATGTGGATAGAAGAAAATGTGTAAGAGTGAGAGAGGATTCCACAGAGCTTAGCCTTGGATGAGCATCTGGGCATCCAGTGGCGACAACTTTGATTAGAAGATGAGTGCATGCATAAATAAGCCCTGAAACTGGAGAAACTGCCTTTCACCTGCCGCTTAGGTTTTCCAAATCCAAAAATAATGAATGATGTAAATTTCCAGACAATTCATGAGTTCATGATTAAAATGGGCCTGTCAAGTGTTTCTTGATCATAAGTGATGGCTGTAATGGAGTGAATACAAAGTGGTACTACATTGTCAGATAAGCTTTGAGGTCAATTTTGTTACGCTTCTTAATTGTTTTGTATGAACCAAAATGGCATCCATTGTTTTGTATACTTCGCAGTGTATTTGGGCACTTTACAAAGATACTCTACGAAATATTATAGTATATGAGCCAGAAAGAAAGATGAATTATATTTCTACAGAAAATACTGTAAATGATTGCCCTGTGTTGAACCAGAAATGCTAAGCTTCGGTCTAAGATATGTTGTATCAGGGAATCAGCTTTTGAAAATGCATATAAAAATGATACACACCTCAAGAAGCTCAGATGAACAATGAACCTAGTAGTTGTCTGGAAATTTACATTGAATTCACAAGGTCTTTAATCATGGCATAAAAGAAGAAAAATTTAAATGTGTTTATATATACTATCAGTTAAACATGAATTTTTATATTGAAGAAAAACCATGATGCTTCCTTTCTAAAACATTTAATCAAAAGAATGCAAACATATATGGTTATATGTTCTATATTCTTTAATGAAAATATAGAAAAATAAATGTAATTCATAGAGGTTAATCCAAGACTAAAATTAGACATCATCGGTTTGATTCTTGGTTTCACTACTTAGTAACTAGAGATTTTTGGATTTTTAAATTATTTTGGATACTTTATTTTCTACCTACATGATCGCTGCTGAAGTAGTACTCTACCAAGTGATCCTGAAATCAGCTATTTCTTTCACTGCCTACCAAAAGCATCTTAGCTATTACCACCACAGGTCTTTATGTCTATTCCACAATACCTTTTTAGGTTAGTCTTTGTAAATTTTTGAAGTTTAGTTTATGAGTATTCATCTCTTTGAATCACTTTTGGTGGTTTATTTTTTATATTTTTCTATTTCCTTCAAAATATTCTACCTTATTAGTATAGACATACTGCTAATATACTATTGTAATACTATACATCTATATGATTATTCTTCTTTTAGGCTTTTTATTGTTTGTTTTTCATTACCTAATTTGCTTCTGATCAATTTTTCATGGGCGTATATTCATTTTCATTGGTTGGTTTTACGGGAGAAAAAAGATTTTGGTGATAAAATTCATTTTACGAATTTGTTCCTTACTTTGCATTTGACCGATTACTTTCCAGTGTTTATCATGCTCAAAAAAGTGTTTCAGTGACTTAGCCATGGGTCAACATTACTAGGAGATTACTTCTCTTGTGATGGGTAGGTTGCTGAGATGTTTTGGTTTATTTGAAATTTCATTATTAAAATATTTTTTCTAAAAATATTTGTCCAAGTTTTGGTTTGGGGAATTTCTTGAGGGCTCTCTTCTATATATCATTTATTTTTTATTGTTTTAAAGTGATTGAAGGTTTTTTTTTTTTTTTTTTGAGAGAGACATAGCACAAGTGGGGGAGGGGCAGAAAGAGAGGGAGACACAGAATCTAAAGCAGGCTCCAGCTCCAGCTTTAGTACAGAGGCCAGTGCAGTGCTTGAACTCCAGAATGGTGAGATCATGACCTGAGCTGAAGTTGTAGGCTAACCCAACTGAGCCACTGAAGTGCCTCTCTCCTATGTTTTAGTATATACTTTAATATACATGTACATATGGTAAAAAAAGACATTTATAAATTGAAGAGTTTATTATTTTCCTAGCGGTTATTGGTTTGAGGCCTCACTATGTATTTCCTTTTTTCCTTTTTAATTTTTTTAATGTTTATTTATTTTTGAGAGAGAGAGGGAGACACAGAAACTGAACCAAGGTCAAGGCTCTAAGCTGTAAGCACGGAGCCTGACAAGGGGCTTGAACCCTCAAACCACGGAGTCATGACCTGAGCTGAAGTTGGATGCTAACCAACTAAGCCATGCAGGCGGCCCTTGAACTATGTATTTCTGTATTGGTATCTTTCTGGTCTACCAAAGACTGAAATAAGTTGTTAATTTTAGGTGATGGGTTTCCTCATGATTTTTTCCTTATACGTAAACTTAATTTTTTTGTTATTAATTTATAGGCATTTTTAATGTGTTCTTCATCTCTTACCTTCTGTCAATATTTTATAGACAGCATGTCATTATAAATATACAATGTGATTAAGTCATTTTCATTCATTATGGTAAATAATACAGATTTCTATTTTCTTAATTTACTATTATACTTCATTAAAAAAATAGTTACTATGAACCAAGTACTATTTATACTGCCATCTTATTGAAGCCTTTCAATGATAAATGTAAATACTTACTGTTTACTATTGATTTAGAAATGAGGATTTTCAGATACAACTAAATAAGTGACCAAGAACTTGGCTAGTAAGCACTAGGTGAGGATCTTTCTGTTGGTTGCTTACCTAAACTCCTTTTGATAAATAGGCATTACTTGTTACTCCAAAACACACCTTTAGTTTGGAATGCAGAGCAAAACTCAACTATATATTGAATGTGAGTTTCAGAAAGAATAAAGATAAATGAGCAAACACATAAAAGAAAATACAAAATATAAACGCAGGGCTTATGTTCTATATGTGCCAAGATTTTGAACAAAAATAAACTTTGAATAAGGTGAAGATTATATATATATACATATATATGTATATATATAGTTATATATGGTTAAAATCACAGATAAAACAACCAAGAAATATGGTAGCAATCTTCATGAAGCAGAAACCTTAGAAGATACAAAAGAGAAATACAAATGGATCAAAACACAACTATGACACAATTTAATCATGGAAATGTCTAGAGACCAAAATAAAAGAGTTCAGAAAACCTAAGAAGCATCCGGAAATTAAAAAAATGTATATATTGACTTTACCACTGATAATACACATAGAATAAAAAAAAATATAGCAGATCTCTCCACAGAAACTTGGCAGGCCAGAAGCGACTGGCATAATATATCCAATGTACTGAATGGGATTAATATGCACCCAACAATACAGCAAGTCTGTCCTACAGAATTGAAGAGGAGAAAAAGACTATCCCAGGCAAGCAAAAACTAGAGGAGTTCATGACCAATAACTACACCTGCGACAATTTTAAAGGGTGATTTTATTGGGAGAGAAAGACCAAAGACAACAAAGAATGGAAAGGAACAGAGAAAATCTCCAGAATTTCTGGAGGTAAAACAATGGCACTAAATTCATCACTCTGAATGTTAATAGACACTAAATGCTCCAATCAAAAGACATGCATGTTGTTTTTTTTTTTTCCATTCTGATGTCCTTACTGTATACTGCATAAAAGAGACCTATTTTAGGTCCAAAGACACCTCCAGATTGAAAGTGAGGGGTTGGAGAACCATTTGTCATGGTAACACATGTCAAAAGAAAGCCAAAGTAACCATACTTCTTTCAGACATACTAGATGTTAAAACAATGACTGTAACAAAAGGTGAAAAGAACACTGTAACATAATAAAAGGATGTATCCAACAAGATCTAATGATTGTAAATACTCATTTCCCCAAATAGATGACACCCAAATACATAAAGCAGTTAATAACAAATATGAAGAAGTTCATTGATAATCCAATAATAGTGATTTCAACACTCCACTTACAGCAATGGATAGAATATCTAAGCAGAATATCAATGAGGAAACTATGACTTTGAATGACACACTGGAGCAGATGGACTTAACAGATATATTCAGAACATTTCATTCTAAAGTACCAGGATATACATTCTTCTTAAGTCCACGTGGGATATTCTCCAGAATAGATCACATATTGAGTCACAAATCATATCTCAATAAATAAGGGTTGAGATCATACCATGTACCTTTTCTGAGTACGATGCTATTAAACTTGAAGCCAACCACAAGAAAAAATTTGGAAAGACCGCACATACAAGGAGATTAAAGAACATTTAACTCAAGAATGAATGGGTGGGGCACCTCAGTGGTTCAGTCAGTTAAACATTCAACTATGGCTCAGGTCATGATGTCAGCGTTCATGAGTTTGAGCCCCACATCAGCCTCTGTGCTGACACCTTGCAGCCTGGAACCTGTTTTGGATTCTCTGTCATCCTCTCTTTCTGTTCCTCCTCTGCTCATGCTATATCTCTCTCTTTATCTCTCTCAAAAATAACAAAAAAAATTTAAAAAAAGAATGGGTTAATCAGGAAATTAAAGAATAAATTTAAAAAATACATGGAAAAATTTTAGGATGCAGAAAAAGTGGTTCTACAAGGAAAATTTATAGCAATACAAGACTACCTCAAGAGCAAGAAAAATTTCAAAAAGCATTCGAACCTTAAACATGAAGGAGCTAAAAAAGGAACATATGAAGCCTAAAACCAGCAAAATGGAAATAATAAAAATTAGAGCAGAAATAAATGATATAGAAACAAACATAAGAGAAAGGAATGAAATAAATAAATAAAATAAATAAAATCATGAATGAGAGAGGAGAGATCATGGAACCAACACTACAGAAATACAAACAATGTAAGACAATATTGTGAAAAATTACATGCCAACAAATTTGACTATGTGGAAGAAGTGGAAAAAATTCAAACAGATGAATAACCGGCACTGAAATTGAATCTCCCAACAAACAAAAATTCAGGGCCAGATGTCTTCTTAGCAGAATTCTACCAAATATTTAGAAAAGAATTAATAATCTTTTTCTCAAACTGTTCCAAATAATAGAAATTGAAGGGAAACTTCCAAACTCATTGTATGAGGCCATCATTACTTTAATTTCAAACCCAGACAAAGATCCCACTAAAAGAGAGAGTTACAGGTCCCTATCCTGGTTGAATTGGGATGCAAAAATTCTCAACAAGACCCTAGCAAATCAAATTCAAGAATACACTAGAAAAAGTATTCCCCGGGATCAAGTGGGATTCCTTCCTGGACTGCAGGAGTGGTTTAATATTTGCAAATCAATCAGTGTGTTACATCACATTAATAAAAGATAGGGTAAGAACTATATGATCCTCTCAGTAGATTCAGAAAAAAAAATATTTAAAAAAAGTACCACATCCATTTTTGATAAAAACTCTTAACAAATTAGGGATAGATGGAACATACCTCAACATCATTAAGGTCATGTATGAAAAACTCACAGTTAATATCATAGTCAATGGGGAAAAACTGAGAGCTTTTCCTTTACAGTCAAAAACAAGACATGGATGCCCACTCTCACCATTGTTACTTAACATAGTACTAGAAGTACTAACATCAGCAATGAGACAACGAAAAGAAAGAAAGATATATAGTTCAGCAGAGAAGATTTGACACTTGGACTTTTTGCAGACAACCTCATACTCTATGCGTAAAACTTCAAAGACTCCACTAAAAAGTCTCTTAACTATAGAGAACAAACTAAGGGTTGATGGTAGGTTACAGGTGGGGAATGAGTTAAATGGGTGATGGGTACTGAGGAGAGAATTTGTTGATTTGAACTGGATGTTATATGTAAGAGATAAATCACTAAATTTTACTCCTGAAATGAATATTACACTATATGTTAACTAAAATTTAAATAAAAACTTGAAGTATAAAAAAAAAAAGGATGAGCTCACAAAGGAAAATCACAGTAAGTTCAGTAAGGTAAAAATGATTCAATAATATCACTATATAAAAAAATAAAAAAATTGAAAGTTTTCAAAAATTTCTTCTACCTTGAAATTGAAATATTATTCAGTACTGATTAAAGGTATAAAAAAAACACTATATATCAGACTCTGTAGAACACAATTATAACAATAGTTAGAGCATTATTCATAATAAAATAATATAAAAGGCTAAAAATAGTTATTAAATAAACCATTCTGAAAAAGATTGAAACAAAGATGAAAATGAAAAACAAGAGAAAAATAGGACTTAGTTGGCCTGCTTTTCCATTCTTACTATTAGCTAATTTAATGAAGAAAATTAAAGGCAAATAACACAAATACTCAAAATAAGAACTTGAAAGACCAAAGACACTGAAACCCAGGAAATTAAAAATGATAGAAAACTGATTTGTATATATGTCTACAAATATCGGAAACATAAATGAATTAGATAATTGCTTAAAATTTACTAAATTTGATACGAGAAAATAAAAATTCCCAGACTAATTCCCATAGAACAAACAAATTTATCAAAGACCTATAACCACATTCCACCCTAGCCCCACAGTCAGTCTTTTTAAAACAAAAACAAAAACAGGGCAAAATTGTATGTTAGGGAAATTGTACCAATTCAACAAAACCTAGATAATGTCAATAGTATTAAAATGATGAATATGAAAAAGAAAAAGTGCAAATGTGTTTTGTAGACAGGAAACATTGATACCTATGTACAATGTTGATAAAGTATTAAAAAAACTAGAGATTAATGAAAAATAATAAAATATTAACAAATTGAATTTTCACATATTCAAAATAACTCATGACCAATTTTATTATAGGAATGTGAGAATCATTTACTATTAGGGAATGAATTAACATAGTTCACATATTCATAAAAGAAATATTACCACCTCCACTAATGCTGTAAAGGCATTCAACAAAATCCAATATCTACTCATAATTAAAAAAAGATAAGGAACTCTTTATTGATTTCTCTTCCATTAACATGTTAAAATCTATCTGGTCTAAAATTCAGCCTCTTTTCAAAATAAGTAAACAGTAGATATTTTTCCATTAGAGTCAGGAAAATTGAAAGTATACATGCTATCACCAATATGATTTTCATGAGGGATTTGTAGATGTTGAAATGCACTAAGGCCAAAGAATGTGAGAGATATGAGCCATGGAAAAGAAGACAAAGTTGTCTCTATTGGTATAAGATATGATAATACCTCTGATCCACAGAGAACCAATCACAGAAGCGTTTATTAGGGTAACAAGATATAAAACTAACAAGTAAAACTCAATAGCCTTTATGTAGCAAACCATAACCCATTAGAAGAAAAAATGTAAGAAAATACTTAAAACGGTGGGGAGAGATAAATTACATAGTAACACAAATCAAAAAACAAAACAATCTAGAAGGAATTCCAATATACCTTAAAATCATAGGGGCGCCTGGGTGGCTGAGTCGGTTAAGCGGCCGACTTCGGCTCAGATCATGATCTCGCGGTCTGTGAGTTCGAGCCCCGCGTCGGGCACTGTGCTGACAGCTCAGAGCCTGGAGCCTGCATCTTCAGGTTCTGTGTCTCCCTCTCTCTCTGCCCTTCCTCTGCTCATACTCTGTCTCTATGTCTCTCAAAAATAAATAAATGTTTAAAAAAATCATAAATGATTGGAATAAATGGAAATTTGTATTCTTAGGATAATTCCTCTTTGCTCATAAAGATTTATTTCTCAAGTTAATGTATAAATTAAATGCAATGTTAATAAAAATTGCTATAGGAAAAAATAATTTTGTCTTTTTGATAGGTAAATTCTGAAAAAGTAGAAAAGTGAAGAATAACTGCCAGATATTCTGAAGTAATATATAAAATCCTTATTAAAACAGTATTAACTAAAATAGTATGTATTCCATGGTTTGACCAATGGAATAGAATGGAAATCCCAAAATAGTTCCTAAAATGTGGCATATGATAGTGTTGGCTTCTAAAATATGTGGAGTGGAAAAGATACTATTGAAAAAAAAATTGAAACAACTGGAAAGCCATTTAAAACAAAAAGGTCAGAAATCTAATATTAAAAAAATGAAACCATTTTTGATAAATAAAATTTATTTTGACATTGAAATGTGAAAAAGGTTCTGATACACTTCAAAATTCTGAATCATTAACATTAGATAGATAAACTCTTTTTAAAAATAAGTTTGTGTAAATGGGGAGATGAGGAGGAGCACCATAAGCAAAATCAAAATGATGAACAAGAAAAAAAAATACTTAGAGATTTTTTTCATAACGAATCATTTCCAAATTATTAACTCGTAAAAATTAAGACGACCATCAATAGATAAAAGGGAGATAACTATGAGAATAAACTCAGAAAAAGAAAGGCAAATGGCCCATAATACCGTGAACACATGCTCAATGTCAACTACATGAAGAGAAATGTAAGTGAAAATTACACTGAAATACTGCATCTTACTAGCATATTGGCAAAACTCCAAAAGTCTGACCACACTCTTGGCACAGCTCTGGAGAACAATTATTCTCCTATGCTGCTGATAACCATGAACACTTAGACAAATCCACTACACGATTACTTAGCCCTATTAAGAAAACTAACCTACGTATTTTCGCTTTGGACCCACTGATTGGAATGCACGCTATGGTAAATCTCCACAAATGTGAAACAGAAGGTGCCCAAGGCTGCTCATGTGGGTTATTTGTAAGTGCAAAAGATTGGACACCAAATAAATGTCTGTCAAAAGCAAGCTGACACACCCTAAGGTTGGTGAGCTTATGTATGTAAATTCAGATGGGCTTTTTCTTATGTTTTGTCTTATGGGCTTGTTCGTAGATCAAGAAATAATTCTGTCTTCATCATTGTGCATTGTGATGCTTCTACTTATTTCTCTGGAAAACTAATTTCAATTCTTAGATTTTTGTGCTTTATGTTTTTACATGTTATCTTAGTTTGCGATCTCTTTTTTCTGTGCTTTCTGGATATGTTTCTCAAATTTACCCTCTATACCATTGATTTGATTTTCTGTAATCAAATCCAATTGGGACTACCTCCAATGTGGATTTTTATTATGCCACTCTTAGGCTGCCAGCCCCCTTTCCGTCTTAACTCAGTCAGTTTTATCCTTAAGGTTTCTTGATGCTGCTTCCTATAACTCATTTCCTCTTGCATTATTTTGAGCACAACAAGCTGCTGCTTGCTTAAAAGAATAAGAAAAAAAGTGTATCTATTCTTCTTGGGAAGGTTATTTTCAAAGTTATTTTTTTTTTCTCTGACTATTAAGTATAATTTGTTTTTTGTTTATGCTGGGTAGTAATTCGTAGATGTATTTTTATTTACCTTGTCTGGGCAGAGTGTTTGTCCTCAGGGTAGATGCCAGGTTTCCCAGCTCCTGTCACTATTTACTTGAATGGTAGGTGGTTTATCTTCTTATATCTCAGCCTGAAGCACCACCCTAAGCTTGATTTGCAATTCTTGAAGTAGTTCTGTAAACTGCGCTTCCATCATCTGCTGCTTCAATGCTAAGCTTCTCTTGTTCCAATATTCACTTTCTGTTGGAATTCTTTGAACATAAAATGCTATATGCTATATCCTTGCTCCTTTCCCAATACCGCTCCTTGCTTTTTTTCAATTCTATACCACCGAATATAACATTCAAATCAACTTAATTCTACTTAGGTATAAAAAGGGAAAGAAGCCAATACATGCTGGAGACAGAGCTGTTTGCTGTATTCTGAATTTTCATGTATATCCTATTTATTTTGGGGAGGGGGTGGATTTATTTCAGACCAAAATGTGGATATTATATATATATAACACTATATATATATAGTGCAAGAAGGTATCATGACTTATTAAACAGAAATCTGGCCCAGAGGTAGGCCCACAGCCTTTCCATAGGTCTACTTAGGTTATTGTTGAATGACTTTACTAGATCTTCTGCAATACTTCTGTATACAATAGTCTTAAATTTGTGTCCTTTCCTTCCTCCCATTTGTTCTCCCTTCATTTTTAAACAAAGAGGGATCAATACAAACATTGTGTTTAGGATACTGGTCACATCTTCACTCGAAGGTGATGTTAATAGTGCATAGCCCCTTGACTGGCTCTGAGTCTGGCAGACATTTGTTCACTGTGACTTCGCTACGCTTGAAAGTGTCTACTTTCAGTACCTGTTTTTGTGCCTCACATATGCAGTAAGAGAAAAAGTTTCTTTCTCCAGCTTACTCATGCATACTCAAATATGTAAAGGGGCAGCTGTTTCTTGGTGCCAAACCTAACTCTTAACGGGCAGCTTTCCTAATTTACATGCATATGTATATATACATACACACATACGTTCTAAAATATGTTAATAAAATTCACATTTGAGGCCATTCCACAATGTCAAACTAATAGCAACAGTAGAACATTTAAATAACCCAATTAAAATGTGATCACTTTGGGGCACTTGGGTGGCTCAGTTGGTTAAGTGTCCGACTTTGGCTCAGGTCATGAGCTCATGATTGCTGAGTTCGAGCCCCACGTCAGTCTCTGTGGTGACAGCTCAGGGCCTGGGTCCTGTTTTGGATTCTGTGTCTGTCTCTCTCTCTCCCTCTCTCTACTCCTCCTTGACTTGCACTGTCTCTCTCTCAGAAATAAACAAACATAAAAACTTTAAAAAAATAAAGTGATAGCGTTTTTCAGAAATAAACCAAGAATATCCATAGAGGAAAAGAAATTCCAAAGTGTGATTATTAGGTCCAAAACTGCAAATCTGCTGAGCTCAGGGTATAGGTGCAGATGGCACTGAAGTATTCCATTGCTCTGTGGAAAATAGAAACCAGGTATGTGATATTCCCAATATTCACTCATGGTAGGAGCCACTAAGAACTGACAGTCGACATGAAGTGGGATGAGGAGACCAAAAGCACCTGTGGAGCAAAGGGAACGTCTTTACATAGAGACAGTTGAACACAGAAGGGAAAGAGGGAACAACAAAAAGAGCCTGCCTAATTTAAGGTGAGTCTCTAACTCAAAATATAAAAACATCTTGGTAAATGAATAGGAAAGTTACTTTAAAAAATAAACAATTGAGAGGCTAGTACAACCTAAAATAAAACAACCTAATAGAACAACCTAAAAATAAATGTGAAATATATATAGGAGTTTTCAGTAGTTTTTAAAAACATATGTATAAAATAGAACAACCTAGTAGAACAACCTACTAGAACAATGTATGTAATGTATATGTATGTATGTATATATAATATAGAACAACCTAACAGAACCTAAAAATAAATGGGAAATGTATGTAGGAGTTTTCAGCAATTTATAAAGTGTATGTATAATACCCAATTGTAAGGAATTAAAAACAATATAAGTAGTAGTAGTAACAAAGCTAGAATTGTTGGGAAACATGAACTTTTCTACAGCAGTGTTCCAGAATCTACTCTTGAACTTCCAAAATGTTCACACACATTTAAGGTGGCGTCAGCAGTAGATGAGTCTCCCTGAACTCCCCAAGTTTCAGGTCATAGCTGGCTCTTTGTCCAGCATCTATTACACTGGGTATCCAGAGACCATTTCACTGGTACCTGTGATGGTAACTTCTTGATTCCCATATATCTACAGAGGTAGTAGCTCTTCTTGAGCAGTGGGACAGTTGAGTACTGTTCTGGAAATCATTCCTAGACCTAGAACTCATGTCTTTAGCTCTTGTAGCAATTTTTATAAGCATTTAGTTTCCTGAATTAAATTATTTCCTAGTTAAATACTCAGAGATCATGAAAGGATGTGAATATACTTTGGTGATTTGATGCGACTTGGTTGATCAAACCCCACATTGGACTCTGCCCTGACAGTGGGGGACCTGCTTGGGATTCTCTCTCTCCCTTCCTCTCTGCTTCTCCCCTACTTGTTCTCTTTCTTTCTCTTTCAAATAAACAAATAATTGTGTAAAATTTTTTTAAAAAAATAGAAAAATCTGTGGTATGTTGAAGTCTGTGGTATGTAAAAGAAATGATTAAATTATTATCTGAATTTAACTGGAATAAGATGTCTATTTAACACTAATCTTTGGTAAACCAAGACTTGACTGTTAGAGATCACAGAGGGGAGAAAGAAGCATATAAGAGCTAGCTCTTTCTCACTACAAGAAAGAGACTAAAGAAAGAAAATGACAATTTCATGCCTTGACATGGTCAGAGACCAAGCAGTCTCTAATAGGACCATAAAATATTTCTTATTTTTCTGTAATTGAAAGATTTACTCAACTAGAAATGAGACACATAGCTAGAATCTGTTGTATGTTGAATTGCAATGTAAGTTCAATTCACAGCTTTGCCAGATCTCTTATACAAATGTTAGAACATTTATTGGGAGGTAGGGGCCCCCGAATATTAGAGTAGGGATATTCAAATCCATGTAGAAATGGCTAAGCTCAAGCACTGAAACTCTAATGAGCCTCCTTGACTAGCAGAAGCAGAGTCTTCAGTGATTGAGAGGCCTGTCCTTCCTTGGATGGGAACTAAATGACGTTACCTGAGATTGCCTTTCACAGGTAGTCCAATCTTTTTACGCATCCAAGCTTAGCTCCTCTTATTATTTCCAGAATTTATAACTGCAATTATAGTCATCATATGTGTATATATTTAAAACAGACATGTATTCTTAGACACGCTCAGCCATTTTACTTAGATTGTTCAGAAATGTGTGGAGACTACATTCAAGAATTTTAAGGAAGCCCATTAAAGACCCTATCTTATTATGGAAGACCTTAACATTAATTAGAAAAATCCTAGTAAGAGCTGACAGCCAATAGAATATATGAATTATAAACTAGGAAGTCAAAAAGATTGGAGAAGATTTGAGTAAAAACCCATTAATGAGAGAGAAAAGAGAGAACCTTTTACCAACTTGAGATTATACATGATTTTCAAACCAGTATATAATCATTTAAAAAATAGGAGCTATATAATACACTGCAAGAGAAGAATAATTAAAAAAAAATAACTCATACAATCAGTCTTCCTGAAGTTAAATATAATTAAATCTGAATGTAATAACAATGGATTAGATATGTGAGCATGAAAGAGTGCCTAATTTGCATGAGGTCACGCACTAAAACTAGCAACATGAAGAAATTAAATATACATGTATTGACTCCTGAATCTTTGTACCACAGAAATAAGAGTAAACAGCTAAATGTTACTACATGAACATTTTTAAATGTATTTTAATAAACTCTTGTTTTAACAGTTACAGGTTCATAGCAAAATTGACCACAAAGCAGCAAATACAGCACAATTCCCCTCTCCACTGACCTCCTAAATAACAATGCTATGTTTGTTACTGTATATGAACCTGCACGGACAAAATACCACCCCAAATTTATAATTTACATTAGAGATCATTCTTGCTGTATACTTTTTAGGTTTTGACAATTATATAATGGCATGTATTTATTACTGTACTACCAAATACGATGGATTCACTGCCCTAAAAATCCTCTGTGCATAGAAATAGAGGGGCACTTAGTCAACTTAAAAAAAAAAACTATAAAAGAAAACAAACAAACAGAAAACCCTTAGAGTTAACATTATACTTCGAGAAACTTGAAAACTTCACAGAGAGATTAGTAACAGGGCAAAGATTTCTCCACTCCAGGCTCATTTCAACATTCTATGAAAAAAGGCATATAGATATTGAAGGAAGAAATAAAACCATTTACAGGTGACATGATTGACTACATAGACAATCTGAAAGAATCAATGTAAAAATTCCTAGAACTAATAAGCAAATACAGCAAGGCTGCAGGATACAAGGTTAATATACAAAAGTTAATTGCTTTGCTGTGTAGCAAAAATGAACAAGTAGAATTTGAAATTAAGGACGTTACCATTTACATTATTCTTAAAGTATAGTTAGGTGTAAAACAATCGATACAAGATGTACATGAGGAAAATGACAAAGATCTGATGAATTAAATAACTAAAAAGAGACATTTCATATTCTTGGATAGGGATATTCAATATTGTCAAGAAATCAGTATTTACTAACTTGATATGAAGATTCAGGAAAATCTCATTTGAAATCCCAACAAATTATTTTGTGGATATCAACACAAAGGATTCTAAATATTTTATGGAGTAGCAAAACAAACAGAAAAATACACAGAAGAGCCAAAGCAATACCATATGATTGAATCTACTTATGAAATTCTCTATCGAATTTTTGAGTTCCATAGTTGGATTTTTCAGTTCCAGGATTCCTGCGTGGTGTTTCTTAAAATTTTTTTAAATTAAATTTCTTGTTTTCTTCATGAATTATTTTTCTCACTTTGTTTAGTTGTTTGTGTTCTCTTGGGTTGCACAGAATTTCTTGAAGAGGATTCTTTTAGTCTCTTTGTCAGGCCATTTGTAGATCTCCATCTCTTTAGAATCATTTACTGGAGATGTATTAGTTTCTTCTAGTAGTATGATGTTTGCTTGATTCTTCATGATCATTGTAGTCCTGTGATGATGTCTGTGCATTTTATGGAACAAAAAACTCTGGCAGGCTTTATAGACTAATTTTGGAAGGTTATCCTATCAGGTTCTAGGTTGATGGGATAGTCTTTGGGATCCCACTCAAGTGGGGTTTTGGCCTGGTCACATGGTCCACAGTGGGGTCTGCCATTTTGGGGCTTATTACCTGGGATTTAGGTGGGCATGGATCCTCTCTAGTCTGAATGAATGGGACTGTCCCCAGTACTTTGGTCAGTAGAGCTAGTGCTAGGCCAATGGTACCCTTCAAAATCTGCAATTGAGTTCACAGATGGCCATATTTTTACCAGTGGCATGGAGGAGTGTGGTTCCTGCTAGCTTCTTGAGAGGACTCCTCCTGGGTCATTGGAAGGGCAGTCAGGACTGGTCTAGGGATGGCTTAGTGGAACTGGAACTAAATCCTAGGACTTCTTGAGAGCTTATGGGTAGGAATGAGGTCTGCAGACCTGCCTCCAGGGGCACAAACAAATATGTATCTGTTGATTCCCTGGGTGGGCAGGACTTCTCTTAGGCTGCAGCTGAGGGAAAGGGGAGGGCTGGTTCAGAGGCTTCCACAAGGTACACAGGATCAAGGTTGGCAGACCTGTTACCCAAAACGTGGTCCTCCTCGCATGTTCCTTGGCAAATGGTGTAGGTGGCAGGACCAAGGCCAAAGAGAGTGGTGGCTAATCTCTAGGAGATGGAGCTACTTCCAGGTTTTTAGGCAAGACCATATTGGCAAGCTTGCCATCTTGGGATAGGTCTTTCTCAAGACAACCCTTCAGTATTTTAGACTCCACTAGGCTTTTGCAAGCTCCTATCCGGATCCCAAAGACACCTTCAAAGGCTTTTATGTTGTGAATAACTGCTAAATTAGTGTTGTTGTTGGGGGATATGAATGGGGAGCCCTACAAGCAATCTTCTATAATCATATCAGAAATGTAGGACTTATTACAGCCATAGTGTGATTCCTCACCAATTCAAATGCATGGGACTTTTAACAAATCTTCATTACTCAACACAAAACCTAAATATTCCACCAACGGGACTTCTCCTAGAAGCTGCCAGCAAATTCGCCCAATTTGGCCTACATCCATAACTACCATTAGCCATAGAAGGCCCCACACCTGTCTCCATTCTACTTCACTCAAGCACAATAGTTGTAGCTGGAGTTTTTCTATTAATCCCCTTCTACCCACTGATAAAACAAAACCAAAGCATCCAGACCCTCACACTATATTTAGGTGCCATCTTGACTCTCTTCACAGCTATCTGCACCCTCACACAAAATGATACCAAAAAAATCGTTGCCTTTTCTACCTCGAGCCTACTCGGACTTAAAATTGTAACAATTGGTATTAATCAACCCTACTTTACATTCTTACACATTTGTACACACACATTTTTTAAAGCTATATTGTTCATATGTTCTGGATCAATTATCTGCAGCCTAAATGACGAACAGGATATTCGAGAACAAGATATTACTGAATTTCTTTTAAGATGCCTTTGACCAATGTGTTATTTAGTCTCCCTGTATTTTGGGATTTTTAAAATCAGTCTTGGTGAATATTGCACATTAAGTTGAGAACAATGTATATTCTTCTATGGTTGGATAAAGTAGTCTATAGATGGCAATTATATCCATTCGATTGATGGCGCTATTCAGTTCAACTGTATACTTACTCATTTTCTGTCGGTTGTCTATGTACAATTCCTGATAGAGGTGTGTTCAAGTCACCAGCTATCATGGTGTGGATTCATCTGTTACCTTTACAATTCTTTTAGTTTTTGTCTCATGTAATTTTGATGTTCTGTTGTTAAGTACATACTCATTAAGGATTCTTATGTCTTCTGGGAGCATTGGCTTCTTTATCATCATGTAAAGGTCACCTTTATCTATGAAGACTTACTTTGCTCTGTAGTCTGCTTTGTCTTAATACAGTTCCTCATACTTTTTTGATTAGTAGTAGCATGGTATATCTCTGTTTATTTTAGTATAAATGTGTCTACATGTGTGTCTTAATGTGAGTTTCTTATAGACAACATGTATTTGCATCTTGTGTTTTGATGTATTCAGACAATCTTCATCTTTTAATGGGTGTACAGTAGTCTCCCCCACTTCCCACCCCATCTGTGGTTTTGCTTTCTGCAGTTTCATTTACCTGCAGTTAACCACAGACTAGAAGCAGTAATTCTTGTTCTGATGTATTGTCAGAAAGACAATAGTAGCCTAACTATACTTCACAATACCTATGCCATTCACCTCATTTCATCTCATCACAAAGATATTTTATTATCTCACATCACAAAAAAAGGTGAATACAGTACAATAGGGTATTTTGAGAGAAAGAGACACCACATTCATATAGCTTTTATTATAGAAAGTTGTAATTTTATTAGTTATGCTTAATTTCTTACTGTGCATAATTTGTAAATTAAATTTCATCATAGGTATGTAGGTAGAGGAAAAAACAGTATCTATAGGGTTCGTTACTGTCTGGTTTCAGGCCTCTACTGGAGGTCTGGGCACATATCTCTAGATTCAAGAAGGGACTACATTATTTGACCATTGACATTTAAAGTGATGTTTAATTATAAATATGCATGATATTTTTTACTGTTTTCTATTTGTGGCCCAAGTTCTTAGTTCCTTTTGTCTTTTTCTGCCTTTTGTGTCTTTACTCAGCATTTTTTTCTCTTTTTCTCTTCTTTCTTAGCATATCAGTTACACTTAAAAAAAAAAGTTTGTATGTTCTGGATCAATTATCTGCAGCCTAAATGACGAACAAGATATTCGAGAACAAGATATTACTGAATTTCTTTTAAGATGCCTTTGACCAATGTGTTATTTAGTCTCCCTGTATTTTGGGATTTTTAAAGTCAGTCTTGGTGAATATTGCACATTAAGTTGAGAACAATGTATATTCTTCTATGGTTGGATAAAGTAGTCTATAGATGGCAATTATATCCATTCGATTGATGGCACTATTCAGTTCAACTGTATACTTACTCATTTTCTGTTGGTTGGCTATGTACAATTCTCGATAGAGGTGTGTTCAAGTCACCAGCTATCATGGTGTGGATTCATCTGTTACCTTTACAATTTGCCTTATTGTTTCATGTACAGATTAAGTAGTATTGGCTCATTTGTCAAAATCACCTCGGAGTGAATTAAAGGGTATTTTTACCTCCCTTATTTTCTAATAAGTTGTCAATTCTAATCTTCCACTAAACTATCCAAAATCCTGGTTGGTGAGTGTTTTGCTTTATTTCTGCTCAGTTGTCAAAACTATTACTTCTTTAGAATACTATTTGGGGACAGAGAGTAATGATAACATTTAGTTTAGCTTAATGAGATTATTTTTATCTGTGTTCTTTTAAGGCTTTGACTCCTCGCTATGTTGCTTCTCTGAAAAAGGAACTTTGTTTCCTGATCATTAGTATTTTGTGCATTGATTTCCATTTCAACAAACATTTCTCCTACATAATGATATATTTTCAAGACTTTCTTAGCAATTCTGACTTGTATCTGAATCAAATTAATGAAATTGAATGTGACAGAAGTCAAAGTTACTGAGATTTTCTCTCTTTTTTTCATCTGCAGCTGAAAGTTGCTGAAAGATAACTATCTGTATTTCCATATCTTGTTAAATTTTAACTTGTGTTTGAAGGTTAGAATTACAGTGATGCTTTACCAAATGCAATATACTTGTCTTTGTTGTTGACTATCTCAGCATTTTAATATGACTTGGCATCAGTAGTATTTTTGGGACACCTTGTTAATGTTCAATCATAAAAATAAAGAATGCAGGGGTTTACCTATTACCAGTTTAGACTCTTGTCCCCTCCCCCCTCCTTTTCTTAGATAGAAGCTCTGTTAAGGCAAAACAGAAGACAAACTCCTCTGTCTTGTCAACTTTATGTACATATGTTACTCATGAGATGAAAACTCAGTTAAGCAGAAAATCTACTTCAACTAATATTTTGTAAAGTTGAATATATATAATGTATGGCATAGGTACAATGTAAAATCCTCTCATTTTTCTTATAAAAAATAGTCCCTACTTATAATCTTACCATATTTGGTCATTAAATTAGACACAAAATTTAGAATGTAAACCCTTTTTTTTTGTTACTGTTTTTGTTGTGCACCCCTACCATTTATCAAGTGCACTGTTTTGTAGAGCACCAGGTGTTGAATGGAAGTGTTGAATGGTACACCTAAAACTGATACTACAATATATGTTAACTAACTGGAGTTTAAATATAAACTTAGAAGTAGCCTGACATTTTAAATATTTAATTTTTTCCAAAATAAGTTGGCCTTGTGGTTTACACTTATGGAACTAATGAAAACGTAAATCAAATTATCTGATTAAAAGGATTTAAAACATTAGACAAAGATTTAATATTTCTACTTGTTTTGGGGATTTTTCTCCTTTTTCTTTTAGGGGAAAAAATTCCATTTTAGTTTGTCTGAGGTATGGAGTGGTTATATGGCAGAGGTGATACTGAAACATCTTTGGTAGATACATTTGGGTACTAGCCAGAAGGAAAGGACTCTTGTAAGAAAAGAAAAAACAAAACGAGAGAAAACAGTCTCTGTAGGGAGGAGGCACACATACACATACACATCTGATATCTTCGTTTCTGTATGAATGTTAATTTGTTAACCCCTTCAATGTAGGGTTAGTAAATTCTACAATCTTGTGGAAGTGAGACTTCTTGTTCATCTTCCTTTCCAATCATAATTAATAAAATTTCATGTGAAGATTTATTCCCAAACTTACTGTGCAATAGCATTTAGGGGTGGAATTTGTCTAACAGGTTTTATTTATATATGTAGTCCTTCATATTTTCTATTTGATTTCAAAACTGTTGAAATGAGTGATCACTAACTGAAAGCACTTTTTAAATTTAGTGAAACTGGTCTCTTTGCAATAGTAGGTTTTAAGTCTAGGTAAGACATGGAGCTTCAAGAAAATGTAAATATGACTACCTCAGTATTTCCAATGCATTAAGACAAAGCTTTCAAATGTTGAACTGAATAAGGACTTTTTCTTGTGAATGGATTTTTAAGGACCTATTAAATACTGTTTTTTTTTTTGTCTGAGCTTAAATTATTTCTATTTAACTAAGATGTATATTCAACAATTTACTATTCCTGTTACTGTGGATATGAAGAAATTATCCTAAATCTAATAGTGTAAAACTTCCATGCATTATGATGATGACTTTGAGTGAATCATGAAATGGAGTGGGTATAGAGGCTATAGCTTATTTCAGATTCTTAGTGTCTGGGGCCTTAGGTGTAAGACTCCTGGGCTGAGTGTTAAATTCATCTGAAGGTCTATTAACTCATATCTCTGGTGGTTGATAGTGTCAATTGAGGCCTCTGTTAAGATAGGCACAAGATGGCTGTTTCATATCCAGGAATTCTATATGTAAGTAAAGTAGAAATCACATAAAGAAGGGAGACCAAAAGGGGAAATTCTTACATTACAGAATCCAGAAATGCATCACACGGATACTCTAGAAGCAATCTGGAGAAATAAGGATTATATAGGCACAGAGCCTAAATAAAATTGTGGTTTTCTTATTAAGGCAAATTAAAATGTATATTATGTAGGCTGCTCTCCATATCTGTCACTCTGGTTATTCTCTAAGCCTGCCTTAAAATTCTCATAAAACTTTGAGTTTTGTTTTCCTATATAATTTTGTCTGCTGCAAAGCTTTCTAACTCAATTCTTGCTTTCTAGAGCTAGAGATAATTATATTCTAGTCCAAACCATATTTGAAATGAGTTGTTTATCATTCTGTCTGCACTCATCCCATCCTTATGATAAATTTAAATTCCAAGTTATGGTCCCACTTCTCCTTGTTTTACGGCTGCCCAGTCACCAAGATGAAGACGAATATGGGAAAAATGTGGTAGCTATGTTCCTTTAATTGCATCACATAAAGCAAAGTATTTGATTTATTAATTAATTATGGTAGGTTCATAGGCTAGCTACAGAATAGTCACATTTTGAAAATGGAAAGTTTTCCTAAGTATCCAGTCTAGTTTATTATTAACTTATTTCTTTAAAATAGGTTAACTCTTCTTTTAAAAATATACTAAATTAGCAGTTAACACTAAATCAACTGAGAATCTCTAATTGCATGGGAAAGTGATCTGATGGGCATAACTAGTTCTGTTTTTCCAATTCGTTCCCTGTCAAATTTTATCTTGTGCTTTGATTTTAAATGTAATTGAGTTTTCTGTTTCACTTTCTTAAAAGAAAACCTATAACTGGAAGTAGTTGTATAGGTTTTATTTTTTTCAAATTTTTATTCATTTACTTTGAGAAAGAGAGAGAGAAACCTTGAGGGAGTGGGGAAGGGCAGAGAAAGAGAGGGAGAGAGAATCCCCAGCAGGCTCTGCACTGTCAACACAGAGCCCCACATAGGTCGTGGACTCCCAAACCTTGAGATCACGACCTGAGCCGAAATCAAGAGTTGAATGATATCGAGCCATCCAGGAGCCCCAATATTTAAAAATCCCCTATTTCTAATACTGAATGTAGAAATTATTACAAAGAATAGACCAACACCCAGATTAGTGAGTCACTTATAGTTTATCAAGATTAGAAACCAAAGTTAAAATCAGTGGAATATATACTCCTGGTTGTCTTTTATATATTTTAAATTGATTTCTTGTTTAATTATTATTATTATTATTTTTGTCTCTGTGTTGTAATTGAACAAGTCAGCTGATGAAAGTTGTAGGCAGGAGCCAAACCAAAGTCATATGGCAGAGATCACATGTGTGGATTCAGGGCTTAATTATCTAAAAAATAAGAGACTTACCAAGGGACCATGATTTTCCAGGTGTTGAGTTAAACCCTGGAGTCTGAAAGTCTAAAGAAAACATGGAGAAACAGAAAACTTATTAATGATACATTACACATATTATTACTATTTAGATAAGCATTTGCTATGGAAAAAGTGATTTTTCTACTTGGACACATTGGAACAAACTGAACAAATGAAATTTGTTAGAAGATAATCGGTAGGAGTCAAATTTCTGTGTATGTAAAGTAAGTGATGTTATATTAAGTGCATTTTAATTCCTTCTCTTTAGAGAGTATTTTTGCTTATCAAAGCCTGTAAATGTGAATCTGGGTGGGACTTAGTGAAGGAAATAGAACATTTATAAGAGTTTAGTCAAAGTAGAAGGCTAGATAAAAGAACAGAGTGGGAAGCTAGAATAACAAATGAGGAAATGAATAGTTTATGTGAGTTTGAAATAAGGACTCGGTTTCTATATTTGACATAGATTATGAAAAGAAGAAAACAAGTTAAAACATCATTTTCCCCATCATTCCATAACCTTAGTTACTTTAATGTTAAAACTACTCTTAAAAATATAACTCCTTATTTCAAATCAGAATCTTCATTTTTCATTTCATCTGTCTCCTTAAATTTGTAAATCACATCACAAAATGCCTTTTCCTTTCTTTTTTTAAATTTGGAGCTCAAGTATTTTGCTTTAAGTTGTAAAGCAAATCCAATACTGAGTTTCAGTTAACCAGATAAATTTCATTCTATAGCAATTCAGAAGGTAGATGGCGAATAGGGTGTGGATATAAGTCAGATCCTACAGGTGGAGCATATGTAAATCCATCAGGTCCTTCACCTTACCAAGATGGAGTAACTGGGTCTGTCTCTCTCCCCCCTCCCCTCTCCCACCTTCCCCCTTCCCCCTCCCCCCTCCTCTCATTCCTCTCTCTCCCCTCCCCCCCCTCTCCTCCTGTCTCCCCCCCCATCTTCCCCCCTCTTCCCCCCCACCCCCTGTTTTCCTCTCTTCTGTTCTCTTTCCTTGGTCTCCTTTAGTATAGCCAAATGACCCCTGTGAGATCACTCAGTTTTCTTGGAATCTTTCTTAGCCAAAGAAGCCTGAAGAAGAATACTTCTCAAATCATAAACTCACTAACTTTGTTGAGTTGCTTTTGTCTAGTTTTGACTTAAGCTTTGATTAAAATATTTTCAACAAATAGTAAACTTTAAGATTGACTTTATTAACATTAAGTAGAAACTTCCCTATTCAAACATTTAACTGTACACTTTTTAACTCTATGCTTCTTGAATGGAGATTTATAGAGTTAGTGAACACTAGTTACTGTAAAATTCAGAGTTAACCTCAGTGCTAACATAGATGTTATTCTGGTAAAACATAGTTTTGGCTTACTCTTTCCATCTGAAAATGTTAATATTTCTTGCTTGATTTGAAGGCTTATTCATCTTTTGTGCTTTCTGTGAGGAACTCCCTTGTTCATTTTTCTCTATGGCTGTTGGCTCCCCCAGAGAGATTTTCTTTTTCTATTGTTCTCTTTGTCATATTTTCAAATAGGAGATGAAGAATACGTTCTCTTGGGGACTGAGCAGTTTTCTCAGACTGTTTGTAAGTTTGGCGAACCAAGGTATGTTTTAAGCCCAGACAGTTTTAGTCTAATTTCATGGTTTCCTTGGCAAATTGTCTCTCTTAAAAAATTAGGTTTTGGATTTGATAAATATCAATGCTGAAAAGGATATTTCCTCTCAGTTATTGTATCCAATAAAAAAGAATTATTAGTTACCACAACTATAATATAATCTTTGCCCTTAGTCTCCTTAATTTTTTAAAAAATGTTAATAGTAGGTATGAAGACCGTACCTTTCATTCTCTTTTCATTGCAAAAGCTACATTTAATTACCTGTGTCACCATCCTAGTGTTTATGATTTCAGAGTAGTTGATATTCCCACATTACAAATGGCAAAATTTCTTGAATCCCTTTGTTTTCTTCCATTTTAAGTTGCAAATTACTCCATTCTTAACTTACCAATTTTTGAAATAATATACTGTAAAAAGCAGATAGCATTAATAACTCAGATGAGTGACACTTGGTTTTTCAAACTCCTTTCCTACTGAATAATAATTACTAGGTTCATTGCAGAACACCTAAATCCTGCTTTGTCCTGCAAATAGTAGAAATACTACCATCTTACCAGATTGCAATAACCAGTGTCTTCTCTACCCTATCACTAAAGCAAGGACACATACTTTAGTAATTTGTTTCAGAATTCCTAACTTCAGGGATTAATTTATACATTAGGATAAGGTGAAAAAAGTTACAATAACAAACCACCCTAAAATTTCAGTGGCTTCTTGTTTTGCAGAGTCCGCAGCAAGCCTGGGTAAGTTTCCAAGGAAACTATCTCAGAAAGAAAGACCTAGCTATCTAGGGTGACCTGAGTTCCCACCGTGCTAGATTTTCACTATCTGGAATACGTATCCTGAAAAGTTGTCATGACAAGGAAAGGGAGAGCTAAAGGGTCTCTCAAAGCAATGACAGAATCTTACTCATACATTATGCACACAACTCTGCCTTTCACAGCCCAGTGTCCAGAACCGATCACTTCTAACATGACTCTGGCTTTCTGGAAAGGGACAAACAAATGTATCCTTTTTTATTTCCAAAGGAGAGAGGACTCAGATGTGAATGGGCACTGAAATCTATACCACACTCATGTCTTGCCTTTGCAGATGTCTGTTCATTAACTTATGTAAGTGAAAAATCTGTATCCTTCTTAGAAAGCAGGATCAGAATATCACTGTGACTATGTTTTCCTCATATGAATGAAATTAAAATCTAACACTGCATTCAGATTCATGGCTATTGACTGTGTAGGTTTAGATTATCTTTTTATTTCAGAAATTGATTGCTATCAGTCTATTAAGTCCTTCATAAAACTGACTTGAAACCTAGTGCCTAATAACTTCAAACTGTGCTGCGGTAGAATTTCTTTATGGATTTATTTTTGTTGTCGTTGTTGTTGGATTTTGCTGTCTTTCTTCTGTTCTTTGATGACCATAATGTGGAATATCTTCTCTTTCCATAATTTACAAATATACAGAATTTGTCTCATCCAGACACTTAAATAAATGACACAATTTACTGAGTTCGAGGACACGGTGGGCTTATACTGCAACAATACAAACTTTAATTTTAGTCATCTCTATTATAAAAAAAATCACTCTTAGCAAACAGTTCTTTGATCTGTTCCTTTTTTTTGCTGTCTTATTAGAATCATTCTATAGCCTCTTGGCTCATCTGAGGAACAGGAACATTCTTAAGTCTTTTATTTTCTTGTCTGATAAAATTAGCCTCTGCAGCAACTAACTCTAGGTTTAGGGCCATTTTAATTTCATTCTCTGGGAATGAGAGCAGAGTTCCATAGTTTCATTTGTATGAGGATAATGACCAGTATCTTCTAAAATTAAGATTCAACTCTCAGCAACTTGATTACTGTCTTCTACTTAGTTGCTAAGGAAGACATCACATAGACCTGGCTTCCAGAAGTAACAGTGTTTCAGTTAAGGAATCATATAAAAAGCTCTTAGAAGTAGACATTAGTTTTCATCAACTCATTTTAAAATTTGTTGGTAAAAAACATTCAAATATGTGTAATTAATATCCTGGATATTATTCATAAGTACCCATGAATTATAAATAAATTCTAAAGTGCTGTGGTAGAGTTTTTAGGGCTTATAAATTCTCAATATATTAGAAAGATCCAAATTAAACTTTTAATCTTCCAGGCAAAATCTATTTTCTAATTTGAAAGAAAGAAATGCTTAACAGACTAATTTTATAATTTTTAATATGTATTTTAACTTTGGAAGAGACTACCTTAACTTTAAAGATCATTCTCTGTTACATCCAATGTGACATATCTTAAAATTTATTAAGTTCCAAATTCTACAGAAGCAGTACATTCTTTTCATGTGACTTTTTAATGGCAAAAATTAGATTGCATGCTTATACATAAAAGCAAAACTTTTAATAAAATGCATTTCCAGGTTCATTTTTAATCAAACTTTATCAAGTATTATTCAACCTATTAAAGATGAAAAAGGCAAGGCTGACAGGTACGTCAAGATGAACCCCTCAAAAAGATACATGTCAATGTTTAAATAGAAAATATCAAGGAGATGGTAGATTATAAAAAGTGCATCTTTATTCTTTCCTTTATCCAGGGATTGTAGGCAATGAAAGATAATGAGCAATTTCCTAGAACTTTGAGCAGCCATCTAGTAATGAGTTACACGGCAACTTCCCTTGCTCAACAATCTGCTGGCTGGATTGAGATGAGCTGATAAGGACACCTGTAATGAAGATTTCATAAAAACTTTGAAAACTGTGTAATAAGTAATGAATAATGACATTTCAATTTTTTTTGTGGTTATCTAGAATGACTTTTCTTTTTCCCCAAAAACATTATTTCATCATGTAATTATACATTTTCAGACCATAAAAAATCTTTCATTAAATACAAACTAGAATTAGACTATTTGCTTTATAAGACCTTAAACACTAGGTGTGATGGCAATTTATGATATGAGTATGGACAGATCTAGACCCAACTTAGGGAGTTTACGCTCTGGGCAGGCTAGGAATAAAAAATAGAAATGTATGCAAAAATTACCCATTAAATGGTTTTACTGTTTACTATTCAAAATGAGGATAATAATGATTTCCAGGGAATACATGCTACTGTGTGAAATGTTAAATTTAATAAAGATACTATGTAATGGCCTTTCCCCTAAGAAGCATTTTGATTCCTTATTGCCTTAGGTTTTGGCCATTGGCACAGTGACCTGCAATAACCTCTATTGTCTAAAGATCCTGCAATGGATGTGAAATTAAGCAAGATATATAATTCTTCAGTTAGGTGATTAAATATAACCATGAATTGGTATCTGGTCTATGTTACATTAAGAAATGTAACATACCAATGAATCCTCATCTTACCTCAGAATGCTGTCTTAATTAACTGCAATTTGCTTTTCCTGGTAATTTTGCTAAAAAAGGTAATTATATTCTTATAAATATTTTAATACTTTAATATATTTTAAAGAGCTTACCATGAATCAAGGAACCTTAAAAACATGTAGAGATTGAGAATAATAAGCATACCATATTTTAATATTTTTAGATTCATTTAGTATAAGTGAATCTTAGATCCTTTTTAAATAAAAGAAGTTGAAAAAATATATATTTTTCAAAATAAAAGGCTTCAACTTTTAAAATGTTTTATAAGAAAACTGAGATCTCAAAAGTTATGTAAATTCTTTAAAACTCTTAAGATCTGTAGGGATAATGTTTCATAAATAAAGATGGGAATGAATAATCTAGCTTACATATGGAATGATAAATTCTCTATCAACTTTGTGAAGATTCAAATTGAACAATTTTTGGTTATGTAACTAAGGAAAACATTGTGAGCTATTACCCAACAAGAGAATTATAATAGGATGTAGAATCTATTGTGAACAACTACTCATCACCTTCCACCTAAGAAATTGTGGTAACATTGTACTGCCACTTTGCCCTTGGCCACCATGATGAGCTTTCATTTATGAGTGTGTGTCTGGGCCGGGCTGCATTGACAGTACCATTCTCGCTGCTCTCGCTGCATCGTTTGTTCCTGGCCAAACACGCTCTTAGCAGATTAACCTAGAGAAATCTTTCTGCACTTCTGCCAACCAAGCAAAATAGTAATATATCCATAAATTCACTCAACTTAAAGTGAAGTTGTATAAAAAGTTTGAATAAAAATAGGTTTATATTTTAGAAAAAGCAATCCATTACTCAGTTTCTAGGTAACTTAAGTTTTACAATGAAGTAATTCCTATGTCTGAAATTAAAAGAAGTTCACAAAACTTTATCTTTGAATTTGTTTATTACTACTCAAAGTTTTGATAAATCAAGAACATTTAAAAAATTTTAAATGATAACCAGCTTTAAGGGTTTCTACCTTTTAAAAATATGTATATTTTAAACTACAAGTCAGGAGAGAGACAGGGAAGGGAGGTGGGAGAAACAGGCAACAAAGGGCAAATTTCTTCAATTTCCTTGTAATAGAGCAGGTACAAAATTAAGATTTTATAAGAACATTGAAGTGTCTTCCCCAATATGATTCAAATACAAAAAGTATTCGAGATACACATATCAAATAAGACATTAGTTTTTGGTTTCTTATGTTTATAGTATTTCGAAGTAGTTATGTCTGCTTCTAGACTTGTTTAGACTTTGAATGCTCATCAATGACAGAAATGATTTCAAATAAATAAATCAGTTTGTTTAAAATAGAGACCAAATGATAGAATCTCTAGAAACGATTATGTTCTGAATTAAATTATGATTAAGATTTTTAAATGTAAAATTTAAGCCTTAGTGTTAAGATACAATAGTAGAAAGAATCGAATGTATTTCATCACTTTAAAAGAAACTTAGGTGACATTTTAGAAAACAGAATGTTGAAATGTAATTTAACTGTCGTTCCCTTGAGTAAAATCAACTTTAAGGAATCTGTTATCTTTGGCTATGGATCAAAGAGAGATAAACAGGCATTGTATTGAGAAATTGGGGCCTTTTCTTTCTTGAGAGCAAGAGAGAGCAAGAGAGTGAGAGAACATGCATACAAGAGATAGCGGAAAAAGGGCAGAGGGAGAGGAAGAGAGAATCTTAAGCAGGCTCCATGCCCAGTTCCAGAGCAGTAAGATCAGGACCTGATCCAAAATCAAGAGTCATAGGCTTAACCAACAGAACCACCCAAGTGCCCCCCAAAATTGGGACTTTTTTAGCCATTTTGTGAGAAAATTGATGAGAGCTTAACAAGGCATTTCCAATAGGACAGAACTATGCCTCTGTCTTATTGGCACAATTGCATGGTTGTCGTGGCTTGTGCCATGATTTTGTCATTCGTTTTTTTTTTTTTCCCTAAAATGTCAAGATCTTCATTTAGCAAATTCACAGTAGGATGTTTTTCATAAAGTGTGTGTGCCTCATAATTGTGATTAAGCTTTAAAACACATGAATTCAGAGTATAGAGAACTAATTTCTCTATTGGATGACTCAGGTGGATTTTATTTATCTATTTTTTATTTTTATCTATTTCCTGGATTACTTATTTCTTCCTAGCTTGAGGCATATTTGAAAAATAAAATTGTGTTTCAATTGTACAATCTGATTTGATATGCATACATTGTGAAATATTTACCAAACTGAAAATTTAAAATCTGGGGAGAAATATGGGCATCCAGGTAGTATACACAAAGTTCATAGGTCCCCACACAGAGTAAACCAAAAGACGACTATATCAAGACACATTATAATAAAACTGTCAAAAATCAAAGACAAAGAGCAAAATTTGAAAGCATGAAGATGGGAAACAGCCAAAGTATCTCATTTCATACAAGGGTATCCCCCACAATACTGTTAATGGACACTCAGCAGAAACTGCAAACCAGAAGAGAAAGAGATGGTAAATTCATGGTAAATTCAAAGTGCTGAAAGAAAAAAACATGCCAACCAAGAATACCTTATCTGGTAAAGCTGTCCCATAGAAATGAAGGAGAGGTCTGGACTTGACCAGCCAAAAAGAAGCTGACAGAATTCATTATCATTAGACCTACCTTGTAAGAAATGCTCATGGGAGTTTTTCAAGGTAAAATAAAGGCTAAAAGACAAAAGTACTAAAAATACTTGTGGTTAGGATAATTTGTTAATGGATACACAATATAAAAAGGAACAGGTTAAAAAGAAATAGATTACGACATGAAACACCTAAAACACAGGTGAGGGGAATTAAATGGTAAATGTTTTGTTTGAGATAAAAGTTGTTGGCTTAAAATAGACCATTATAGCTATAAGATGTTTTAAGTAAGCCTCAATATAACAACAAAACAAAAAACCTATAGTATATATAACAGAAAATAAAACATTAAAATTTAACTTTTATACCCTGAATTCTCCAATTCTGAAATTTTGACCTAGATAAAATGATCATATTCTTGAAAACCATAGTAAAAACATGTCTATGCATGTATGTGTGCATATGGTAATGCCCAGATAAACTCATGGAAAAGAATGAATGAATGAACAGGTAAATAAATAAAAGCTTAGAATTCTCTTAAAAGCTTGATGTCAAGAGATTCATCCAAAGTCTAGTCATAACTACCACTATAAGAGTCAAATGTTCTGGTCTATAGTTTGTTTGCATTTATTTAAATGTCTTCTATTTAAATATATTAGGGTTTTTTGAACTAAGGGGAAAATGGCACAGAATTTTAAGATGGATTCTTTGGAAAACCATTTGTGATCTTTTTTTTTTTAATTTATTTTGAGAGTGAGAGAGAAAATGAGCATGAGGAGGGGAGGGAGAGGGAGAGAGAGAAAGAGAGAGAAAGAGAGAGAGAATCTTAGGCAGGCTCCACCTGCAGCATGTAGCTCAATGCAGGGCTTGATCTCATGACCATGATATCATGACCTGACCTGAAATCAAGAGCCCTGCGCTTAACCGATGGAGCCACTGAGGCTGCCCTTTGTGATCGTTTTGAAGAATTATTAAAAACTAGGAATTAAAGTTCAGCACTTTAGTCTGTGTCTCGAATATAGCCTATTTTTAATTAGTCTCTGAGCATTTATTTTGCTTTGCAATTATTGCTAAATAATACCGGGCTTAAAACTTGGCATTAAAGTTAGTCTGATTCAGTCCTCATATACTGTTGTTTTATAGTTTTCCCAGGTTTTGAAACAAAAAACAAAAAACACCCAATACGTTTCATTGTGATTCTCATTCAACCTGAAATTTAATTATGTTACTGTGTGGGTTTGTAATGTGAATTAATAGTTTGATTGTACTCTTGTGATTAGTTTCTGTTTGTTCTAATTTCTTTTTCATTTCTTCCTGACCTTGAGATAAAAAAAAAAAAACACAGAAGATGTATTCCTTCAATTTAATGCCATTTTGAGGTGTTTCTCCTGCATCATCAGATCAATGAAAAGTAAATAGCCTACACTGTTTCTCAGTGCAGTATTGATCTTTGTTCAGCTTTTGCTTCCCTTTTTCCCTGCATGTTGTGTCTTTCAACCCCTGGGACTGAAGTGATTGCCATAGATTGGACAAGCTAACAAGCGCATGATAAGGAACCGATGTTTTGTGGCATACTCACATACACATGCTTGGTATATAAAGCCTGCTTCTGCATTGAGAGAAAGGTGCCATTTTGTGTGCGTGACACAAGCCACTAACATAACTAGAAGGAAAAAACCATGAAGGAAGATTCTACCTGGTATCCCAAATCTTTGAAGGTAGTGTTAAATTAGATGAAATTCCTTTGAAAAGTAAGAGACAAAGTAGCCTGCAGGAAAATGCCACTTGCTTTTAGCTGTAACAATTGACTGGATGTTGACAGCCTGTGGGTAAGTCTCTACTACCTTTAGCATTTATGCATTCTCAATAATATTTGTTGTTTTGTTTATTGTATGATTTGGTTCTGGTTTTTTACTTAAGGCTAATGTTAGAGTTTGAGAGTTAAAATTTGGATTCTATATCCAACACCTAAAAATAGGCATGTAAGCCACGTATTTTACTTGGTAAGAAGCATTCAGAGATGTATCTGCTCCTTTAACAATCTGACTTATTTGTGGCTTTTCTTTGAGGTGGAAAGACATGTTTTTGTAAATATGTGCACTGATCTGTTCTCTAAATGCCAAGTAGTGGAAGGAAACAGAATAACTTCACAAAGCTTAGAAATACTTTGCTTACTCTATGCCTGTCTTTAACATTTTCATGGTGGAAATAAAAATGCTTCAAGTTTTATTTTTGGGCCCGTCTGTATCCATAGATTTCTCTGGCATTGAAAAAAGGATAAATGAATAATTGATATTCGATCACACGCTATTGTCTCCTTACAGAAGCATATTTCATACTCTGTAGTTCACAAGTTTTCTGACATTGCTTTAGAATGGTAGGGATTCAGTTTCTTAACTCTGAGTGCTTGTTAGTCATTGGTGCCGTTGGTTTCCAGTTCTGTGAACTAATGTATATATAAACAAGTAAGTTATCCTTTATTTTTTGTGCTCTCCTACTTGAATGTAGTTTGAGAATGTATAGTCAGGTTATCCTTCCGGACTCCATGGATGAAAGAAATGTCACATGACAGAGGAAGTAAATAAAACTTCAGCACCTCATGGGGAAACTTAACTCCAAAAGTGTGAAGATGGTCCAAGGATATGTGTAGAATATTGAATGTTAACTATGTTAAAGAATTTTCACAATGCACAGGTCCCTGATTTTATATATAAATTGCTATACGGCAATATATGAACTTCATACTGGCACCATGGACAACACTGCAATGCGGCTTATTAGCACATTGTTTTCAACGTGACACTTTTGTATCTTAAGCCTTTTGTTGTTTGAGTAGAATACAGTGTACAAGGATCAAATTAAGTATAATGTTGGAGCTTTAGTATCTTTCTGAGGTTTTATGGCATTTTATACTTCTTGGATTTGGGTGATTGTTCTAACTCAAGCTATTAAGGAATCCTTAGGGTAACTCTAGTGCTGATTTGAAAGCTATTAATTTTCTATTATAGTGTGTTAAAGATATTCTGTAGTGTGGCACTCACCTGCATTATTGAGTCAACGACCAATTGCAGAGTTGCTCTGTGGTGGTTGGAGCTTAACTCAACCCTCTGGGATCTCATTTATTATTTGCAGATATTGATTTTTGGAAAAAGAAAAACGAAGATGTGTGAATATAATACTGACTTAGACCTGGCCTAGAGCTGTTAACTCTTCATGCTCTGAGTACTGTCCCTGGTAACATATAAAAAACTATTGTATATTTTGTGTTTTTAGCAAAGACCAATTATGCTGTGTTTACATTAATGTTATCAATATCGATCAGTGTCTCAACATGAAGTTCCCAAGTGACCTTGCTGTATATTCGTAGAATTTCAACTTACATCGTGTCATGCTTAAAATTTTCTGATGTCTTAGAAATACAAATGAGAAATCGATGTTTATTTATAAAAATGCTAAAAACAAAGCCCCAAGTGTGTCTGGAATATGATCTCTAATTAGCATGTGTATGTGTTTGTGTGTTTATGTAAGCAGAATGTTAGTGATAATTTATTCTTAAACATTACAGTTGGGACAGTCCTCAGGGAGTTTGTTCAAGTAGCCTCAGACTATGAAAAAAAAAAAAAAAAGAGCTTATCTAGTAACTTTAAATTGTACTTCTTAATCTCTTTACCTATTTTGCCTATACATCGCACCACCTCCCTCCTCAGGTATGAAAAGTATAGCATCGGGAATATAATCAATATTATAATAACATTGTGTGGTGATAGATGGCAACTATACTTATCACAGTAAGCAATGGGCAATGTATACAAATGGCAGGTCTGTATGCTGTACATTTAAAACTAATAAAATAGTGTATGTCACCTATACTTCAATAAAAAATTAAATTATGTGAAAAATATTTTGATCTAAAAGAATATAAAATTCAAAATGAAGCCAGGGCTTATGTGGAATTCTAGCATGTGTGATCTCTTGACTGAAGGGACCTAGGGAGCATAGTATGATTTCAGTACTCCCACAGGGTACCAAGTTTGCAAAGACACACACTCGTGACCGATACAATAACCACTCTCCTATGTCCTCATGTTTATAACTGAGGCATACACTACCCGTGTTTCCTTAAAATCTGAATTTTCTCCTTAAAAGGTTTTGGTTATTTTCATAAAAACAGCATTTCTAGATAGTCATTGGAAACACTTAAAATTATTCTGTTGTATTTAAGTTAAACCCTACTTTTTTAAATGAAATTTTTTATTAATATTGCACCTTAATCATGAAAAAGAGCAAAACCTATTTTATTAAAATTTGAAATCACCAAATTCACAAATATGAAAGGGGATTATGTTATTAATAATCCATTTACTTGTACAAATCATCTTCCAATAATTGATTGCCCAATAGAAAAATGTTTGTTAAATAATTACTTGAAAGCCCAACATGTTCAAGGGTTACCCTGTGCTAGGAACAGGATATATGATATTTGCATTGCTGCCTCTTTCGAATACATTTCATTTCAAATTAACCAGCCTTTTTGCCTTCTATTTGCAACTAATCCAAATGACCATATAAGTGCCCTTAGGAAACTGATGTATTCGTTTATTTTTTCCATTAAACAGAAATAGATTGTATCTATTAGGACTTAGGTGTGTTGGATAATAAAGATATAAAGATATAAAAGATTCACAGAAAGAATCCAATAAGTATTAAAGAAAGGAGAGCAAGACTAAAACTTGATATTTTAAAAAGCTTAACTATAGTAAGAGTATAATACCAAGCCATTGTTTATAAATCAGAAGCCAAAAATGTACTGTGTTGTAAGAGTACAACAAATATGGAACAAGAAACAAATGTTTTACTGTATAAATTTAATGTTTAGGAAACTGCCTTTTGGTTGATTTGTAGAAAGATATCTAGCACAATTGCTTAATTCATGTAATTATTTATTAAACCAACAGTTATTTTCTATCAGCTACGTGATGAGGATTAGAGAGGCAGAGAAAACAGGATGCATTTTCAGCCCCCAGAAAAGAACAGGAAAGAGAGGAAAACGATGCCAAATTCTACACTTACTCTTTGGAACGTTCCTCCACTACAGAATTTTTAGTCAAAAGTCAGTCAGAAACTTGTTCATTCTTCGATATAGTGTTCTAAAGGTTAAATCATAATGACTTGATAGTTTAATTTTAAGTAATAAAAAATTTATCTGCAAATTTTGTTGGTTTATTTTATTTTTGGTATCCTGCATGTCCTACTGAATACATATGACCTGGAGGCTTCTGTAGGTTTTTATTATTACAAATCTTGAGCAGACTAACACCAATTTAAGGATCAAGTAAAGACACTCAAATCAATCACACTGAATTTGGCTTCCATCACCGTTTACCTAGTAGTGAAATTAGATCCCAAAACCTAAACATGTTTACAGTGATAGAGCTACTTATATATGGAGATATATAGTGATTAGGCATCTGTTAGGGAGATTTTAAGGAAGGTGGAGACCTAAAATCAAAACTTAAACACTTAAGCTTAAATTCTTCTGACAAAAAAAATCACCAAAGCACATTTTCAATGATATATATGTGTGATCTGACACTACGAATGATTTCCAAAGATGCTTAACGTTCTCGTTCGAAGAAAGTGATTTTTAATAGTTTTGTCTGAAAATATAATTGGACATGTAGGTCAGTATTTTTAATGAGTACTCTTTCCTATTTATTATGATGATGATGATGTCCACAAATGGGCAGTCAACATTATAAGTGGTTTCATGTGGTTAACTGTAAGATCATTACTTGGGTTAATATATGGATGTCATTCTTTTGAATAAAACGGAGTCAAAATATCTCTATCACTGATAGTGATTATTATTCTCTAAATTATTCACAATGACTATCAGTCTATCAAGCTTTTCTCATTTTTTCTTCCTTTTCTTAAATGATAATTTATAGTTTTGCTATTACATATTACAGACTAACTTACAAATAGCAGAAAATAATCCTGCAACTATTATCTTCATTAATTTAGAAAATGCATTTTTCTGCCCCTATCCTGTGTTCAGATAAATATCAATTTCCTTTGTGATCTGTTCTTTTTTAGTGGCCTGTGAAATAGTACCATAAATTCACCCCCAATATGAAGAGCTTTAGCAGTGAGATTTGAAGTAGCTGGTGATGAAAAAAGTAAGGTATTATTCAAAAGAGATAGTTTTAGCAAAAGGTCATTGTTAGGCTCATATGAGTAGGCACTGAGTACACAGCTTCTTTATCATTATCCATTCATCCAATGCGACAATTTTATTTCTAAATTTAAGAGTTCAGAGATGTTATTGAACTTTGGTCAGAAAAGATGCTGATGCTGTAAATGACTCTTCTTGCTTCACTGAAATTTACCTACTCATGTCTAGACACCTAGAGCAGGAGTAACCACTGATGTCTATTTGGCCCACGCTTTTAGCCCCTTCTGTCTTGGCTTGGCTTTTAACCCAGAATTGATATTTTATAAGAAAATTGATCCAATTCTCCACATGATTGTACCATGATTTTCTCCTGCTCGACTCCCAACTTTGTTAATCCATGCTCTTTCTCCTTATACGTTCTGGAAATCAATGTGTGAGAAGTGACAGCATCGTGAATTCATAATCTCTAATGGGCCTTTTGATGCTACTTGACCATGCTTTTATTAAACTTTTCAAGACTTCCGTATTTCCTAGTGACTTTTTTTCAAACATGTCCCACACTTACCACAACAAAAACCCCATTAACTCATGCTTTGTGGTAGACTACTAGTGCCAGTTTACACATGGTTAATTTGGTTCTCTCTTCTAAAAGGATGGTTTTACTTCTCCATCTCTTTTCTGTTAGGTAGGGCCAGTGGGTTCTGAGTAGAAATGGATACTGAGTTATTTTCAGTGGAAGATATCACCATTCTTCTCCCCAACTTTTTTTTTTCTTTTTTGACCTTGAGGCCTTATGATTCAAATCATGTGGCTATAAGATGGTAGAGCTTCTGTCAGCCTCAATTTGCTGTGTGCTCATGAAAGCCATTTGCCATGGAGAAGCAGCAGGTCATATTTTCATGAACGAGAAAGGAAATTTTATAGTTTTAAACCCCTGAGATGTTGGAGATGTTTCTTCTACAGAACAGCCAAAGGTGTCTTGACTAAGTTACCTTCACATTTAGTTGGTGGTCTTGTTTTGTTTTGATTTGTATTTTATTTTCAGGATCCTGAAAGAATTGAGGTAATAAAACACATTTTCTTTTTACCATAATATAATTCTATTTATACATTTCAGAATATTTCTGAATCTTTCTCTACATCAATATCAAATGAAGAATTGTGTAGTACCAACTGTTTAATTCCAATCCTTACACAATGATCATTAGTTTCTTCTTAGTTACATGAAATAAACATCTTCAGTGCAATCATTTTAATAAAATACAGTCAAAATTTTTTACCTCAATAAAACTTTAAAATTTGTTACATATCATATAACATGATAAATACTTAATATTTATAAATACATTAAGCTATATCCAGAAAAATCTTCAAGGTCACATATTTGGTGCCTAACGGAGCACGAATCTGAGATTAGTGTATGTGAGCACAGATTCATGACTTGGTCCTCTCTGGTATACAAATTTCTTGGGAAAGTTTTGATTCTCTTGGCTTACACAAAAGTACTTATTCTAATTAGCATTTTACCTCTATGGATGCAACTCTGGTGGCTTAGTTCCTGATGAATTTTGGCATTTAAGAAATGTTAAATATGTGCTTCTTTAATCTTTTGCTTCTATCCTCACTCTCTGATTTGACTGCTAATGTCTTTGACTATAAAATGTCAATTTTTAGGTTTGAATCAATCCGATTATCTCCCTTCTCAACTTTCTGCTGCTTTCTATTTGAATATCATTTTTTAACTTTCATTTTGCTTATTATATGTGTTTTATTTTTCTGTTACATATGCTTTAGTTGCAAATGGATTCTGAATTCTTTGAAGACCAGGCTAGCACATCTTCATTCCTTATTTTGTTAGATGTGTGCATAATTGCTAATTATTTATAAATGAGTGGATTCATTTGGATCTCTTAGGGGAAAAACACCATTTATGTTAATCGTATTTATCAAACCAGTGTTTGGATCTCTAAATATAATATTGATCCAATGTGTTATTGATATAAAGCTATTATGATCACTTGTGACACCGTTGTGGCATTTTCTTAGTTCATGGTACAACAGCTTTGGTGGGTTGAGGAAACGGACTCTGCCATGAACCTAGGGATGTAGTTCTTGACCTTTCGTTCCTCTAGCGTCTCCTCCAGATCAAAAAGATTGAGCAGTATTGCTTTTCTTTCAGAATTTTGTCTCTCATGTTCAAAATTGCATTATTAATTATCCATCTAATCGTCCAACTGAATGAGAAGGTGCAATTTTATCTATAATGATCTTTCAATGCAACTGTTTAGATAGTAGGAGACCAGTGAAATATTAAAATATTTTTAAAAATCAATGGTGATGATATAACTGACCCAAATGATATCAGGGAATGAGTTACAAAGTTGAAAGCATAGCCTAATTATATACATAAATTTATTTTCTGTCTTTTGCTGTGTTTTTATTTGCAAATTCTCTGAATAAGAGTTTATATATCAGATTTGTTAAGAAAATATTATGATTCACAAGATTATCCATCAGCATTGCATAAGGTACTGCTACTCTATTTCTTTGTTCATTGCCTTAAGTTGGTTACCTTAGCCTAGTGTTTAAAGCTTTTAACTCTTATGTTCAAAGCATGTTTCTGAACATTTTGAAGATTTTAAATGCAAAGTGCTTCTGTAGTAAGTCATGATACAGTGTCTCAGGAGACAGATAAAGCTGGCATGCTTTTCTTTTAGGCTGAATTAATGCTTCTGTAAACTGACATCCATGAAGACTAAAGTGCTTTGGTTACAGAAAGGAACTGCAACTCAGGAGGGGCAGGTAGTTCCTTTCACTATTGTGCAACATTAACACATAACAAAGGATTTGCCAGTGTCCTAGTCCCCTTTGATTCTCTCTTTTTGCTAAAATTCCTCTATCCATAAGACCATGGTTTAGTTGCTTTAGACCAAATATTGCCCATAAGATGCCAAAGACAATTTCTATGACATCTTCTTTCCCCCCAATTATACTGGTTGTAGAAATTAAAAAAAAAAATCGGTAAGTGAGGTTGAGAGATAATTCCTTTAGTAGTGTTACTCCATGAGGAATGGAGGGAAGCCTGAGTACCCACACCCCAAAGCTAGACAGACCTGTAAATAAATGCATCTGTACTCTACAGTTTACTAGGGACCTGAGCAAGTGGCCTGTTTTGAAAACCTAATATGCCCATCAGTAAAAACAGATATGGCAATAGGATTTGTCTTAAGGGATGATGTGTATGTAGGTTAAATGAGATAGTGAATTCAAAATCTTAACATGCTTCATACATTGTCTAGTATAGGGTAAACCTTCAATCAATTTTAGCTTTATCTTAATCTTATTAGTATAATTATGAAGTATTGCTAGGCCTCAGTAAGATTACCTGGCACTGATTATTATACACTAAATCCAATTTTTTCAAGGCAGTGTGAAATGCCTACAAACATTTACTTCTGGCAGGTGTAATTTCTCCTTATACCATGTCAGCCTAATTAAAATCAGGATATTGCTTGGTGGATTGTATTGAGAAAAACAGGGCTTTGTTTGGATAGGTAATGATAGTAGACGATAACATGCTGAGGTACTCCATGTTTTTAGAAGTAGATTTAGTACTGCTCTGAGGATATTCTCTTTCTTGACAGTGTTTATGAGAATGCTAACAGAGTATATCTTAGCCTGTATCTACATCAAATGCCTCTTTTAATTGTTACTTTATTCTTTTATGTTAAGAACTTTAGTCAGGTTGTGTTAAGTTTTTGGACTGTTCCATTATATTGATTTTCAAATTTAACTTTTTTTAAATTTTTTAAATATTTATTTATATTTGAGAGAACATGAGCAGGGGAGGGGCAGAGAGAGAGGGAGACACAGAATCTGAAGCTCGTTTCGGGCTCTGAGTTGTCACCCACAGAGCCTGTCACAGAGTTTGAACCCATGAACCACGAGATCATGACCTGAGCTGAAGTCTGATGCTTAACTGACTGAGCCACCTAGGTGCCCCTCAAATTTAACTTTTAATAGTTAACATTATTTGTGTTATTCCCAACTTGTTTGGGTAATTTCATAACCTCTACAACTTAGTTCGTTAACATGTACTACTTCTAGAATAGTTTCTTTAAAATGGCTTATTTCAAAGATTCATCTAGTTGCATTGTTTTTCTAATACCCAACTTTGTCCTTATGACATATAATGGTTGCCCTACCAAAATGCTCATATAATTTCAGTATATTGATATTGACTCAAATTCTCTCTCCTTTGAAATGTAAGATGTGTTTTTTAAAGTGAGGTCAAATTCATTTCAATACTAAGTATGTACATGAAATAGGATAGAAAAGAATAAAACTTGACTTAAAATTTGGAGATTATTCCCTGAAATATATAATTCAGATAATTTATAACATATACAGAGACATTTTTTAGAATTAGGAATATATATAAACTTTATTATTAAGAGGCTTCTTAAATGATTTATCCCATTTTCTTTTAGTATATATTCTAAATTTTTAACTTCTAAAAGGTTTATTTATATAAACCAATGTTATATCACTAAGTTTATATGAAATCTAAGGATGTTATGGAATATTATATGTTATATTTCATTGTATTGTAGGAGTTATCCATCTACTGTCTGTTAAAATACATTACTGAATTTTAATTAAATTTATCAAATTTATGCTATTTTACATAATTTTACAGAAATTAAGATATTTCTGGTGTTAATAAGCCACAACAGTGTAGGAAAGATGTGAAACAGATATAGTAATTCCTGAATCTCACTCAAACCTTTTACTTAAGAAAATAACCAGAGTTTTTATAGAAGCAAATCTATTTCTCTCACTGAGAAATTAGAAATGTTAACTCTATGTATGAAAAATGTTTGAAAACAGTACCATAAATTCTTGTGATAGTACACAGTCATTTTACATGAAGGAATAGATGATTCCAGTGAAAAACTAAATTAGATTTTCCCCCATGTTTAAGTAACAAAGTGTATGATTCTTGTCCCTTGATCTGTATTTTGTAATAATTAATAATTATTAAAATTAATCAATAGTAATTTTATGTATTAGTCAGTATATCTACTGCAGCTGTTGATGTAATTACAAAGAATTTTTGTTATCCTTTTAAAATCATATAGCTAAAGGTGATGAATTTAAGACATTTTTAACATATTTCTCTGTAGTACATAGACACTATTGAAGGAATATATCTGTCTTGCTCCTGTCTCTTACCAGGCAAACTTGGCCCAGCATGTTGACAATGACTAGATATGCAGGGACTGAATAAGATTCTGCCGTATTCCCAGTAGCACTCTAGATATAAGGAGCATAAAGAAAACCTAACACACAGAATGCATGCATAGTCCTTGCCCTGAAGATTATACAGACGGAGAATCAAGATATAATTAAGAACTTTAATAAAGAAGACTTATGGATCAAAAACTATGTTTTCATTGTGATTATGTCCCAGGCTTGTGCAAGAAAATAAGGGTACAAAGGAGAGAGAGACAGACTTTGCCTTGAGGGAGCTCATAGTAGAGCTGTGGGGTGAGGCCAAGTGATGTTGGGGAGGTATAGCAGGTGCCAAACCACGAAGGACTAAGAAGGCCTCAGCTTTGGTTTTATGTATCAGACTGTGTATTTTAATATCACATATATATTTTTGTCTTTAAATGATTTCATCCTGATAAAATATTAGCTTTTAGAAGATAGGCTGACCAGTTTTGCTTTCAGCTTATCCCAGTAATCCATCTTGCGAGAAGTCTAGCATCTTGTAAGTCCCAAAAAATACAAGCTCTTAAACTAAACTCTTGGTGCAAATGAAAGTGCCAGACTTGAGATATCAAACTGAAGAAGTAAGAAAGTGCTATTATCTGTTTTTTAGTTTTATATGTTTTCATTTAGCCACTCAAATATACTTAAAACTATTCATTTATTATGTACTCTATATGTGTATATTGTTTGTTTGCAGAAAGGGAACTCTAGTGGTAGAGAAGAAATGTATTAATAGGACTTGTAAAAATAGTCCAGAGGAAGATTGATGATAATCTGTAAAAAGATGGAATTTGAAGGGGAGAACGGAAGCTCTTGAAGAGCAACAGTCCCCAGGATTGTTTGGATAGCGCACTATGATGTTGGCAAGATAACTTCTCTGGATATCTAGGTAATGATGATGCCATTTGGTCACTGAGGGAAAATTTATAAAAAAGGACCTAGTTTCTGAGATGCATATGCCTCAACAAGCCCAGCATCCTAGTGGGGAAGGGTCCAAGGCAAGATGAATGTACCAGGAGAGGGCTGGTGGAGATGAAGCTAAGCCAGTGTGTCTGAGAAAGGCTGGGGTATGGCAAACTGGATCACTGCCTTTGCTGACTTTCATTGTTCAGGCAAAACCAGGCAGAAGGGGTGGGACTTACTTCAGATATCACCTTGGTTGGATCTCTAGGTCTATAGGAGTATATCCTGAAGAGGCCGCCCATCCTCTGAGATTGCCAAGGCTGCCTCTTTTTCCCTCCTTTCTTCGTGGAGGTGCAGAAAGGCACCACCCCACCACCATTTCAGCCTCCTAGAATTGCAAGCTGAATGCTCGCTCTTACCATTCTCTCTGAGACAGGACTGCATTGACTTTCCTCTGGCCTCATGGTATTCCCTAGCCCCATGTCTTGGGCTCCCTTTCCCTTCATCCCAGTTTGCTGAGACCTTAGGCTTATATGTCCATCGCTGCTGTCATTGCTGTCCCATTCCACGTCTCCCCCTCCCATTTTCCCACCAACTTCCTTCTTCCTGCTGCTTTGATCCCGGGTTGGGCCTCTTGAACTCCGAGATCTTTTCAAATCACACAGAAGCACTTTGTATACTTGTGGCTCACAGGAGAGTGTCTAGGGTGGGAGACTTAGAGCCTATAATCCAGAGTCCCCAGCCTCTGTTTTTTCTGCTTCAAATAGGAGTTTTGTCTTTGATTGTGCTTGATGAGAGCATGAGGAAAAGGTACAGATTCAAAAAATATCTTGACTCTTTTGAATATGAATTTCCATGAGCACATTGTGGAACTAACATTTCAGATGTCTAAGTAAAATACCAGAAAGTCATAAATAAAGACATGTGTTTTTATTAGCTATCATTTAAAATGGCCAGATCTGGCAACATGCTATGAAGAGGTCATTGAAGTTGAGTGGCTTATAGTCCCTTTATACAGGACATGTCCTCTGGAAGCTCTGTTGTATCCCAACAGTGACAAGATGTCATTTGTCCTTATATTGAACCATCTCTTTGTTACACAAATCTTAACAAAAAATTGTGTTTTTTAAAGAAAGTTAGTGTTGGTGGGAATGCAAACTGGTGCCACTGCTCTGGAAAACAGTGTGAAGATTCCTCATTAAATTAAAGACAGAACTAGCCTACGATCCAGCAACTGTACCACTAGGTATTTGTTCAAAGGGTACAAAAACCCTGATTCACAGGAGCACAGGCCCCTCAATGTTTATAGCAGTGCTATCAACAATAGCCAAATTACAGAATTTAGCTGTAGTCAAATGTCCATTGACTAATGAAACAGTAAAGAAGACGTGGTGTATATACATACAAGGGAATATTACTAAGCCATCAAAAAGAATGAAATCTTGGCATTTCCAACAACATGGATGGAACTAGAATGTATACTATATTCTAAACAAAGTAAGTCAGAGAAACACAAATACTACATGATTTCACTTATACGTAGAATTTAAGAAACAAAATAGATTAACATAGGGGAAGAGAAAGAAAGATAAAAATAAGATAAAAACAGGGAGGCAAACCATAAAAGACTATTAATTACAGAGAATAAACTGAGGGTTGCTGGAGGGAGGTATGTGGGGGGATGGGCCAGATGGGGGATGGCTATTAAGGAGGGCACTAGTGATGAGCAAGGGGTGTTACATGTAAGTGATGAAAAAAAATTATACAGAAGAGATAGTCCAAGTTAATTACATATTTTATGGGAAATCAGAATAAACATTTTTTGGTTGAAGTAAAGAATATCTCCACCTGTCTAATGTACAGAATGTATATATATGGAAAATGTAATTGTGAAAAATTTGTAGTAAGAACTATATAAAAGATACATGATGAAAACTTAAGTGAAAGGGAATGAATATCTTAAACAGCATTTATTTTGGAATGCAAATGAAATAATGACAATGTTATAAAATTAATAACTAAAAATGTTAATTTGATACTATAATTTTAGATGGAAAGTTTAAAAAATAGTGTCTACCTAGCAGTGTAAGAACTGTACATCTTGAATAGAAAACATTTCCAAAGGTAATCAAATTCCAAAGATAGCAATATTGTTTCACTTAATCTTACATATGCAGCTGAACATAGGAGTTAAGTGAAAAAAGAAATAATTTCTGATGTCTTCCATTTCAGGTACGTCTTGTTATCTAATTTTACTGATCCTCCTGTTAAATATGTGATGTGTGTATTAGTTTTCTAGGGCTATTAATAGTATCTCAAGCTGAGGGAACTAAATAATGAGAATGGACTGTGTCAGAGTTTTGGAAGCTGAAGTCTCAAATCAAGGTGTCTGTAGGTCATGCTCACTCTGAAGGTACCAGGGAAAGGTCTCTCCCAGGTCTCTCTCATAACTTCTGGTAGTTCCTTGGCTTGGGGAAGCCTAACTCCAGTCTTCACATGGAGTTACCCTGTGTGTGCCTCCACGCTCAAGTTTTCTTTAAGGATACCATACATTTTGGATCTGGGGCTCGCCCTTTTCCAATAGGAACTCATCTTAGGCAATTATATCTGCAATGACTCTATTGCCTAACAAAGCTGTAGTTTGAGGTACAGGTGATTAGGACTTTACCAGATGAATGGGGGAAGTACGTAATTCAACCCATAACAATGTGACTAAAGATGTTTTGCATCTAAGGACTCTAATGACTACAGCAAAAGAAATGATTTATTTTTATATGTTAAAGAAATGTCTTAGTGTAAATCAGTCAAAATTGTCAAGCATGACTATGAAATACAGTTCTTTTTTGTTGGCTGCTAATGAGGTTATTCTAGACAAAAAGATGAGATTCAAGGTGTCAAAATTTTGAATATAGTTCTCTTCATTGCACTATTTACCAGGACTCATTTTTTTGAGTAAAATATTAAAAATGGAACAGGTCATGGACATGGTCATTATCACTGTGCGTTAAATAATCTATGGCTTCAGTCACAGTAAATTATAGGCTTTGGTGGAAGTAGTAGTCTGGTGTGCTAGAGGAAGATGAGATGACAGTGTTGGCCTAGTACACCAAGAGCTGCTTCTTACTCATGAAAGATACCAACTTGGTTAATATCGTTTGAGAGAAAATCCCTGTCTTGGCTCACTAGGAAAGTTTGGATCAAAGATTTGGCTTTTTTTTTAATTGGCATAATTCATCTGAATAAACACTTTGAATAATTCTTTGCAAATGAATTCCAAAGTAGTTACACAAATATGTGCTTCAGTTCATTTGGAAGAGAATAACATGTCCAAATTTTCTATACTGAAATCCGATTCCAGAAATGAAAGTGATGGCCTGAATTGCTTTCCAAAAACTGGAGTTTTGAGGACTGAATATATGTGTATTTTTTTAATTTCAAATATTATGAAAATGGACTGATAGGTTTCCGTTCTTGGTACTAAGTCGAAGGAGATAAAAATTGCTGTCACACTTTCTAATGCATTTATTTTAAAAATCAATATAATCTTAGGACAATTTATATATTATGCTATGCATATAATCATTTCATAAAAATAAATGTTTATATTTCCAGCAGTTACTTTTTCTTATGCGTGATGCATTCCACTTATTATTGCACAGTAAAACTTTGCCACATATCAGAGAAAGTATTGAAACACAAAAACTATTACTCAGCTTCAGTGTACCAGACTGGAGTTACATGTTAATAATACATACTTCAGACTTTTAACATATGTAAAAGAATATTCATTATAAGTATTTACCACCTTTTGTAATGTTAAAAGAGTATTCATTTGCTCCACAGTGTTGAGCACTATTCTAGATGCATATGAAAGTACTGCCATTTTAACAAAGAGGAGAACCAAATGCAGAGAGCTTACTTTCCAAGACCAGACGGTGCATGGATAAGTCCAGGATTCCATGTGAGGCCAAAGCTTGTGCTCTGTTACATAGTAACTGCTTCTCTCTGTGCTTCAAAGAATATGTTACATGTATATACAAATGTATATTTAAAAATCTACCTTGTCTTTAATATGTTACACAACTATGAAAAAAAAACAAACAAACATGTAATTATGACTTGAAGAGTGACTCACCAAATTCTCCAGCAGTTCATGACTTAGGAACATAACAGCATGGGTTTGGAGTCTGCCTGTTTTTGCGATGGGAGGAAAGTTGTTCTAACCCTCTAAGCCTCAGTTTCCTCTTCGGCAAAATGAAGTCAATCATGTGTGATTATCTGAGATGATGAATACTAAAGGGGCCACTTAGAATTCACTGGAATCTTGTTAAAATTGTTCCCTGATAAAAAAATGATCTGTTACATGTACCACAAATGTATTCTTCGGTGCTGTCTTTTCACTTTTTAATACTCTATTTTGCTAAGCAAAAGCTCTTTAATTTTTTCAAGTAAATGTTTTAATAAAATAAAGAGAAAATAGCACCTATCAGAACAGTACAGAAGTGATGAGTTTTGTTAAAGTGAACACGCCATATAAATGGCATTTAGATGTCAAGTTACATTATGAGCTCCTCAGAGATGCCCTCACCTTACTTCCTAACTTACTGCTCTCCTAAGGTGGTTGTTATCCTAAAACCATGGAACAGTTTTATCTCTTCCTTAACTTTATACGGATGGCACCTTAGAGTATGCATTGTTTTTCTGCCCATGTCCTTTCACATAACATTATGTTGGTATGATATAAACATAATGTTTCATGTAATTGCAATACGGTCATTTTTACTAGTGTATAGAAATTCATCATATCAATATTATTTACCCCCATAATATTTAAAAAAGTTAATATATATTTATTTTTGAAGGAGACAGAGAATGAGTGGGAGAGGGGCAGAGAGAGAGTGAGACCCAGAATCTGAAGTGGGCTCTAGACTGAGCTGTCAGCATAGAGCTCAATGTGGGACTTGAACCCACAGACAGTGAGATCATGACCTGAGCTGAAACTCAGATGCTTAATGGACTGAGCCAGCCAGGCACCCTGATTGACCATATATATGTGTATATATATATGTGTGTATATATATATGTATATATATATATGTATATATATATATATTTTTACTGTTTATTTTTGAGAGAGAGAGGGAAAGAGAGCACGAGTCAGGTAGGAGCAGAGAGAGAGAGGGAGACACAGAATCCGAAGCAGGCTCCAGGCTTTGAGCTGTCAGTACAGAGCCCAATGTGGCACTTGAACCCAGGAGCCATGGGATCATGACCTGAGCCAAAGTCGGATGTACACTTAACCGACTGAGCCACCCAGGCAACCTATACCTCCTGTAATATTAAAGGACATTTAGGCTGTTTCCAATTTAGAGTTAGTGGAAATAGTACATAGTATATAAACATTCTTCTATATGTCTCTTTGCAAATGTGTAAGATTTTTTGAGATAAGGATTTAGGAGTGGAGTTGCCAGTTTATAATGTAGACACATGTTCAGCTTTATTAGCTACTGCTCAAATGTTTTCCTTAGTGGTTATAACAATTTACAATTCTGCAAACAATGTATACATGCTCCAGTTACTCTGAACTCTTCATCAACATTAGTAACTGCATTTTTTATTTTATCTATTTGGATTGGTGCATACTGCTGTTTTTTTTTTTGTTAGTAATATGATATCTTCGATATCTGATAAAAGCGATCACATTCTCTTATCAAAAAGAAAATTGTTCAATTTTTTTAATGAAGTGTAATTACCGTACGGTATTATAGTAGTTTTAGGCTTACAATAAAATGATACAACAATTCTATAAATTATTCAGTGCTCATCAAGATAGGGTGCTCTAAATCCCCTTTATCTGTTCCACCCATTTCTCTAACCACCTCCCTTGTAGCAATCATGAGATTGTTCTCTGTATTAAATAGTCTGATTTCTTTTTGTTCATCTCTTTTCCTTTGTTTTGTTTTGTTTTGTTTTGAAGTTCCACACATAGGGAAATAATATGGTATTTGTCTTTGAGTTACTTACTTAGCATTTTACTCTAGCTCCATTCATGATGTTGCAAATGGTAGGATTTCACTGCTTTTGGTGGCTGAGAAATATCTCATGGTATATACATACCACGTTTTTATTCATTAATTGACAGACACTTGGGCTGCTTCCATAACTGGGTTATTGTAAACAATGCTGCTGTAGACATATGGGTGTGTGTACTCCTTTTACTTCGTGTTTTTGTATTTGCTTTGTAAACACCTAGCGGTCAATTGCTAGATTATACAGTAGTTTCATTTTGAACGTATTGAGGGAACTCCATACTCTTTTTCACACTAGATGTACCAGTTTTCATTTCCACAAACAGTACACAAGGGTTCCTTTTTTTCTGCATCCTCACAAACACTTGTTTTTTATATTTGTGACCTTAGCCGTTCTGACAGGTGGGAGGTGATATCTCACTGTAGTTTTGATTTACATTTCCCTGATGATGAGTGATGATAATCTTTTCATGTGTCTGTTGGTCATCTGTATGTATTCTTTGGAGAAATTTCTGTTCATACCTTCTGACCTTTTTTAATTGGATTATTTGGGTTTGGGGTGTTGAATTTTAAAAGTTCTTGGTATATTTTGGAAACCAGTCATTTGCAGATATCTTCTCCCATTACATAGGTTGCCTTTTCATTTGTTGATTGTTTCCTTTTCTGTGCAGAAGGCTTTTATTTTGATGTGGGTTGAATACTTTATTTTTCCTTTTTTAACCTTGCCTCAGGAGATCTATCTAGAAAAGTTGCTATGGCTAATGTCAGAAAAGTTACTCCCTGTGTTTTCTTCTAGGTTTTTTTTGTTTGTTTGTTTGTTTTTATGACTTTAGGTCTCACATCTAGGTCTTTCTTCCATTTTAAATTTATTTTTGTATATGGTATAAGAAAGTGATCCAGTTTTATTTGTTTGCATGTCCTCTGGTTTTCCCCACACGTTTTGTTGAAGAGAGTATTTTTTTTTCCAATTGGATGTTCTTTCCTTCTTTGTTGAAGATTCGTTAGCCATATAATTGCGGGTTCATTTTTGGGTTTTCTATTATATTGATCTATGTGTCTATTTTTGTGCTACGACTATACTGTCATTTATTACAGCTTTGTAATATAACTTGAGGTCTGAAACTGTGATGCTTCCAGTCTTGCTGTTCTTTTTCAAGATTGCTTTGGCTATTCAGAGTCTTGTGTGGTTCCATACAAATTTTAGAAAAAATTTTCTAGTTCTGTTGAAAATGTAGCTGATATTGTGGTAGGGATTCAATTAAATGTATAGGGTGCTTTGGATAGTATAAACATTTTAACAATATTTGTTCTTCTAATTCATGAGCATTGAGTGTCTTTCCATTTCTTTGTGCCCTCCTCAATTTCTTTCACCTGTGTTTTTTAATTTTGAATGTACAGGTTTTTCATGTCTTTGGTTGGGTTTATTCCTAGGTATCTTATTTATATTTGATGCAATTATAAATAAGATTGTTTTCTTAATTTCTTTCTGCTTCATTATTTGTGTGTAGAAATGCAGCAGATTTCTATACATTGGTTTTTGTATCCTTTGACTTTACCGAATTAGTTTCATTCTAGCAGGTTTTTAATGGAGTCTTTCAGATTTTCTCTATATAGTATCATGTCATCTGCAACTAGTAAAAGTGACTTCATCCTTAGCAATTTGGATGCTTTATTTATCTTTGTTGTCTGATTATTGTGGCTAGGACCTCTAGTACTGTGTTGAATAAAAGTGGTAAGAGCGGTGATTGCTGTCTTGTTCCTGACCTTAGAGGTGAAAGCTCTCCATTTTTCTTCATCAAGGATGAAGTTAGCTGTTAGTTTTCATCAAGAGTCTGTATTATGTTGAGGTATGTTTTCTGGAAACCTACTTTCTTGAGCATTTCTATCATGAATTAAGGCTTAGTCAAATGCTTTCTCTGTATCTCTGGAAACAGTCATATGGTTCTTACAATTCTCTTATTGATGTGATGCATCACATTGATTGATTCATGAATATTGAACCACCCTTGCAACTCAGGAATAAATCCCACTTGATGGTAATGAAAGACTTTTTTAATGCATTGTTGGATTTGGTTTGCTAGTATTTTGTTAAGGATTTTTGCATCTATGTTCATTGGGGATATTAGCCTGTAGTTCTCTTTTTTAGTGATGTCAATTTTTGGGTCTGATATCAGGGTAATACTGGCCTCATAGAATGAGTTTAGAAATTATTCCTCTTTTTATATTTGTGGGAATCGTTTGAGAAGAATAGGTATTGACTGTTTTTTAAATGTTTGCTGCCATCTGGTCCTGGACTTTGTTGAGAGATTTTTGATTACTGATTCAATATCATTGCTGGTAATCAGTGCTCAAATTTCCTAGATCTTCCTATTTCAGTCTTGATAGTTTATATTTTTCTAGGAATTTATTTCTTCTAGGCTGTCCAGTTGGTTGGCATATTGCTTTTCATAATATTATTGTATAATTGTATTTCTGTAGTGTTGGTTGTTATTTCTTCTCTCTCATTTGTGATCTTATTTGAGTCCTTTCTCTTTTTTATCCTTTAAGTCTGGCTAGAGGTTTATCAATTTTATTTCTTTAAAAAAGAATCAGCTTCTGGTTTTATTGATATATTCTGTTGTTTTTTAATTTTCTGTATCATTTATTTCTTCTTTTATAATGTTTATTTATTTTTGAAAGAGAGAGTGTGTGAGCAGGGAGGAGAGCAGAGAGAGAGGAAAGAGAGAATCCCAAGCAGGCACCCTGCTGCCAGTGTGGAGCCGGACACAGGGCTCAGTCTCAAGAACTGTGAGATTGCGACCTGACTCAAAATCAAGAGTCAATGCTTGACCTACTGAGCCAGCTGGTGCCCCTCTATATCATTTATTTATCCTCTAATCTTCATTATTTCCTTCCTTCTGCTAGTTTTAGGTTTTGTTTGTTGTTTTTCCTATCTTCTTTAGGCCTAAGTTTAGGTTATTGATTTGCGATTTTCATTGCTTTTTGAAATGTGCCTGTAATGCTATAATGTTCCCTCTTTGAACTGGTTTGCTGCATTTGAACAGCTGTAATTTCATTTTCATTTTTTTCTTGTAGTTTCTTTATACCTTTTTTTATTTCCTGGGTGACCCACTCATTGTTTAATAGCACTTTATTTACCCTCCATGTATTTGTGATTTTTCTAGATTTTTCTTATGGTTGATTTCCAGTTTCATAGTGTTGTAGTCAGAAATGATGGATGGTATGATTTCGATCCTCCTGAATTTGTTGAGGCTTCTTTTGTAGCCTATTTTTGATCTATTCTGGAGAATATTCCATGAGCACTTGAAAGGAAGATATATTCTGCTGTTTTAGGATGAATATTCTGAATATATGTGTTAAATCCCTCAGATCCAGTGTGTCATTCAAAGCTATTGTTTCCTTCCTGATTTTCTGTTTAGATGATCTGTCCATTGACATAAGTAGGGTGTTAAAGTCCCCTACTATCCTTGTCTTACTCTTGAGTAGTTCCATTATGTTTGTTATTAACTATTTTATGTCCTTTGGTGCTTTCCTGTTGTGTATAAATATATATAATTGTTAAATATTCTTGTTGAATTGTCCCCTTTATTATTATATAATGTCCCTCTTTGCCTCTTGTTACAGTCTTTGTTTTAAAACCTATTTTGTCTTAAATAAATACTACTCCTCCAGCTTTCTTTTGAAATCCATTTGCATGATAGATGTTTCTCTCTTCCCTCACTGGTAATCTCCATGTGTCTTTAGGTCTAACATGAGTCTCTGTAGGCAGCATATACGTGAGTCTTATTATTTTTTTAAATCCATTCTGCCACCCTATGTCTTCTTACAGGGGTGCTTGGGTAGCTCAGTTTTTTAAGTGTCCGACTTTTGGTCTGGTCATGATTTTATGGTTTGTGGGTTTGAGCCCCGTGTCAGGCTCTGTGCTGACAACTCAGAGCCTGGAGCCTGCTTTGGATTCTGTGTCTCCCTTTCCCTCTGCCCCTCCCTGCTAGCACTCTGTCTCTCTCAAAAATAAACATTAAAATTCTTTTGGAAAAAAAAAACACAGAGTAATCATCTATAGATAGGTATTTATTGGCATTTTAGTAGTCGTTTTGTGATTATTTCTGAAGATTTTCTCTGATTATTTCGCTCTTTCATGGTTTGCTGGTTTTCTGTAGCGATATAATTAGATTTATTTCTCTGTATTCTTTGTACACTTATTGTAGCTTTTGATTTGCTGTTGCCATGAGTTTGCATGTAACATCTTTTGCATATAGCAGTACCTATGAAGTTGATGGTCGTTGAAGTCTGAACCCATTATTTACTCCGCTTCTCCCTGTGTTTTAGGCATATGGTGTCATATTTTACATCCTTTTATTTGTGAGTGCTTTGATTTTTTTTACAGAAACATTCATTTTTACTGCTTTTGTATTTTCGACCTTTATATTGTCACTTTTGGTCTTTCCTTTACACTCAGAGTCCCTTTTAGTATTTCTTGTAGGACTGGTTTGGTGGTGACAAACTCCTTTAGTTTCCATTTATCTGGGAAACTCTTTATCTTTGTTACTATTCTGGATGTTAAACTTGGTAGACAGAATATTCTTTCATACAGTTTTTTCCCATTCAGCGTTTTGAATATATCCTGTCACTTTTGGTTTGGAAAGTTTCTACTGAAAACTCCCATGATAGCCTTATGGGGTTTCCCTTGTATGTTATTATGTTTTGCCTTGCTGTTTTTACCTTTTTTCTTTATCATCGTATTTTGCCAACCTAATTACCCTATGTCTTGCTGTGATCTGCATTTGTTGGATTTGTTGTGAGTTAGCTGTGTTTCCTGATCTGGATATTTATTTCCTACTCCAGATTAGGGACATTTTCAGTTATTATTTATTCAAATAAATTTTCTCCCCCTTTTCTCTCTCTTCTGGGACTTGTATAATACCAATGATACTACATTTGATGGAGTCTCAGAGTTCCCTTAGTCCATTTTTGAGTTGGATATTTCTTTTTTCTTAGTTTTGTTCAGGTTGTTTAATTTCCTTTGCTCTTCTAGGTTTTTAATTCATTCCTCTGCTTCTTATAGCCTGCAGTTCATTTCATCAAGCATGTTTCTAATCTTGTTTATTGCAGTCTTCATTGCTGATTGGTTCTTATTTATCTCTGTGTTAAGGTTCTCACTGATGTCTTCCATTCTTTTCTTCAGCCCATTGTGGATTCTTCTGATTGATCATTGCTTTAAATACTCAATGAGGCATGTTACTTAAATCTGTTTCACTTAGATCTCCAGCCATGACCTTGTCTTGTTCTTACATATGGGGGAAATTTACTGTACTCTCATTTTGTCAAAGTCTCTGTGCCTGTTTCTGTGTTTTCGGAAAGTCAGTTATGTCTCCCTTTCTTGAGAGTAGAGGCCTTATACAAAATCCTGTAGTGCCCTGTCATGTAGTGTCCCCTGTATCTCTGGGCTGGGCACTTTCAAGAGTATCTCAAGTGCATGCTGTGTATGCTCTGCTGTTTTGTCCTGGCCTCTCTATCCTTCAGGCCAGTCATCTGCAGAGGCTCTCTCTGTCTGTTGTGGGCAGTGTTTGGTCCCTAGCCTGAATGTGGTAAGTTTTAACTAGGTGTGCTCTGGTTTGGTCTGCTTGTGAAATGAGACCTATCAATATTGTGACTGGAACTGAGGCTGTGCAAAATTCCTGGAGATGGAGATGTGGTGCTGTCAAGGGTTTGGGCTTGTTTTCTGGTGAGGGGGCCCGATGAGGTGAGACTTAAGCAAGTGTGACTGGGAAAGGCACTTCCACTGAAGCATGAGAGGGTGGGACTTGGTGTAAGCGAGTTAGTTAGTGAGTGTCAGCACTGTGCGGATTGTGGTAGGTGGCCCTGTGCCTATCCTGAGGCACCAGAGAAGAAAATGACACCTGTCAGTTCCTTTGTTCGTAGAGGAGTTTCTCTGTGAATGTTGCCTCTCTGGGACACAATCTGAAATGAGCAAATAACCTCCCCAGTGTGCACCAGGTTCTCTTCAGACCGCTGTTTTTCACACTTTATACATGTGTGCTCTTTGCCTTGCCTTCTCCCCAAGAGTAACCCCAATCCCTCTGAGCCCTATCTAAGCCAAGCCTGTTGACCTTTAAAACTCCAGGCTTTAAGCCCTGCTGGCTGAAAGAACTCAAAAAATTTGAGCCCTCTAGATATCCAAGCCAATTGCTATAGGAATTTGTTTTTCCTTTTGCTTTCTCCTGTGTGTTAGTGTGTCTCTTGCCCTTCTCTGTGATCACAGCTTCCTCCTCACCACAATGGCCATGATCCATTTCTCTCTGAAACCATGTCACCCCACTTCCTACCTTCTTCATTGTGGCCTCTTTAGTGTATTTAGTTGTGGAGTTTGTTCTGCCAGTCTTCAGGTTGATTTCTAGGGTATTCAGGAGACGAAGTAATTACCTAGTATTTCCTGAGACAAGATGAGCCTAGCATTTCACTACTCTGCTGCCATCTTCCCCTTCTCTAGATATGTATCTTTTTGTCTCATAAATAATGTGAAATATTTTCCCTCAGTCAGTAGCTTGGTCTGTATTTATTTTAAATGTGTTTCCATGAAAGGAGTTTTAATTTCAGTAAAGTTCAGTAGAATTAATTGCATTAATGTTGAAATTTTGCTTGTTGTATGTGTGTTGCTATTGTATGTTGTATAAATATGTAACAGGTTTTTAAAAATTGATTATTTTTTAATTTTAGAGGGAGAGGGACAGAAGGAGAGAAAGAGAGAATACCTTTAGCAGGCTTCAACTCCACACAGGGCTCAGTCTCACAACCATGAGATCATGACCTGAGCTGAAATGAAGAGTCAGATGCTAAACTGATTGGCCACTCAGATGCCCTTATATTGATCCTTTATACTGAGACTTTGCTGATTTCACTTATTAGATCTAGTAGCCTTTTGGATTTGTTTTGCTTTTTAAGAATTCATTCAGATTTGTTATTTATAGAATTGTTAGGAACAAATAGATGTGAATCATGTTAGAAAATGTTACAACTCAGGTTTTATCAGGACCTCTTAAAAATCAGATTTAAAATAGCAAAAGCATTAAGAAAAGATTAAGAAGAAAATATATTTCTTTAATTCAGTTACTTAGAAGTAGAGTTTGAATTCTGATTTTTAAAATTTGCTTGGGAGGGTATCTAACCAGTTCATTGAGTCCTTTGTGTGTCATCTAATGGCTGTTTTGTGTCAGTTATTCAAGTCTCTCCCAGTAATAGGTCTCAAAGACACAATACAGAAATATGCTGAGTCTGTAGAGTCTCTGTCAAAGCCCAAAAGTATGCTCCAAGTGAGTGAAGACCCTTGACATGAGAAGATTATATGAGAACATAATAAAAAGAGCTGTAGCTGGGGCATTTACAAGAGCTAGACTGACACATTAAATCTCTTGAGGCTCTGAGGAGAAGCTAGAGTAAAAGTTAAGAATCTTTCTGGGTTACAGCTTTCTCTAGTTAAATAACATTATTAAAAAGATACAGTCTTACCAGGTAACTTGGTTTATATAATTAAGTGTAATATATAAATAATTACAGAATTATGGTATAGACTTTCTAGTTACATAAAATTATAATTAATTTTGTATGGAGAACCTTATATGTGTGAACTCTAAATTTTAAGAGCATGTAACCTTAAGAATGGAACTTTTAAATTCCTTCTTGGTATTAAATGGATGCCTACATATACTTATAGTATAAGCTGTAGGACAGAAACTGAATCCCTTGCCACTTAAACATTATGGCAGATGCCTCTAGAAATACTATAAAAATGACTAAAATATATGATGCTGGAATGCCTAGTATTAACTTGCTGCTGATACTCCAAGTAGTAAACAGTGAGGAATAAGACATGTAGCTTTTGAAGTGACAAGAGCTACATCTAGTCGCTAGAGTACAATTTAGAAAAACCTGCTCAGTGCATACAGTATATTGGTGTTTTCCTGTAATTTATCTGAAAATTCACCAGTGAGGCTAGAGCCTAGTAAACAGAGTGGAGAGTGGGACTGGGTGAAATTAGTTAGGAAACAAAGAGCATTTTACAGATGAAGATGAGGAAAATGGGTCTTTACCGATATATAAACAGGAGCCAGTAAAACGTTAGTGATAGAATGACACAGCCATGTTCGGGTTGGAGGATTAATCTTTTTGCAATATAAAATCAATAATGCAAACTGGATAAGAGAAGAGGAATCAAGTTTGAACACTAGGTTGCCGAACTGAACCTTTAGAACAAAGGCCAGGAGAAATAACTAGAACTAAATTCACTAGGTGAAAAATACATAAAACCTGTGATTTCTAAAGCCACACTAATTGCTTAAAGCTAGCTATAGTAACAAAACCACTGGTTGAGCTATTGGGACTAATTCGTTGGAAACCCCAATGAGTAATGTCCAACTTTAGGAGAATTAAAAATTATTAATGATTAAGCTCACTGAATTAAGCATTCCAGTGAGATGTATAGTATAACTTCATCAGGTTAAAAATTCATTAATTGCCTCATATTTTTTATACTTTAAACTTTGTTTATTTGAGAACATAAAATGGAAATTCAGATCTCCAAATGTATTATGTTATTTTCCTTCTAAATTAATGGTTATTATCACTAACTTTGTTAACTCCACACTTTGCAAACTTTGATTTTGAGTTGATATACTGGGTTTTATATATTATACTTTCAAAAAGTAAGGTAAAATATCTACACTCTTTTATATTGTTTAATACAAAAGTCAGATGTTCTGTTCCTCCTCTTAGTATTGTCCTTAAATAGTATTGTAGTTGTGGACGACACATTCAAATTCTGTGCCACCATATCTGAATTTCTAGAATTAAATGTTTGGGGAGTGAAAATGGGTGGAGATATGGGAGAGATTTTAACTCTTTTAACAATTAACCCTGCAATCTTGGAGATGTAAATAGATTCAGTGTGATTTTCTACAGGCTTTTATGTAAAACAGCCCTGTTTTCAAACCAATGGACATAAAATTTTGTACTGTTGGACAGGGGAAAAGAGTACATGGAAAGGGAGGCCATGTAGAGAAATGGCAAGGGGTCCCTTCTGGGGAAGGAGAAGGAAATAGCTGTTCTTACTAACTCTAGTATCCTCTTTCCCAAAACAGCATGGTCTTAGAAATTGTACATCTCCTAAGCGTAAAATGCATTACAATGATGGTCACTGTGCTAAGAATTTGCAGAGCCACAGGATATGATTCATTCCTAAATATACCTGAAGTGGACAGCTTTCAGGTAACACAAAGTTGTAGATGAATGATGACAAACAGGGAAAGCTCAGTTTTGCCTTACAAACTCCTGGCTACTAAGCTGTGCCTACTCAAGAACCTCAAATAAAGGTACTCCATATGCTATACAGTCAAACTCTTTGTTCGTCATCTACCACATTATCATGGGGTTCCCTTTAATTATATAGCATTTCCTTACTTGGACACATTGATCTCTATATTGCTGTGGTCAAACCATTTCTGATTTTCCACATAGGTGTCTGACTTTTTATTTATGCCCCATCATTTATTTTTTGGTTTTATCTGTGCTCCAGGCACATTAAATACTGTTAACTTTCTTCTAGCTTCTCAGGTAGTATGTTTTGACTAGCTAATCCAATTCCTTTAATATTTTTAGTAGCCATTTATAATCTCAGATACTACTTACATTAATATCGGATCTGTATTGGATGTATACTGGTATAGACATAATAAGTCGATGGGACAAAAGTGGAAAGTCATCCTTGTTCTCCTACATTCACAAAGTAATCTGGCTACAATTTGACTTTGCTAATAAAGAGGAAGCGTATTGGTCAGCAATTTTGAAAATCCAGTTGTCTTAGTTGGTTTAGATGATGGCAATTCATCAAAATATCCTTCTGCACACAAAAAGAATTGTACTTCTCTGCCTCTTGTGTGGTCTTGGGCTTGCATTGGCCAGTGAAATTCGAGTTGAATTAACATACGATCTGTGTCATTCTCCATGCTCTATCTTGCGTGGCTGAGGTAATTGTGAAAGTATCCATTGATATGGGAGGTGCTAAAAGCTTAGAGCAGCTGGGAATGCTAGACACAGCCCTGGAGAGCTACCTGAAATTTATGTGAAATTTATGTGACTGAGAGGTTAACTCATTATTATATGCCACTGATATTTGACTGTTGTTTTGACTACAGCATATTCTGATTCATATACCTGAAACTTTTTGATAATGATATTAACAGTGTCTATTGATAATGATATTTTTTAAATTAAAAAATAAGCTCCCTGAAGTTATGATTATTTTATATATTTCCACGTTTTATATACTTTGTGCTAAATATATATTAATTTACATTTGTTCAGAGAATGTTTAGAGGTTATCGTCAATCACTTTTTATAATACTGAATATTTATTTTCCTCTCAGTATGTTTCTATGACCTTACTCCCATAAATTTTCATTAAATAGAAGTCTCATATTAATATGCTTTTTTCCAAACCAAAGTAATCCCTCCTTAGGAGCAATTACTACATCTTTTTATAGAAACACAACTATAAAATAAAGATGGGAAAGATGTTATGTTTATCTTTTCAGTGATGAAGCCATCCCTAGAGCTTCATTGTTGAGTTTTTGACACTAAACCCAGAAATTGAGCATTATGTTAAGTTCTCAACAGGATCATTTTCTTACATACAAAGTTATACAATATTATTACTTTAATATAAACATACATGCTTTTTGGTGTTTTGTTTCTAGGGAGCTTAATTTAATTACCTACATCTTGAAGGCCTCCTAATTTCACTTTTATATTAAGTCTATATGTACAGAAAGGACAAAAAATGTTAAAATATTAAGCCTATTGACCTGTAGTATCAGGGCTCTATTACAGATATTAAAAGGCTTAGTTAAAATTCAAGTAGAAATTCAGAACCTGAGCAAATGGAAATGTGTAAATTTGAAAATTAGAATAGGGGTAGAAATATCTCAAGGGATTCACATTTGTGTCTGTGGGAACTTTGAGTATAGAGCATAGAAATGGAATATGAAACATTGGTGAAATATCACATATTGGAAAGTTTTGCGTGATTGCTCCTTTTCCTTCCGAACAAAATGGTGATCACAATTGGGCTTTCTTCTTAGAATGCTCACAAAACTGAAGACATGGGTTTCTTCTTAGCATGATCACCAAACTAAAGACATGAGGGAGTTGAGGTTTATTGGAAAACATTTTCAAAAGAGAATCAAGGATGGATGTTGAGGGTCAGAAACTCCCACCTCCCTAGATCTCCACAGACATATGCATGTTTGAGGGCTGTAGTGAGGCAGCTTGTAGTGGCAGAGCTTGGACACAAACTATAGCCAAGACTCAGGAAAAAGATGGAGAAAGGGGAAGGTAGGGACAAGGCAGGATTACTGAGTATGGCTGAAGGTGTTTGTTAGGAGGACCTCTTATCAGAACTCAAGGCACTATAGGAAAGGAGGAAGTGAGCAGATTAGAGACCAGAAGAAGGGCTAGATAAGCAGATTAGTGCAAACCATCCCCAAACAGTTCACAGTAGTTCTGCAGATTGGGCAAAACAGTTCAGAGACAGATACGGGAGTCACATAATGGGCCAATAACAGGGAACAAAAGGTGTGAGTGGCACATGAGAAGGTTATGTGGACACTTGCCTGAGACATGCGTCATACCATATGGCATCTTTTAATGTTCATTGTCTGTGGGAGAGCTGGAAGGAAGTGGATACACGGCTCACTTGTCCAGCATTTCAGCAGATATCCATGAGAGCCTATTAAAGCAATTAGGAATTACAGTGAAGAATTTTTGCCCTAACGCTAGATTTCTTAGATTGATATCCCACCATCACTAAGCATTTGTGAGTCCTTTGTGAATGCTAAATAACTTTTCTCCACTTCAGTACCCCTATCTCTTGAAGGCAGTAGAAGTTGTACTTACTCCCTAGGTTGGCATTACTAATATACTTGTGGTTATATAACAGTACTTTCTGCTGCTGCTAAAACTTTGATTATTATTATGAAATAATTACCATTTTTCTAAAAGTCAGTAAGATAGGAAATACGTAGATATAGTCCCTGAACACAGGTCTTTTTACATATGTATATATTTATAAATATATAATATATAGTTTATCTATTTTATGTAAATTTATATTAAATATTCATTATTTTATATAATATTTATTAAATATTTATTATTTTATATATTTTATATTAAATATTCATTTTATTATATATATTCATATTTATACATTTGTATTTATATATTTATATTTATTTTATATGAATATTTATTAATATTTTATGCTTTTATATACTTTATATACAGTTTATATATTTGTAAATATTTTCCATATTTTTAATTTATATTTTATATAAACATATATGGATGTATGAGCAGCAACACTGATCATGTTGACATTTTAATTTTGATTTTTGGGAATATCAGAAAATTCAATAGACTGGATACTGTGTATATGCATTTAATAAAACACTAATTTTATTTGATATTTCTTATGTTTTTTACCACTCAGCCACTTTATCTAGTTCCCTTTATTTTGTTTTAGGCAACGAGTTTCTGTAAGCTTGGTCAAATCCTTCTAGGTAAATAAGGTCATCCTGGTTTGGGGTTGGTGTATACGGCTAAAAAAGAGTCATAATTAAAGCTCTGCTTACGTATCACAGACTAGATATCGTGGCCAATAAGGGACGAGTAAAAATAACTGAATAGGGGAGAGTCATGTTAATTTTGGAAATGCCTCTGGCATTAATATTTAAAAATAAGTAGAAAGGGCAGGAGACTGAAAACATTGAGGTCAGTTAGGATGTAAAAAGCTGGGTCTAAGATAATGAATGACTGAATTATAGCAGTGTTTATAGGAGTAAGAAAGAAGTGGTAAGTATGAGGAGATTAAATGGATAGAACATGGACAAAATGATGGAATATTGGAACAAGGATGCAAGGGCAGTTGAATGTACATGGGATAGGACACTTGCCTCAATAGTAAATAATCACACTTTTTTTTTTTTTTTGCAAAGCTCTTTGAAGGGAAAAACAAAAAAATACTTAGCTATACAGATAATTCAGATCTTAAAATGTATACTTCAAACAGTTATAGCGAGAAAGAGTTTTATGCAGTTAATGATACTATTCTCACATTAGCATGTGAGTTGATCAGTTTATGCCTGTATGGAAAACACAGAAAATGGGCAGAAAATGAAGAACATACAAATCCCACCTAAATCCTGTAGATCATTTTTTTTTACTAGTTTAATATCAAAGAGGAAGTGAGAAATTATAATAGTAGTTTAAAACTCATCTCCCTTGGACCTGCAAGGGATTTGTGCAGTGATTCCTTGAGACTTGGGAAGTGGGGAAGAGAGGCAGGCAGAGCGGCTGAGCTTTCTTTTCCTAATTGCTGCTTTAAACCTGAACCAGTCATCTGTTTTATGGGCTCTGATAATGGGCTTACCATTATAAGATTGTTTGAAGAGAGAATTCTGTGACTAAAGAATTGGGAATCCTATCTTAATGGAAATATTTGCAATTCTTGAATAAGTTTATGTTAGGATTGAGTACATAGCAGTATCCTCAATTCCCAGCATCTGTTCAGTTTTTAGGTCTTCACAGAAAGTCTGGACTCAAAGAACCACATTTGGGTATTGTTCTGTCTGGTATGTGGACTTGAGGGTAATCAGTAACCATTGTATTCAGGCTCCTAGTGCCTGCGGCCGGTGGGGCAAAAAGAAGTCCTCTTGAATTCCCAGATTCTTCCAGGCCTCTGCTCTGGCATGTGACACATCATGCTCTGGGCAAGGTCACTTGCCCAATGGCATTTTTATAGACAAGATTCTTCTGAAGGCATTGGAGGCACACTTTTAATTTCTCAGATCCCAGACCAATATATCTTGAAGAACATAATTATTTCATTAAGGTTTCTGAAGATATCCCAATGGGAAAATGCAGGAATAAGAGGCAGTTTCCTTTCACATTGAGATGGTCACCCCTGAGATGGGTTTTGGCAAAGGACAAAGTTCTATGGTTGAGAGAAACACATAGCATATAGAATGTGGTTTAACAGTTTTGCAGATAGAACTTTGTAGACCCTAAAAATGACCTGAGTGATTTTGAGATAAGATATTAAAAGATGTGATGGGCTATGTCAGTTATCTATTACCTCATAACAGACCACCCTAAGATTGGGTGCTTTAAAACAAAATTATTTTCTCTCATAGTTGCTATGTGTCAGGAATGTGTATAAGGCACAGTGGACGTGGCTCATCTGTTTAGTGACATTTTGGGCTTCGGTTGGAAAAGTTGAAAAGTTAGTGCTGGAACAGTATGAATATATGTCACTCACATGTCTGGTGGTGGATGCTGGCTATTGGCTTGGACCTTAGCTGGAACCGTTGCCTGGAACACTTAAATGTGGTATCTCCATGTGGCCCAGTCTTCCCCACAACATGTTGGCTGGGTTCAGATAGACAGACAGACGGAGAGACAGCGAAAGAGAACCAGGCACGCAGAAGTCATCATTTCTTCTATAATATAGGAACAAAAGTCATCGTGTTCATTCTCCTAAGCTCTGCTTATAGCAGTTACAAAGGTGTACTCAAGTACACAAAGGTGTACTCTTTGAAAGAGAAAAGAGCATGAATTAACATCGCTCGATGGAGATGTATTACTGTCACATTAAAGAAAAAAAATACATAGGGGTATCCATTGTGGTACAGTGCAGTCTGCCACATGAGCAAAGTAAAAAGAATGTTGAAAATGATGAGCGCATGATTGTGCTTTGTTCTGAAGTGCCAATCAAATCTTTCTCCTATTGGTTCTGAAGCAATTAAAAATGTACATATAGAAGTCAGCTTGATAATGCAGAAGATTTCAATGGAAAATGCAAATCAAAATCTAAACCAGAATAGTTTTCCCATTGAAATGAATTTGGTTGCCAACCCATAGAGCAGAGAGGACATACCCCGGTGAGTTTTTCCTCACTTGCAGCAAACCAGAGCAGAATATATGTGAAGAGGGAAAGGGTGAGAAAGAAAAAAAAAATGTATATCTCTGGCCAAGGTACATTTTCTTTATTCTGTGGACTCGTCTTCAGTTGAAGTGCACTTGCGATGCTGCCAGACAGAAAATGGAATCGAGGGCAGGCAGAGTCTTAACAGGTGTTGGTACAAACTTAAAGCTTCAAAGGGACTTGCTTTTTGCTGCCAAGAGGATCGATGCAGATGTACGCTTTGGCTTCTTTAGACTGAAATGGCCTAAATTCTCTTCCTTGAGAAAAGTTTGTGAATTTATTCCATGCTAAAACCCACTGTTATCTGACCAGCCAGGAAACGTTTCTCCCTCAGAAATGGTCTCTTGTCATGAAATATTCAAACGAAAGACAGGCAAGGTTTTGATTTTTAATGATTCCATAAGACACACTTTGTGGTCTGTTTTGGGGTTTGTTGTTGCTGTTGTTGGAGTCATTGGATTCAAGAGCCAGATTTCTTAATGCATCTCTGCCTTTCTCTCTCCTGTCTCACCACTCTGACTGGCTTTGTGAAGCTCCGGGTGGAGGCTTTCCTACCTGATGGGCCTTTCCCAGGAACTCAGGTAAATCACTGCAGCTGTGAGTGCTCTTTGTAGAAGGTTAAATTTATTCCACACCATAGAGTAGGAACTCATCTCTGTAAATAATTTTATTATGTTCCTTTATAAACATTTTGGTAGGAGAAAATTCCTGGTTTAACTCAATAACGTATTACACTTTCCCTGCCCCACGAATTAGATTGATTACGGTGGCATGTGAGATTGATAATCCATAGATCTGTGTTATGACAGCCATTGTTTTAGTGCCAGGCTGAAGAGGAATGCGTCCTTAAATGTATCATTGTATAAAATATTGACCTAGAGAACTTCATTATTCAAGCTGGAGAGACAGTCACTACTTAACAGTAATAAACTGTTTCTGTGTTACATTGAGAATACTTCGGGAAATATGAGAGTTGTCAAATCTCTTGAAAATCCTGTCTTTATAGTACACATGACACTAAAGCTATAGCTGTATTTTCTGCTAATAAAAGCAAAGGCACAGACAGATGTGAAGGATATCACGGCGCACTGACAAGAAACTAAGAAAAATGAATACCTGGTTGAGGAGTCGGAAAGACACAGGCCAATGACCTTGGGAAGCTTTACTCTTTTGAGATATTTTTGTTCTTGTAAGGAGAGCCAAGATAATGCTGCATTAGTGTAAAAAATAAAATAAACCTGAGGCTCTAAACTGAGCACATTTTATGAAAAATATCCTGAAGTGTCTCGTAACAGAAAGTCACGTGAGGTAACATAAAAATACAAAATGCTGAATGCAAGCCAGAATATTTTAGAAAAGAAAGACATTTTTGAAGTTACCAAAAATGATATACAGACATACAAAAAAAAAATGACAACACGAACCGGATGACATTTTTTTCATTTGTTAAATGACAAGAATCTTTGTTTTCTATTAGCCTCCATATCTCCTTCTGCCCTAGTTTAGCATCCTTAGTGAAGCCTTTTCTCCTTTTTAAGGAAAACTGTGGTTAATGTTATTTAAAAAAATATAAACACCTTGCATGCCATTTTTGAACGGCTGTTACCGTAACCTCCAATTTGCAACCTCAAAAAAAATTAAAGAGTCAGAAAGTGTTAACATATAAAAACGCTGATCGATGTTCAGTATAACTAGTCATCCTGAAGTGCCTCTTTAATAATTAAGAAAGGGTATTATAGTTTTGGTGCTTGATTTTATTTTATTTTGTTCTAGTTTCTGAAATTTAGAATTTCATGAAAATATTACGTGGTGATGCTCAGTTATTCAGAATACCAAATTTAACAGAACACCAATAGATAATTCTATTTTGAGTTATTTTAGAAACCTAAAGTTGGTTATATTTAACCAAGATGTTTTTGTTGTGATAAAACATTATTTTTTTGGATAAAACTTGAAAGAAATACTGTAAGTAAAATACTTAATTTAAAAATGACTGTAGGTGTGCCTGGGTGGTTCAGTAGGTTAAACCTATGATCATAGTTTGTGAGTTTGAGCCCTATGTTGGGCTCTGTGCTCACAGCTGTGAGCCTGGAGCCTTCTTCGATTTCTACGTCTCCCTCTCTCTCTGTCCCTCCTCCACTCATCCTCTATTTCTCTCTCTCTCTCAAAAATAAACATAAATAATTAAATAAATAATAAAACATTAAAAATGACTGTAAAATATGGTGTTTAAATTCTCAAGTATTTTCTGAAGATTAAATAATTATGTTGCTTTAATTAACATCTTGAGTGCTTAAAGAGGCATCATTACATTACCCGTAATGTTTTTACAGCTCTTAAGAAATATGATCATACAAGGAAATACAAATATAAATACAGAGAGAAAGAGAGCAATAGGTATGGAACAAGAGACTTTTCAAGAGAGAAATCAATACCAAGCACTAAGGATGATCAAGAGTGGGATAATAAAAATACTAAGTAACCTTCTCAAAATTTACCTTGTGCTTTATTTTTAATCTATTAAGTGTTAATGTATAGTATATTATTTAGTATATTATATGTTATAAATTATTTAGTATATTATTATATATTATTTTCTCTATTTGTCCTTAGAATTTATTTATTTATTTAATTTTTATTTTTGAGAGAGAAAGAGAGACAGAGTGGGAGAACGGGAGGAGCAGAGAGAGAGGAAGACACAGAATCTGAAGCAGGCTCCAGGTTCCAAACTGTGAGCACAGAACCCCATGTGGGGCCCAAACCCTAAGCCAAAGTCTGAGGCTTAACCGACTGAGCCACCCAGCCACCCCTGTCCTTAGAATTTGTTTTATTTTATCTTTTTATTTTTTAAAATTTTTTTTTTAACGTTTATTTATTTTTCAGAGACATAGAGACAGAGAGTGAGCAGGGGAAGGGCAGAGAGAGGGAGACACAGAATGTGAAGCAGGCTCCAGGCTCTGAGCTGTCAGCACAGAGCCCGACGTGGGGCTCCAACTCACAGACTGTGAGATCATGACCTGAGCTGAAGTCGGCCGCTTAACCAACCGAGCCACCCAGGTGCCCCTAAAATTTATTTTAAATTAATAGTAATTAGTTCTTACATTCCTTAGTTTCAGAATGTTTTCTTTTTTTTTTAAAGACTGGCTCAGGAGTGGAGGAGACAGTCTAGATTTTGCATTTCATTCTTCTAAGTCACCATTTGTCACAGTTTCCTTAGTGGTAGAAATAGGCAGGGTACTCTCTTCTTACCATCTTTATCCCTTGAAAGTTTAATGAAGTATTTGTATGTCAAAACTTCTTGCAAATTTTATTCTAAGGAAGTAAGAAATAGTTGAGGGAAAGCAATTGATTAAAGTATATGTTATTAATTGCCCAATATTTCTTAGATGCAAATAAGTAAAAGTATCCACAAATGATCATTAAACCTGAAAGTGTATGACTGGGGAAAAACCTCCACATGCTAATCCATTCATGAACTATCAACAAATGGTCTCGGCTTTCTGAGCATGGGAATCTAGCCTTCTTCAGGTATGACGTCCAATGATTTTAAATTATCTTGCGTTATCAGCAGCTATTTGACCATCCGATCTACATTATAGGTCCCTATTTGTCCTTTTTATGGATTTGTGCACTCTCAGTTATGCACAAATAATTACCTGATACTATAATATAATATGTATCAGACTGTAAATCACTGTATAATTATAAATTTGAAGTAATATCAGCAAAATAAATGGAGAACTTCATGGTTTACTGAAAGGTGTTTATTTATAGTTGGGAAATAGTGGACTTGGTACATGGAACATTATACTTGAATCCTGGCTACTTCAGCAGTCAAACATGAACTTTTCTACATGGCAAATGCTATGTTACATTAGGAAAAATTCCACCTCACACTCTTTCCAAACCATTCTAATTGTTAAGCATACAATAAAACATAAGGCTGCTGAGTCACCAGAGATGTGAAAATTTACCTCCAGGCTGGTAAATGATGTCAAGTGTCATCAAGGTGACCAACTTATCTGTCGGTCACTGAGAGGTTCCAGAAGACATGGAGAAAATGTTATCTATCTAAATTTCTCTGCCCTCTCTTGTACCTAGAAAACAGTCTCTTCACCAACTACCTTTCTACAGAGTTACTAGGTTTAAAATAAAACCATTGACTCTGGTACCAGAATTCTTTACTTCAGTAGTAGAACTTACTGCATCTGGAAATGGCTGCTGGCTAGGTGTTAGAATGCATTAAGTCTTGGTAGAGTGAGAAGTTAAGGAAACATATCAACAGGACTCTGACCAGCCTTTCCTATTATTATTTCTCCTGCATTCATAGAGGCTAATTCTAGTGCCTGTGGTATCTCAGGTGTTTTGTATGTTGTGGGTTTCTTTTTTTTTTTACGTTTTATTGTTCTTTTTTTTATGTTTTTTATTTTGTATTAGAGAGATTGAGGGAAAGAGACAAAGCACAAGCAGGAGAGGGGCAGAGACAGAGACAATCCAAAGCAGGCTCCAGGCTCCCGGCTCCTGGCTCCCAGCTATCAGCACAGAGCCTGACTGTGCTCAAACTCAAAAGCAGTGAGATAATGACCTGAGCTAAAGTCAGACACTTAACCACTAAGCCACACAGGTGCCACATTTTTATTGTTTTTAAGATTATTAGTCAAATGTAGATTTGTTTAAAATGACTGCCTATGTAGGTATATATTTGTGTATTGCCATTCATTCCCACCCCACGGCCACATTTTTTTTAAATGTTTATTTTTTTTTTGAGAGAGAGAAAAGCACAAGCAGAGGAGCAGCAGAGAAAGAGGGAGACATAATCCAAAGTAGCTGTCAGCCAGAGCCCGATGTAGGGCTCGAACTCATGAACCATCAGATCATGACCTGAGCCAAAGTCAGACACTCAGCCGACTGAGCCACCCAGGTGCCCCACGTTTTTTAAATCACATATTCAGAGCAAGATAATACTAAGAAGACTTTGTTAAGGGTACCAAAGGTAGCATCTCTTCCTTTTAAGCTTTCTCTGCTATCAGGGCCCATAACCCCAAGTTCCCCTCTGATGACAGAATCCAAAGTCCTTGGATAGAATCCATGTGTTCTGAAGACCAAACATGAAACAAAATCACTGAGGTTCAGGGTGAGATGAGAGGAAACCAGGAAGCTAAAAGATGTGATGAGGCTGATTGGTCCTAAAATGATGAGTGAGTAGAGCAGAGCTGTCAGAGGAACCAGGCAACGTGCCTCATGGGATGGACCGTGAGAGAACCGGAGACTCCATGGTATAGAACTCAGACACTACACCTGGACCTTCACTTAATGTAACTCTCTGGCGTATGAGTCATGGTGCAATTCTTCAATATCACATTGTTTTGTATAGCTTTCGAGACTTAATGTGCAAGAGTAATCTTTGCCAAGATCTCTTGGTTATAGAGTATATTCTCTGTGCCAAATTAAGGGTAAGGTGTGGGATTATATGCGTGAAATTTTGTTTGGATGAGAGAGTGATGTAGTTTTAGATTTAGAGTTGGGAGGCTTCTCAGGGAGAAAAAGAAAATGGATTATCTCCCTTCTGTGTTTTTCATTTCTTTACTGGGTTTCCTCTTGCCCACAAAGAACCAACCAACCAAGACATAAATGCAAGCTAGTAGCCAATTTAAGGATAAATTGAATGAGATGGTTTTCTTATGTCAAAACCATGGGGTAAGGCATCTGATACTTTAGCCCTGTGAAAGACTGAAATTATGTTAATCAGTAGGAACAAATGTGCAACTCATAACCACCATTCTCAGACTGGCTTGTAAATGAAATTGCCAATTTACTCATTTCTCTTGGAAATCAGCCTGCTATAATGACAAAACATTGGTGTCCAGTACTTAGGGGATCTTGTTCCAAGAACTGAGGCAATTGAAAAACTCTTTAATATTGAGAAATCTACTTGGTGGATGTAGCTTGAGGAGAATACATATTTTTATTCCATCTGGCAGCCTAAACTGTGATTTCCAAATGAGAGGGCTTTTGGAGTATGTGTGAGGACATGGTGCATTGCCTTAGAACACCAATTTTGCAAGAAGATTGTATTTTTTATGAGAAATAGTTACACCATTTAAAACGATTTATATCAAAACAAACACAATTAGGTTACAGAGTCTGCCTATGAATGCAACATGCAATTAGTTATTTATAGATAAAATGTAAAATGAAACTTTGATTTTTTAGAGAGACTCTGTGCCAAGAGGGCACAATGCTGACCAGATTCTGCCCCAGGGTTTCAGTCTGTCTCTTCTTAGTGAACTCTAATGGCAAAGTTTGTAAAAGATTCACAGGCTGAATTGAAGCCCTACTCCGTAGAGAGGTAGGAAATGCATCCACTTCGAGTGAGACACACTGACAGATCCTTCCCCTCCGGCAGATCTCTGGACAGACTCCTTGCCGACCATTGTCCATTCGTACTCCTCTTTACAGCCTCATCCATTCTTTTCTCAATACACTTCCATAACTTTTCTAAATTTATAGCTTATTTTACATTGATTACATTTTAGGTTGACTGCTTTCTGATGCTATATAAAGGGCACCTTAATCTCATGAATTACCCGTTTCTAAATCACAAGCAGGTTGAGTTACTTTTTAAAGGCTTTTGCAGCTCCATCTCTATTATGTGGGTTTTGATCAACACAATTACATAGAGTAGAGCATTTTGTCCTGAGTGTTTTCGTATTTCCCTTACCCTTGTCTTAACTGTTTTTTGACCTAGGTTTTGAGAGAACGTTGCTTTTCAGCCCTTTCTCTTTATCTTCAATAACATAGTTTTCAGGGGGGGATCTTACTTTTGGAAAGTTTAAATAGAAGTAGAAACCTCACAGGAGAGCTAAGTGTGTTAATCTATGTATGTAATCATTTATAGTAAAAACTACTATTTCTCAGTCTTTACGAAATCAAGCCTACTCTCATGAAGACTTAGCAAAATACAACCTGAAGACTGGCAAGTATGAGGGTTTAATAGATAATATTTTTGGTTATTTTTGCTCTGTTGTTTTTCCCCTTTGTACTTCTTACAGCTTAATTCATGACCAAGGTAATTATATGAAAGAAGGTAAGGGCAGTGACAAAGAACATTATATGGCAATTTTATGGTCTTTGACTAAGCATAATATTCTAGTTACTATCTCCAGCCCTACCTCTGCTATCACTTGTATTTCATCCATTTACACTGTTTTTTAATGTTTATTTTATTTTTGAGAGAGAGAGAGAAAGAGAGAGAGAGAGTGAGCATGAGCAGGGAAGGGGCAGATAGAGAGGGAGACCCACAATCTGAAGCAGGCCTCAGGCTCTGAGCTGTCAGCACAGAGCCTGAAGAGGGACTCAAACCTATTGGACTCAGAGATCAAACCTGCACTGAAGTCAGATGCTTAAACAACTGAGCCACCCAGGTGCCTCTATACTATTTTATTTTTATAGTGTTTGCCAATTCCAAAGCTATATTACTTACTTGTCTTCTACTTTTTTTTTTTTTTTAATTCTCATTTGAATATAAGTTCTCTGGAGCATGGACTTGCTCTCCCTTGGTCACTCTATCTTATCACCTAAAACGGTACCTGATGACTCTCAGTAGGTTATTTTTAATACATGGCATTGTGACTTGAGGACTCCTAACATTTTGAGATGGATACCGCTCTGTTGTGGAGGACTGTCCTGTGTCCTGTAGGTTTTTGGCAGCATCCTAGTCTCCCTGCTCGAGATGTCAGTAGTGGTCCCTTTCTAATTATAAGTAAAAAAAAAAAAAAAAAAAAAAAAAAAAAAGTCTGTAGATATTTGCAGATTTTGGGAGGCGGTAATGGCCAAATTGCCCCTGATTAAGAGCCACCATTTTAGTAAAATCAGCACTAATGTGTATTTAAGCTTATCTTCTCTTCATTTGATGAGCTAGAGGAAAGCAGTACCAAGAAAAACTCACTTAAATAGGCAAATGGAATTAAGGATAGACAACATACTTTTATAGAAGTTGGAGTTGATAGGGAACAGAAAGGACAGATAAGCAATCCAAAGCACATATGCAGACAGAGGATTAAGTTGGATGGAACAATTTATAATGCTAGCATTCCTGGAAAGCTACAGCTCTCATTTGTCCCTGGGTGATGCTACCACAGGATTAGCTGTGAATATATTATACATATTTTTTTCTTTAATTGAGCTGTTGCAAAATGACAGTCTTCCAACCTGCTCTACTTTTTGGCAGGGGCATTGCTCTCATACCAACTGGCTAAAAACAAAATAAACCCTGTTATAGGAGGTCCTGTTAAGTAATGTGATTCATGTAAACATACATAGTCTTCATTCTCACTTGCTAAGTTCCTGGAGAACACTTTATTCTTTAAATAAGTAAGAGATCAGTATATGTAATTACAAACAAAGTGGTGGTCTCAGTCAGTTGTGTTTACTAATGATAAACTGTATGAATCATATATAGAAAAAAACCATTAAGTCCTACTAAGTGCCAATTGGTTTTTACACATTATTGTATTGAAATACTAAAAGTTATTTCACTGATAATAAAGTCACTCAGTAGATGTCTCACAGCTACTAAGTCTTGCATTTGAGTTTTAAAACCTGGCCTATCTATTTTAAAGTCAAAATTTTACCAATTTGCCTGTATATGTGCTAGCAAAAAAATGTCTAAAGTATATCTTGTAAGTAAAATTTGATCAATTCCAAATAGATAATTTTTTAATGTGACTAAAATATTCTCTTCACATTAAACATTTCAGCAATGAAAATATTAGCAGTAGGTAATTCCACTCGCTAGAAACAGTTCAAGATCTGACCAAACAGACCTCACTTGTATTTTGCCATTGGATATCCATGTGTTTGCTCTAGGGATAGGTATATCCATCCAGGAACCTACCTAACCTTAGTAAATTTATGATTGATTTAATCACTTTGTCTAGAAAGATATATGTTCTCATTTTTCTCCACTTTATCCTTTTCCTTAACTCTTGGTGAGGAACTAAACATTGCTTATGTTCCCTTAATTTTTTCACTGACCTTTTATTAAGACAAGAAGCACACTAATTTCTATAAGCTACTAGGCACAGAGAACCCTGTAGATCTTTATAAGTTACCCAGAGGTGAGCATTCAGCTGTTTCTTTGAAATTCTTCATTGGAATTCTTCCCTGGAAAACATTAAGCTGGGGCAACGTCCAGCATTATAGAGTTGGAAAAGTAGAATTAATTTGCTATTTTTCAGCCTTGAGAAAACATCGGAGTAGTTCTATGCATATCCGGCCAAGAAGTATTTGAAAATGGTGTTAAAGTATAACAATAACAAATGGCGGGCTATAATTTCATCATTAAAACTTTTTTTTTTCCAAAAATAACCCAACTTTTTTTTCAAATGATGATCGTTTCTAATTATTATTTAATGCTTACAATATATGCAGTAAAATGAAATGACAGTGCATCTTTAGTACAAAAAGGAACAATGTGTTGGGGTTGGCCACTTTACATTGTATATTCTGTAATCAGAACAAGCCTGTAGTAGTGGTTGATCTCTGATTTGTCTGTGGGTCTCTTGACAGAGCAGCTTGTTAAACTGAGATGGCTCCAATTTCCTTGGTTTAAAGCTCTGACTCCCTCACTCTTAGCCTGATGGCTTTGATTCCCACAGCACTCATGGATCAACCAATTAAACCAAAACCTATTATTTGTTTAAAAAAAGTTTGGCCGAATATGTTCACAGCGGCAACTGTTCACAGTTGAATCATGTTTGTAGTTTGAAGGTTTACTCTTTAACCTTTCATTTTAATATATGAAAATTTTAGATGTTACCTAATTTGTGAATGAGTTAGAATTTCACTTAATATGCTGTCTATATTCATAATATTTATTCAACCAGCAAAATGTAGATTTTAGTATTTTGAGATGAGAATATTTATATTTTAATGGATATTCAGAATGTACTGATATTTTTACATAGTTTTGACATTTTGTTAAACCTGTCTGCAGTTTTCATTTAGATATTCAAATATGGACAAGATACATGAGATTAACCTAGTCTTTTTTTGACTGGTATATCAAATGAGTAGAGTAGAGCAAAGTAATTCTCAGGATATAGATGAAACTCAGCAAAGTATTTCATGTTAAATTCTCATGACAGAGTTATGAATAAAGAGAGAAAAATATGAGTGTAAATCAAGAGAAATTAGGTGAATTGGTTATTGGCTCGATAATAGGAATCAAAGAATTCTAATGAAGGAATTCATATTAAGTTAAAATAAAACTCCTTGGTTCTATTCTTGTCTCTACTAGAGTTTGGGTGACACAAACCTGGAGAAGGTTCTGAATCCATGAAGTAATAAGATCTGTTTGAAAAAAGTTTGATTGACGACAACATGGACCAAATTTTAATAGAATAAAAAAATCACCATTATCCTTTACTGATTCTAAAAACCAACACATTTGTAAGGATAGAATTGTATGAATTAACAGAAGTGAGTGGCACAAACTAATTATTTTATGAATTGCTATTTTTTTTAATTTAAAAGTAATGCATGTTCATCAAACAAAAATTAGCAAATGTAGGAATTTAGAAAAGATACCCACAATAAGGGGTATAATAGTTTGATGTACTATTTCTTTTTGGTTTTCTGACCAAATTTATATATTTCTTCATTTTCCCACCAACATTTTCACTTTTATACATGTGATATACCTTTCCAGTTGTTTTACATGAATTTAAAATACTACATAAATTGTTATATATTACATGTAATTTATATATGTACCAAAAAGTATATATGGGTATATAATTTCTGAGGATTACTTTGCTATGATACTGAACAATAATAAACTGTAGTAGCTAAAGTGTTCTTACAGGGGAATAGCTAGAGTGGAATTACTATTGATTTCCATAAGGGATGACAATAAAATAGTTAGCTTTTAAGCGACAGTTCACATTACAAAAGGTATGTTAGAGTAGTTTAAAAGTACATTAAAATAACCAATCAGTTAGGGTTTGCTGAAGTAGATATTTTTATGGCACTTTGGGTCTTATATAATTGATAAAATGTATTACTCTTACTATGATTTATGCCTTCGTCGATTATTAATTTTTCCTTTTTGTTTCCTGAGTGAACTTCATCATCCACCAACTTTTTCACATTTATATGTGTGGTAGAGTTTCCCAGAGTTTCATAGAAGTTTGTAAGGCTGTGGACCGTGACATGAAATAAAAGTTTATTGGAGTAAAATTGTTGACAAACTTCTTGTTTCAAAATTAGCTTCTGTACTTAGAGACCATAGGAGAAAAATCTCATGCTCCAAATATATTATTAAGGCATTCAGATCTCATCTGTATCATTATTTTCTGAATGCTTGTTGAATTCTCCTTTGTTTTTGTAAAATGAGCTAGATTACCAGTGCGGTTTGTAGACTAGGCTGCTTTTCATTGATTATGATGATGATTTAGAAATTCCATTAATAATGCACACTTCCACTTTATGAATATTGTCTGAAATAGTATTTTTCTGATTTCTCCAGAAAAAATGCTATTCCTATATTTCTATTACCAATCGCCCATGTCTCATCTCTCCTTCTCCTATCTATTTTATACCCAAATCATTAGAGAGCTTATTTGAAATTCTTTAGGGAGCTCTGTGGCTTCACGAGGGTTCCTCTGAGAAAGCCAAGTCATGAGCACTGTCCATAGGATGTTTATAGTGTCTTTAAACTCAGTTTTAGTTGACTGAAAAATGAAAATATGTAGGACATAAGAAATAAAACAAACAGGCAAAGGGACAGAGTAAGAGTGAGAGAGAGAGAAACAAACCAAAAGACAGACTCTTAATTATAGAGAACGAAGTTTGGTTTCCAGAAGGAAGGTAGCTGTGTGGGCGGGTGAAATAGGTCATAGGGATTAAGGACTACACTGGTTCTGATGAGCCCTGGGTGTTGTATGGAAGTGTTGAATCACTATCTGAAACTAATATTACATTGTATGTTACCTAACTGAAATTAAACTAAAAACTTAAAAGGTAAAATATAAAATATATACATCCTTGTGGAATTCTAAATAATATTACTAATTTTTTCTTAAATTTTATACATATTTTCCTTCTTTGATCACACTATCAAACCCCTTATCTATTTTTCACTTAGTATTCCTATGATTGTTTATGCTTCTGTACTTTTCATAGACAGATGGCATTCTTTAAAAAAATAATTATTAGAATCATTCAAATATTAACTACAGTTTCACAAATGCTAATTATAAGGATTAAGAAGTGCATTCTAAGTGTTAAGAGATTTTTAACTTCCCATACAGATAGAGGGGTATCTCAAAATGAATCCTTATCGGTAATTTTGTAATGATTGAAGAAAGGTCGTATGAAGTCTCATCATCTTAAGCTAGCTTGTGTAGCCTGAAATTTTTTTTTCTTTCTACATCTGTTGCCTGTATGTACAATTTGTCCAAAGGACTCCAATTATGTATTTTCTTACTCATGAGAGGATCTTCTCTGTTATTGGCCTGAATGTGCAGGGTGGGAAGAGGATTTGAGGAAAGGAAGCCTAAAGGTATCCTCCAGGCAAGTGAGGATGATCAGATAATACTTCAAAGAGAAAACAAAACAAAGCAAACAACCATACAACTCCAGAGCTGTTTTTAGTAATATGCAAACTCTTAAGAGTATGAAGGAACTAAGGGAGAATGAAACCCATGCTTATTAATCTTTAGAATTTTGCATGAATCTTTAACGTCACTGGGGCTTCTGGGCAAAGTAGAAGGTTCAAATCTGGCCTAAAATTTCGGTTAATTATATTTTATCACAAATTTAATTACACAGTTTTAATTAGAGAAATAGCAAAATCCAGTTGGCAGGTGGTTCAGCTGAGACTGTTTAGTAATTAAACGCATGTAATGACCCCCAAAGCCTAGTTGACAAAAACAAATGAAAAATTTTTAAAAATGGCTTAAGAAGGTTGAACATTAGAATGTGATAAAATTGATTTTAACATGTAAAAGTTTTAGGAAACATGCACTTGTGTCCACAAATTTGCACATATTTATAACATAATTAAAATGTGTAAATACCATTTTATTGGTTTTAATGTCTTCTCATATTTAATTATGGATGTAGCTTTTAGTTAGTGCTTAACAATGGATAAAATTCACAATCCATTTCTTGGTTTTGAGAGTTTCTCAAAACGCAGCTTTACTCTGATTAGAAATTTTATTACACTGTAACTAATACTCTTTTTTAAAATGATTTCATTTAACAGCTGCACCAGAAAACCATTTTGTTTGTAACATACACCATGCCACTTTAAGACCATTACTGTACATTTATTTTGTACCTCAGAAGTCAAAACTAGGTAATTTTTTTTTATTGTCTTCAGAATTCAGATTCTCAGATTCAGATTCTGAAGATGTTTTACTCTTTATCAGAGCTTATACTAGGAAAAGGCCTGAAAAATGTTTGTCCATGTGGGGAAACTGGTATTCAAACGTCTAGCTGTTCTTTAAGTCCTCAAAATTCCAGTAGCTTGAAGTTATAAGATGAAGGACATAAATATTCCTTTATCAGAAAAGTCACTGACTTCACTGAATTCTATTAATATTTATGTAATATCTCAATCAATCTATCCACTAATGACTAAATGACAAGCAGGTGTTTTTCATTGCTTTGAGTGAATATCAACTTTGAAGACTTCTGTGCCTTCTGTTCAAAATTCAGACCTAAAAATTCAGATTCTGCATCAGTCTAATGAGTACATTGCCCTGAAAGAATGGTTTCTACAGTTAAGAGATAAAAATTCCTTCCTTAAATGAGATTGTGTCACATATACTAATTGGGCAGAGGTAATTTAAAACATTGACATGGCTCTATATTTAAATCTATGAACTTTAAAATGTACAGCATGACTCGGAACAACTGGTACTTTTTCCTTGCAGCATGTAAGCTAGAAGCCTCTGCAGACAGGAAAATAATTCTGTCCTGGGTTGTGTGTTCCCCTCCACCCCTACTAGAGTTTTAAGTTCTTCTTAAAAGCTCTCTTGGATACATAGCTAGAAAAGTTGGCAAGACTTATCATACAGTGATTTTTTTCAAAGCAACTTTTGTGTAGAGTCATGTTTCAAATAAGTATTTATTATGTCGAAAAATTTTATTTTGCTACTATGTATAAGAACCAGCAGTTGGGATTTGCAAGAAGAGTTAAAGAATTTTTCTAAAATGTGTAGCAAAGGAAAGGATGAAGAAAGGAAGGTCCTATTTAATAACCACCTGTTCTTTTGGCCAACACACATTAAAAACAGTTTCATTAAAACTTTTTATATTACGAGAACTTGGATAAAATATGGGCCAGTAAGTACTGGCTGCAAGTAACAGCTACATGCAATGAAAAATATGTTCAATGTTAATATTTAATTCAGATATTGATGCTAAATTTCCAAATTAGTGGTCAGAAATGGGTTTTGTCTCATTAAATCTTACATTTCAAGTTAAAATTGAAACACTTTGAAATGCACAGTCCTTAAGTGTACAATTTTGAGTTTTGACAAATATATACACCCTCGTAACCAATACCTCAATCAAGATAGAATACTGTTTCCCACCAGGGAATCCTTAACTCCTCTATTGGAAGCCATTGTTGTGATTTCTATTACTGTACATTAGTTTTACCTGTTCTTGAATGTCACATAAATGAATTCACACAGTGGATAGTCTTTTCTCTGGTTTATTTCACTCAAAGTAATTTCTTTTCACAAGTGTGGTTAGTGTTTTGTTCTTTGAAAAATGACTCTGAAACATCACACTAAGACTGAAAGGTAAAGTTAAAAATTGACAGTTTCGTGAGAATATTTTAGAACATTTGTAATGACTATTAACTCTATAAAATTTTGGTCATAGATCTTATGATATCCCTAGTTGACAGTAGAATCCTGGTTTTCCGAATAGTTGTTGTAGCCCATTATATACATGTACCACAATTTGTTTATCCATTCATGTTGGGAGGTTTCTAGTTTTTATCTATTATTAATAAAACTGGTATAAAAAATTGCCTGCAAGTATTTTGGTATACACGCCTTTTTATTTCTCTTACATAAATCTTCTGGAGTGGAATTGTTGAGGCATCAGGTTCGTGTTGACTGAGGTTTATGAGAAACTGCCAAATAGTTTTTCAAAGTGTTACTACCATTTCAAAGTTGCACCAGCAATGTATGCAAATCCTACTTGATCCACGCCTGGCGAAATTTTGGAATTGTCACTTTGTAAGATATAACTATTTTAACGTGTGTGTAATGATATTTTAATAAGATTTAAATCATATTCCTGATTACTGGAGATATGGAGTCCTTTTCCATGTGCGTGTTGGTCACTCATATATCTTTCTTTGTGAAGTGACTATACAAATTATTTTTTGTCAGTTTTTTAAACTTAAAAAAATGTTTTTCAGAATAGTTTTAGGTTGACAGAAAGTTGTGAGGAAGGTACAGAGATTTCTCACATGCCTTCTGACCCCATAATGTATAGCCCGCTCTTTCACTAACATCACTCACCAGAGTACACTTATTATAACTGATCGCTCAATTGACACATATCATAACCTAAACCCTTGTCTTTAATTTGTTTGAAATTAGTAAAGTCACTTCAGCTTTCAGAGGCATACAATTTCAGTGACACACTTCTTCCATTCTTTACTTGCCACCTGCTTCGAATCTGTATATTTTAGCTATACCTCTTATATCCTTTTAATTATATCTTATATTTTTAAAAATTCTTCCAATACTGCTTTCAATATAAGTGTTTTACATATAAGTATTAAATATAATACTTAGATACTTGGATTTGTACCAGCTGTTTTGTTGTTTCTTTGTTAACAATCTTCTGTTCTTCGGTTCCACGTTTTTGCTTTTGTTTAGATAATCTAATAAGTTTCACAGTTTCATTTTAATTACTTGATTTGCTTTTAGCTATGTCTATTTGTGTTTGTATTTTCTGTGGTTGCCAAGATACATAATGTGCTTCCTTGATGTATTGCAGTTTACTTTGGTACTAAATACGGTCTCTTAAATTTACCCATATATTTACCATTCCCAGTGTTCTTAAATCTCAATTTTCAACCTGAATTTCTCAGCTTTTTCATTTGAAAATATATTCATTGCACTCTCATTTTGAGAAGATACTTTCAGTGGTCACAAAGTTTTAGGACACCTCTTTACTCATTCGACACTTTGAGGATGTCATTCCCTTTTTTTCTAGCCATTATTGTTTATCATAAGTTAGCAATCCTGTATCATTGTTTTTGTGAATGCAGTGCCTTTTGTGTGTATGTGATTTGACAAACTTAGACATTATGGTTTTTCACCACTACTCCAGTTACCGTCTAGCCCGTCACATCACCATTAAAATATCCTTGACTAGATTTTTTTTTTTGAGATCTTTCCCTTTGTCTTTAATTTGCGGGAGTTTGCTATGATGTGACTAGGTATGGTTTTCATTGTATTCTATTTGTTTTCCACCAAATTTTGGAGAAATGTTGTCCATTATTGAAGTTGGTCATTTTTTCCCCTTTGATGGTGTGTGTGTGTTTGTGTGTGCGTACACACATCCACCCCATTCTCTCTTTTCTTTCCTAGAACTCCAATACATACAGTTTTGATCTCTTGATGTTGTTTATGTTACTAAGGCTTTTTTTCCCCTCTTGTTTCTGTCCCTTCAGATTAGATACTAGATACTACTCTGTCTTCAAGTTTATGGACTCTTTCTTCTCCAGTCTTCAGTCTGGTGTTTATCACATCTCGTAAATTATTGATATCAGGTGTTGGGTGGCGACCATGGGTTTTACCTGTTTCTTTTATTTCTAGGTAATAGTACTCTGCTGTTTGTCTACTGTTTTAGCTTTAGCTATTGTTCCCTTATACGTGTTTTTTTTTTCTATTATTGAAGTATAATTGACACATAGTATATTAGTTTCAGGCGTACAATATTGATTTGACGGTTGTATACATTGTTCAGTAGTCATCTGTCACAATACAATATTACTGACTATATTTCCTTTTCCTCTCTGTGACTTCCTTATTTTATACCTGGAAATTCAACTTCCTAATCTGCTTTATAGCTTTCACCCATCTATACACCCACCTCCCCTCTGGCAACCATCAGTTTTCTTTTCTGTATTTAGAGTCTGCGTGAAATCATAGGGTATTTGCCTTTCTCTGCCTGACTTATTTCACTTGGCTAATATCTTCTGAGTCAATCCATGTCATCCCAAATGGCCAGATCTCATTCTGTTTCCTGACTGCATAGTATTCCATCGTGTGGACGTATGTATACACATACACACATCTTCTACATATGTGTACACATACACACATCTTCTTTATCCACTCATCTGTCAATGAATATTTGGGCTCCTTCAGTAATTTTGTTTATTGTAAATAGTGCTGTAGTGCACACAGGGGTGCATATATCATTTTGAATTAGTGTTTTCATTTTGGGGGGTAAATATCCAATAGTGAAAATATTAGATCATATGGTACTTGTTTTTAATTTTTTTGAGCAGCCTCCATACTGTTTTCCACAGCATTGCACCAGTGTTGATTTAAAAAATCAATAATGTTTTTATATTATCTGCCATTTTTATATATAATGTGAAGATTGCTACTTGTGTACAAGTACAGTTGAAAAAATTAATAGTACTAAGAAATGGAGGTTCTACGTGAAAAATAAAAAGGAAACGTTTGAGAGAGGTCGTATTTACGTTGTCCCATGTCTTAAAGAGTAGTTACTGGTCAGTAAGACACCAAGCATGAGAGTGTGCTGGAGAATCAAAAAACACGACTACTGCTTCATAGAAAATAACTTGCACCCAAACCCAATAATTTTAGAAGGGAAACATTAGCCTGGTACATAGATTAGTCATAATTTCAATTAAATAATTTATATTTGTATTTCAAAGGCATGAGGGTTCTTATGGGTATGATTTCAGTGAATAAGCTAGGGAACTTGTTTATGTATCTGTGTTGTATAAAGAGCATGGGGTGACTGGGTGGCTTATTCAGTTAAGTGGCTGTCTCTTGATTTCAGCTCAGGTGATGATCTCACAATTCATGAGATGGTACCCCGTGTTGGCTTCTGCACTGATAGTGTGGACCTGCTTTCATTCTCTCTCCCTCTCTGCCCCGCTCCTGCTCATTTTCTCTCTCTCTTTCAAATAAATGTTTTTTAAAAGCATGCATTGTGAAGACACTAGATAATATAATGATGTACAGTATATATATTCAATGCGTGTATAGTCACATATAGAAAATTTCAGTAATGTAAGGGTGTCATATTTGATGTTAGTATTGTCCTATGAAAATATACATGAAATAATTGGAGAGAAGTAAAAATAAAAGAATAATAAAAGAATTATAAGAAGGACACAGTTTATAAGCCTTGAAAAAGAAGCTATGTTTTACTAGAAAAAGTTTTAAAACTGTACAAGGTAGAATATGACAAATATATAAAAGATGATATAATATCTACTAAACTCAGCCCTCTAAATCCAAAGAAAAGGGGTACCATAAACATATTCAGCATGGTGCTAGATCCTAGCATATAATAACAATCAAAAGTAAAGGTAACAAGGGCACTGAAGACCTCTCCAAAATTGTGCTCATTGAGCTGAGATTTGGAGCACGGGTAAGCATTATGGAGGAAAAGGAGGAAGAGAAAAGTGTTTCAGGAATAAGCTTTCTGGCAGGAGGAAGATGGTAAATGAAAAGAATCAGAGGAGGTTCCTTTGTGAACAGAGGCATGAGAAGATGTTAACTGGTAGTGAGAAGATATTGAATACACAGAGTTGGCAAGGCTGCTTGATGAGATAGTGCATTATTATCGTAAGACTAGTTGAAGAACACTGGGCAGTTTTAAATAAAGGGATGAATAATCAGATTTGCATCACAACAAGAGCACCCTGTCTTCAGGGCAGGCAGTGTAGATCAATGGAGACAAACAGGCCTACTCCAACCGCGTCAGAGTAACTGCAGGCTGATCTGTGGTGTAAGTACAAATGGATGTGGGTAGAACTCAGGGAAGCCTGAGTTACTGAACTGACATGATGTGAAGTCAGGGAAGAGATTGTTTTAAGAAGCATAGTGATCAGCCTTGAATGCTGATTGAATCAGCGCATCCACAATTAAAAGTAACCCCTATTTAATGCTTACAAGTTGCCAAGCACTGCCCTTAGCTCTTGGTATGGATTAATTTATTTAATACTAACAGAAACCCTAAGGAGTGAATATTGTCACTGTCATAATTTTGTACTTAACGACCTAGAAGAACAGAAAGGAAGTAAAATCTCAAGGTCACAGAGATAGAAAATGGAGCATTAAGGATTTGAACTCAAATGGTCTCCACTGTGTTGTCACGCCATGAAAACTCTGTTCGATTTGGTGTCAAGAAGTCACTAGAGACTTCAGCTAGAGATGTTCCCATGGAATATTGCAGATAGAAACGGTAAAATGTAGATTGGAGAGTGTATCTTGCCTTTCATATTCTCAGACAAATGGGAGGTAGAGACCTTGCTGGGAGTGGGAGCAATTTCTGGGTGGGTGAATAACTGAACCGATGTGAGGGTTTTTCCTTCTGGCAGGGAAGTTAGTACATGTAACTGACCAAAGCTCGTGTCTTCTGCTTCAGGCAAATCCAGGGCAGTATGGCTACCTGTTGGGAGGCTCTCCTGTCACCCAGGCCCTTACTTGTTTCTGGACAAATCAAGCACTTTCACAGTCCACGGGCATAGATTATGTCAACTTGTGTCAAAGAAACATTCTTTTCATACTTTTGAAGCCGTTTGCAGTTTGTAAGGTGCATTTGTGCAGGCCTACGAGACTGGGAGCATTCTCTGTCCGTAAACCATGGTTCTGTTAAGAAAGCAGGATTCTGTGCCAAAGAACATGACTTTCTAGGCTACCATTCACTGGTCACTAGACTCTCACTTTTTTTCCCTACATTAAGACCAAAAACTACACAAATACACAGAGCATTGAGGAGTCTGTACACATGAATTTTCTAAATGGAGTACAAAATTAATGATGGTATCTAAAAAGTGGCTTGGATTTTTAAATTCTGTCACGCCTTTTGTTTCTAATACGTGGCTTTAATTTTCCAATAATAATGGTTAACTTTATCATATAGTTTGTGAGGATAAGTATGTTTGCCCTTACAAGTTTGACTGAAAAAAAGAATAGCTCAAGTTCTTTTTGTGTATATTACAGTTTTCCCCATGGCCAATAACTAACACTGAAATGTTACTCAAAATTTTTACATAAAATTTCTTTAATTAATGCTAAATATTAGATACATGACAACTTTTTAAATAACTTCAATTTGATTTTATCGCTTAACAAAAAAGCTGACAAAAATGATTTTAAGCCGTATAATATTCTGTTAAACCAAAAGGGCTGTGATTTTGGACAGAGTTCTATTAAATTTTCTCATCAACTAACGGTTGAGCAAGAAGGAATAAGACACAAATAACTCTTGCCACAATGTACCAGTAACCCATTACTTTCTCAACAGGGTAAACTGAACTTCTCTAGCCTAGGTAGCTTGCAGTCACTTGCCGTGGGCTAGCAATTAACCATTTGCCAAGACCTGAGCGTTTAATATGAATGAATCATGTTGTAAGATGGATGAAGACCATAAATAAGAGGTATCATTTTAATAGGAAGAAAAAACTCACAGGCTTGACTTTGTCATACGTGCTTACCCACCTGTACCACCTTCTGCCTCATTGAAGAAAATTTTCTCATTTCGTGTTGCAAATATGCTGCGTCTTATAAATGAGATTTTAACATCAGGGGCTAAGGAGATGAAAAATAGAAATTTTAAAGCATTTTATCTCCCTCAGTTTCATTATTAATCAAAAGATTGATGTGGTTTTCTTTATGAGTAATTATCAGCGCTAAGAAAATAAGGCAAAAATAATAGAATATTCTAGGATGATTTTGGCATCCGATGTGCTAAGGGAAGCGTGTTAAAGGTAAGCTTATGTATTCCATTTACACTA